>JAULUF010000016.1:10500000-11052500 GCA_031834385.1 Semotilus atromaculatus | reverse complement strand
GCAGGCATTATCAGGAGTAAATGGGTCTGAAAACGCTTCGGCCAGGACAGGCCGTACGGCGCGTGATTTATTGGCCATGATGCTGCAAATAGTTAGTCGTGTTACCAGAGGGATATAAGCATTTTCATGGCCACAGTTCAAGTTTATTTCAGATATAAATTCTGGGAGACGTGGGAAGGAAAAAAGCCTCAGTAAATTTATGACAAGAGAGATGTTGTTTGCAAGCGGTCAGCAGGAAGCGTTGCTTTAACAAAGCAAGGACAAGGATGAACGACTGTTTGGTTCTTCTACCTTGCATTTTGTCAAGAGCTTTGTTAAAGATGTTTTCCTTGAACAGGAAAACAAGAACATTTGCTAGACCTTAAAAAATGACATGAGATGGAGTTAAAATTCTCAAAGTTTAGGAGTGATTCAGAACTTCTCAAACGTGAAACCATAATAGTTAAACTTTCTAGGAAATAAATTGCATGCACCTGCTGTTTTGATGCTGTTTAGTGGTTTTTGGGACACAGTTGTTTCATGCACCATGGAGAACAATTTACTAGGGGTGTGCAGGAATAGCCAAATACTTGATCTGTTATTATTATGCGGAAAATAAAAATACTATTAAAATTTTACTGCATTGGTTTGCTGGCCGTTAATACATTGAATCCATTTACAGTCTATGGATAAATACCTAGCACTAAAACTCGCTGTTACAATTAAATGCACTGGGTGGCGCTGTGAAGGGTGTTTAACAAGTTTATTGTATTTGATAACAAAATGTCGTTGTCTGCCTCGCGAAGTTTGGAATTACTTAGATGAAAATGATCTTACAAAATGAAATTACTTTTCATCAAATTAATTAATGAAACTGAGTTACAATATCATCAACACAATGAGAAATCGCTTGAAATCCAAACACCAGTCGAATGAGGAAAGACAGCTGTCCATCACTTTATTCACAACAAAGCGCAGAGCTACCCAGAGCTGAGATGATACCTTATCAGATAGCAAAATGATGAAGACATGTGCTTCCTTTAAGTTTCGTCGAGGGAGACATGTTTAAAGGGGTCATGACAAGAGAAACCAAATTTGCCTTGATCTTTTGGTATATAAGAGATCTATGTACTATTAAAACTTCCTGCAAGTTTCATAGCTTAAGACGTCCTCCCCATTATAAACGAAGCATTTATTTAATCAAGTTCTAATTACAGCTCGTTTTGGATCCATGGTATGAAGTGACGTCACGGTACGAAGTGACGTACCAGTCGTTTGCATATGACCGCCTCCAGCGCAAGACAACTACGCCTCATTTCGCATCATCGCATGCGTTGTCGTGTAGCGAGTGGGTCTTTTTACAAGACTATTGCGATGCCACGCAGATGTGCTGTTCCTGGCTGTGGACAAACAACATGTTTGAATACGCTGCCGAACGATCCAGACGTCAGGGAAAGCAGTCGGATGCAGTTTATTTGCAGCATATGCAGCCCGCCAAAGCCTTATCTGATCGGTGAGTGATGATGATGAATGTGACAGGGCGCATGTTACTGAAAGAACGAGCAGAGAGAGAGAGAGAGAGAGAGAGAGAGAGAGAGAGAGAGAGAGAGAGAGAGAGAGCCCCGGCCGTGCGCGCGCCTTCAAACTGTCTTGCTCTCTCTCTCCCTCCCTCACGCTTATGAATCAAAATCAATTGAGAATTGACATGATGGGAAAAGATCGGCAGACCGAAGTTTCACGTGGTGGAGCATTGTGTAGCCTACATGTGATAAAAAATTATTAACGTTAATAATTTATGCATAAGCAGCACTGACGTTAGCCAATCATAACAGTGGGCGTTAACACTGAACTCTTAAAGGGGAAACACCTCCAAAACAGACTGTTTGAATCAGAGGATGAGAAACATGGTGGGGAAAGGTCATAAATCACTACATTTAAAATTTTTTTTTTTACAAAATCTAAAGTAATACTATAATTGCACCTAAGGGAACATAATAAAACAAAACAAAAAACCATGTCATGACCCCTTTAAGAACAGAAAACAGTCAGAAACACCATTATCTTTTTGTCTCTGCAACGTCTGTCAGCTCAGCGCGTTTTCTCACCGAGCATGTGGATATTATTGTTTTTCTCAACATGAACATGTGGAACAATATAAACATGATGATCATATGCTGACTCGAGTGTATATTAGGCTTGCTGCGATAGTCGGTGTTGCCAGTTCCATCACCCACCACTGAAATGACACCGCCCCCAACCGTCGTTTAGATTTTTTATAGTTATAAAAATCATTTAGTTCAGTTAGAGAACAGACACTACTATTAAAAACTGAACGTGTTTCCTCAATTCCGCATGAGCCGAATGAGACTCGCAGCACAGATCAGCAGCAGGAGTCAGATTTCACCTCACTTCGCTCATTTTGACTGACAAGACGACGGTGGAATATTTGGTTTCAGAGCGAAATGTAAAAATAATTAAGTGAGTTTGTCATTGTACTGTTTTGTTGTTGTGTTTTTCATTAAGACCCACCATTCAAACAATTGCCGCTCCCAAATTGGCGCTAATTTGCAACCTAAAAGTAAAATGCGCACAGCCACACGGGAATTCATGATGAACGTTTTTCTCGTTAAACGTCCTTTAAATAAATGAATATTCAAATATTACATTATTATGAGCCCAAATATTCAAATACAATATTGTTGAAAAATGCCCATCCCTACAATTAACATTTGATCTTGCAGGCATGTGATGGGAGAACAATGGTAAAGGAGCTTTGGTGGCAGTGATCAGCACATTGTGAATGAAAACATCACTCCAGCTCTTTCTCTCTCTCTGCTTGTCAATGCTTAGAAACTGTGCTCAATGTATGTGATCGATCTCCCGCACAGCTGGCTGAACAGGATCGCATTTCCCTTCCACTTTACAGCATGTCTCAAGGGGAGGAAAACATTTACCTCACATTAGACATGGACACGAAGATCCTGTTTACTGGATGACTGAGCCTTTGTATTAATTATTTACCTCACATTGCGGAACAAATCATATTATCATAGAGAAAACGCTCAGGACTGTGGTGCGTTTTCAGGAGAAACATTTCTTAGAATCGACATGATCCACTATTGTGTATTTACATTTGCATCCAAGTTGATCTTGAAATGCCCAGCTTTTTGATTTTGCATGTTGCGATGTTCTTCCTTAACTTTTGCAGATTTGCTAGCCAATTTTCCATAATACTTTGTGCTTCATCATTCCTGTTCGGATGGGTCTAGTTTTCCAAGGGGTCGTTAGAGAAATTCGTGTTTTATAGATTTTATTCCCGTCCGAATCTGCCAAGTCTGTGTTTTTCTCACACAAAGGGCAATGTTGTATTATCCCAACGCTTCTCCTCATGTGTTTTTGACCGTTTATAATAAATTAAAATCATATCAACAAATAATAAATTAAGACATATACTGTACGTGACGCACGCACAGCACATGACCTTCTGTAACGGCCACATCTAGAAAACACAGACTCCCACTTCTGTCAACACTTCATATATACTTTTATAAAATGTGAATACATCAAACTCTGACTCAATTAATTAACTTTCAGCTAGTTCTTTTAAAAAACATCAAAAAAGTCAGATCTGAGCCTTATGCAAAACTCTTTTTTAAATCTCTCATCACAGTTTTGAATTCTGTATGGGACTGATCCCTCTGTTTTACAGTGTAACCAAAAACTGCCATTCATTGACCATGCATATAAACACACCACAAGATAAATACTTAAAGGACATCTTATTGAATGTGTCACAGTTAGTACTGTTCCTTTAACAAGTAGTTTGTTGACTAAGTCCTGTGGTTAATGTTAAATGCCTCTGTGTGAGTGGACCCTTTTGGGCCATCTCTGTAAATACTGTCTTTAGCTTAAAGTCATTTGTAGTGTGACACTGAAACCGATCATTGTCTTCAGAGACGCACCAGAGAGAGCCTAAATGAAGGCTAACTTTGATAAATTGCAGATTCTTTAAGTTTAAACCATCCTATACTGATTGAGAATTAACACATTTGCAACTCAATAGACTTTAATCCATTTTTGAAACAGCGCTCCAATTAAAAATGAAATTATTGCCGTTTTAAAGCACTTAGTTATTCCTGAATCTCAAGCAATGCCAAGGTCATGTATCTTCGAGAGAATGCACAAACTGATCAAATGTGTAGCTTGAATGCAATGCAAATTGCTTTGGATGAAAGCATCTGCCAAATGCATAAATCTAAATGTAATTGCATTTAAAAGTAACTACTAGTTGAGTTCCTGCAGCTCATTTGGAGAAGCATGGTGCTATTCCCACAATCAGATACAATTTGAATGCATAAATCAAATTGTTTGGCTGTAAGTTGATTTGAACAAAAGCCAATGTGTGAATGTACCTCTAAAGCTTGGTTTTGTTTCTTGGCAACCAACAAAAGATGTTCATTACTCAACATAGCAATTGTTTTTGCATGTCGCATTGCTATTCAGTTCCCATAGACTGTCATTAATGTCTGACCAGTAAAAGACAGGACACAAACTCAGACCAGCAATATATCCCATATATAATTCATTTCTTATTCAAAATTCTGTCATCCAGCAATCTCCAGCTCCCTTCCTCATTCATTCTCATCTTCTTTTTTTAACCAAAAATGTGTTTTAGGTGGACAGATCAATACAAAGAACATGTAGGATGTTGGAAAATAATATATTTTCTGTTAACCAAATGCATTTTAATATTCGCTATTACAATTACAATGCAAGTGAACAAGCTTCGCTCTCTCTTTAGGACCTTTCTTTTCTTTTCTTTTCGCTTCGTTTTGTTGTCTCTGTCTATTTCTTAACTGATTTATGTTCCCGCGGAGGCTCCACGCAAAAAAATTTTTTTTTGTAATAAATTTTACAATCGATTTAATGAACACTTATGTCTCAAAAATCTAACAGGATTTTTTCACAAAAGTGACAGCCCTAAACATGACACCCTCTGACTCACTTCACCAAAAACATCAGTTATACACCATCACCTCTGTAAAGATGTCATTATCTTTCCACAGGTCATAATTTCAAGTCATGTCCTGTCAGTGTTTAAGTGTCGTACCAATCACAGACATGCTTTAGGCTGAGTTTTCCACTCCTTGCCCGCGAGGGGAAGTGTCCTGCTGGGTCTGGCCCCTCTCAGCTTCAATGCAATCTGCTACCGCTGTGGGCGGTGTGCCTGTAAGCTGACGGAAATGCTTCTGTTGTCAAAAGGAGGCTCCAGTCTAATGAGAAGAGGTTTTCAGGTTTTGCGATTTTTGCAGTGTTCCTCATTTGTGTCCTCTTGTCATGTATTTTGTACCAAATGTTACAATATCACATGTTTAGAAGTGCAAACAAACATTTGTTACCAATATGTATGTTGTAACATGTCTGTCCATGTGCTGCTGCCCCCCACTGGTTCATATCCTGAGTGACTGTGAGGTCCAGTGATGTGTGTGTTCCTGTAACTCAATGTGCAATATAACACAAGAGAAGAAAACAAGGGACAAGAAGAAAAAGGAAGGGAAGCGCCATAACATTCATGAGTTCATGTCTGAGTGCTTCAGTGATTTGGCAGAAAGTCCTTGGCTATTTGAATCAGTTGAGAGGTTAAAAGAAACTTTTCATGTGTTCATGTTAATTGACTTTAGCATTATGCCAGGATCATTATTTTAATAGCAGGACCACCATTAAACATTATGCCGTTTGACACATTTTTTGAGGGCATTGGTTTAGAGTAATTTTGCTGTAAAGTTCAATAGTTGATCTAACTCATCTAAAAATAAAAAAAGAAGAAACATAGTACATGTGTGGAGTAAAACGTGATGACAGCATCTGTCCGTTAAGGGTCTTTATGGCTCCGTCTAGGTATTTACACAGATTTCATTATTCAATTCAGATTCACAAGCTCTTGACTTGATTCATTTGGATATAAGGTACAGTACATGTACATTTGTATGCAGGAAAAAAATCTTTCCCAACTAATGTTGTACTCTCAGGGAACCCTGTCACTTGCTTGTATACTATAATATTAAAGGATAAGATTAACAGACAATTAAAAGTACAAACTATTAAATGTAATTGTTATTTATTTGTATATATTATAATAGTGTTTATCAAGTGTTTACAAACATTTAAATTGCACATTTATATCAACTTTATATCAACCTTTTCATAATAGTTTTATACTTATGCTTCATTGCTAAAATAAAAACGTACATGTTGGCTGTCATGAAAACTTGTTAAAACATGCATAAATAAGACATCTCTGTGAGGTCAAGTTAAAAAATACAATGAATTAGTTATGAGTTGTTGTTTTTCTAGCCAACTAACAAGTTGGACATTAAATGGCTTTCATGACATTGAATGAGGTAAATGTACTGTTACATGACATATTGTTTCAAGTTATTTTATTGAAAATGTTTTCTGTGGTTGAAACACTGATTGAGCAAATATCCTTCAGTATACATTCTGATGTGCATTCATATTTATTTTGTCATGTAGTAAAGAGGAAGAGATGAATCTAGAAACTCTAGAAATGCTGGGTAATTTCAACCCATGTTTGGGTCAAATATGGACAAACACAACCATTGGGTTTAATATTGAATTTAAAAAAATGTTAACCAATGTTTGGGTTGTCCATATTTGACCATAACATGGGTTGAAACAACCCAGCCATTTTTTTTTTTTTTACATTGGTACCTGATATACAGTACAGATCCAGCAATTTCTAAAATATATATATAAAAAAAAAGATTGTAAAGGTCCTGGAAAAGTCATGAAGATTCACTATGAACAGTGTTGATGTAAGGCTTTGTAGCCTTCGTGACGTTTGTCTTTGAGAGAGAGATTTAGTCACCAATGCCAGCAGCATGACCACAGGACAGCCCATATTCTCTCTTGCCTTCATTTTCAACACATCAGTGCGCGCTGAACACAGTTAGCCTCTCGGCCTCTGAACAGAATGAAGGGCGGCTGAATGTTATATTTCTTTTAATCTGCTCTTAAGATGCTCTTCGTTGAGTCTCTTAAGCCATAGGGCTTCAGTGTTCTCCTTCACTGTTTGCAATGCCTCACAGTGTTTCTTTTTTATTAATTAAACATTCTGGTAAACAAAACCATAAAATGGCCAACAGACATATCCAAGAGAGCATCTGTTGACTACTTAAAGTTAACCTTAACAGCTGTAAAAACTTTTATTTAATTTGTTCTTTGCTGAATAGTCATGCACAGTAGTGTTTTATCTAAGAGAAGTGGTGCGTGCCTTGAGATGAAAGCACAGAAATGTCCGCTTGATACCCGCTGTTAATGAGTTAGCGTGTAGTCTGGCAACCTCTGGCCATGATCTCTCCTGAGGCTGATTTGGTGCTGTAAGAAAATTGATGTTTTATTAAGCATAAGATAAGAAATCATAAACAATCAGTGCCTTTCCTTCTTATGTGCCAGAAGTTTCTGTGGCCAGGTCAATTCTCTCGTTCTCATACTCAATGCCTGTTTCCTGGGATTCTTCCATGACATGCTGGTTGATGTGTTGAGAAATGAGAGGGTAATGTTGTCCGCCACATGTGCAGTCTTATTTTATTTCACATTGGAGTTTCCTTGTGCCTTCCTGAATTTCATCACCTCTCAGACTCGCACCTGCTGAAGTTAGCCCACATAAAAGCAATGCCAGGACAAGCATACAAATAGTCAAAGACAAGTCAAACAGAACTTTAACACTGCATCTACTTTTCTAAAACTACGTATTTTAATGAGCGTGTTTATAATAGTGGCAATTTAGATAAGCGTTAACATGTCACTTGTCCTCAACGGGGAGTGGGTCACGGTGTGGCACTGCATGTTCCTAATCATTAGCTAAAGATTATTTCATCTTAAAATCAATGATTGCACACACATTTTTAAAAGCCTAATTAATTGGTTTGACGACTTAGTTTTCTTTCCAGTTGATGTTATTTCTTAATGAAACACAAAATTCAGGTGGTATAAAAAGGCTTGTTCAGAATTGCATATGGCCATTCTTCTGTTTCTGCAGTGTATAGTGTAAACATTTTATAAATACTGTACGCATGGAATAACTGATGACCTACTACATTTTGCCCAGAAGTGCAGTATACAATAGAGCACACTGAATGCAAATCTGCACCACAATCAAAAGTGCATAACTTGACCTTGGTTTACTTCCATTATAACTTACAGTATTACGTTAGTAAAACCAGCCACAATTTTGCTTATCTCATTATTTGATCAGACCGCCACATGTTAAACATGATTTGACACAAAATTGAATAAAAAATAATTGAAATACACATGCAATGTATTGAGGTAATGTGACAAAAGTCATAATGTATTCTGTTTCATTTAAGTAGTATTTTTAAACAACATTAGACAGCATACAGTATATTCTGTATATATAGTATATAATAGTCTGAGCGTAATGAGACTCAATGTCATCAGTGGGAGTTTGTTGACGTGATCAGGGGTGTAGACATCCTTTCAGAAGTGAGGCGGGCAGAAATGTCAGTATCATACTGTTCTATTAACTAAAGTTTTATTTTAGTAGCTAAGAAGTCAAATACATTGCTGAAAAATACATTTTTCCTATATGTTCCTAAGGACAATTTTAGGATTGGTTTGCATTACAAACACTTCTGCATTAAGTCATCATGGATTTATGTAAAAAATTTTGTTTGTTTGTTTGTTAATGCCTCTCTAACACTTGATGAGGCTTTTTAATCACAGGCAAAAAAAAATATAGTATAGTTTCTATACTGTAATAAAATGTATGTCAATTAGAACAGCATTATTAATATACTTTATTGTTGTGAAAATACTAAGAGATGGCTTGAAAAACCATATATTGTGTGTTTATTGCCATCACGTTTAATCAGTCAAAATGGTTCTGCTTTCTGTTTAAGTCATAAGTTGTTATTTCTATAAATCCGTTTTAGATTTTCTTTGAATGAGCACACCAGCTTCGAGTATGAATGAAACATTTCATAACAGTAGTGTTGTCACGATACCAAAATTATGACTTCGATACCAGACTAAAATACCTCGATACCGATAGTGAATCGAGACCATGGCAAAAAAACGAAAACAGTAAAAGTAATTGAAAAATATGACAGAACTTACAATTCATTGTTTTATAAATTAATTAAATAAAAACTTTGTTCCTTCCCTGATTTTTGACCATTCCCTCCCCTTTATTAAATTATCTAATAAAACATACATGCCAGTGTGTACGTCCTTACAAAGATGTTTGCAACATTTACATTATTATCAGTCATGTTAACATTTGCTAACCTTTGACAATTCTGAACAGGTTGGGATGACCAAAGTCTTATTTCATGAAACGAGTTATTTAATATATTTTAAAGGTAATTTTATAATTACAATATAGATATTAAATTTAATTTAATCTTTGTTATTAAAAATAAGCAAAAAAGCAAATTACAAACAATATGACAAATACTATGAGAAAAATACTATTATTCACTCTATAAATGAACTATAGACTGATTCTTAATAAATAGATCAAATTTATTCAGTCAAGCATTGGGTGATTGTCTATTTTCTAATTAATGTTGTTTCATTAACATTAATTACACAGAAGATTAGGCTGCTGGTCCGGCCCTTTAAGACCTGCACGTAGGCTACCCAATGGAACACATATGATTTATTTTTACAAACGGTTTACATTCACTAAAGACATACCTGACCATACTTGACTTATTCAATCCTAATAATCCGTAAAAGAGAACTGAAGTTGTGATCGCATGCCTTGTGAAAGGCGTGTGTGTGTGCTTCAGGTCTGAGCCCGGCAGCGCAAGCGCGTCCCACGCTTTATTTTTTCATGCATGCATGTTTCGCTGTGCGTATATATATATATATATTTACTGTTCTGCTTCTGTTGTTTAGTGAATGAAAACAGTGGAAGCAGAGCTCTGCACACACATCCTGACTCCGGCTGTCACACATCGACGCAAAATAAAGAAATACTGCTCTTATTATTTAGAGTGCTGTCACTCTTAAAGTACCGGTACTAATAAAATTTCATATCGTACCGATTTTAATAGCTGGGTATCGCAATACCTTTCTAGTACCGGTATATCGTGCAACACTACATAAGTGTTTAGCCCTCCATAATGCTTATATTTCCTCATTTTTGATAAAAATAAAAATGTCAGGTCATGCATATAGATTATCTTGTCTTTTTACGTGTACCTAAAAAAAAGTGGACAAATTTTACTAAAAGTGTGTGGGACATGTCTCCGTGTCCCCCGCGTGTTTCTGAACCCATGGACATGACCAAATGGTCAGCTATCAAATTATTAGCATGTGACTTTGTATCTCGATCTGTTTCCTGCAAACTTAGATATGTGGTTGGTGGTATTTATAATTAGAGAAGGATGTAGCATTCTCTCAGAGAGCAGAGAGATTTCCTTTTACAATTTTATCATAAATTTGTATTCAGCCATCAATATTTTTGGTCCATTTTCCTGGAAGAGATTGACTGTAAATTATAAATGTGTATATCTGTTAAAAGTTTGTTTTGTCAACTTTTAAAAGTGCACTTACATTTTTGATGACCTCAAAACTGACAAACATGAGGTAAATTAAATTGCTATCACTAAAGCTAGTGGTTACCTTGATAATGTAGCTGCAAAATTATAATTTTTTTAGCTGTAAAGTTTGTTGTAGCAAATACAGTGCTACAACTTCTTTGGGTCTTTAAAGATATAGTTCATCCAAAAAGGAAAGTTTTGTGATCATGTATTTGCCCTTCTTTTGATTACCTTCTTTTTTTGTGTAGAACACAAAAGAAGATATTTTTAAGATTTTTTCAATTGCACTAAAAATTGGATTAGAATTTACTTTGAAAAATGTTCAAAAATTTAACTCCAAAATTGCTAGTAAAGAAACTTTACTAGCTAGTAAACATTTAATTAAATTAAATGTGAAATTTTAATTAAAAAAGACAAATAGTGTTTTCTTGTAAAACATACTCCAGTAATCTTAAAAACATATTTTTTACAGTGAGTTTTTGTCCATACAATGAAAGTCAGTGGGGTCTAAAACTGAACTGAATCATAATGACTTTTATTATATGGACAAAAAACAAACAAACGAACAGAAAAATGGCAGAACTAAATTTCAAGGCAGAACTTCACCTTTCTTCTCTGTTCTGAGTTTGCATTCCATGTGTCGTTAAAAGGAAAAGCTTTGAGATTCCTGCAATGTGTGTATTTTTGGGGCGAGAGTAAAGCACAGGGTGGAGAAACATTAGACATCTTTGGAGGACAGCTGGAGGAAGGGGATGCTGGGATACGTAAGCTCCCTATTCTGGCTGACTGGGAGTATTTCCCCAGTGTGGAGGGGGAACGTGATTGAGCGACTCCGGGGGCTTATGAGCACATTAAGACCCCCATCGGTCCATGAGACAGATGGACCGTATCTCACGACACCAGTCGCCATCTCCCACTTGTTAAATCTACAAAATGATTTATTTAATGACAGAAGTCTTGTCAGAGATGCAGTTTACAGGTGCATTGCAGATACAGCAGCCTTCGTAAGAGCCTCGGCTGACTTTACACCCACGTGAATCTGATGCCGGCTGCTTTGGCCTTGATCAGGCTCTTTCTCTGTTGATCAGAAGCCCTTGGACTGAAGCGCGGCATCCAACTGTGTGTGTTTCACATTGTGTGTAGAAGCTTTTCCTTATGTCAGCAACAGTTTAGAGCGCGTACACAGTCTTATCTGGCCTGTGGGAAAACTCTAGCTTTATGCTTAAAACACGTGTCTTTATGTATTATATTGGTTTAGTTAAAGCAGGACAAATACCTTTTTGTTGCACATTATGGGCTCTATCATACATCCAACGCAATGTGGCGCCAGGCGCGACTCAAGTGTATTTTGCTAGTTTCAGACTGACGTAGTTTTAATTTTCACGTCCTGCGCCTCGTTGTTTAAATAGTAAATGCATTTGCGCCAATTTGTGCGCCCATGGGCTGCTGGTCTGAAAACGAGGTGTGTGTTCAGGCGCATTGTTGGTGCGTTGATATTTTGAGGCAACTGAAATAAACTGCGTCATTGATCAACTGAAACTTGGTCTAAAGTCAATGGGTCAATATTTATTTGTTATTTAAAGGGCACATTAGTAATATGCGCCAATAGGCGGGTCCACAAGACGCATACACTCTGCTTATTACACACACAGGGACATGCAGCAGCACACAAACTAGCCAAATTAAAAATAAAAACCTCGCGCACGAGCAGATCCGTTTCCTCGCTAGAGAATCGTTCAGTCTTTCCGTTTGCAAATTCCGTCATGTAAATAGCGAATCCGCCATGGCGCAAGCGCAACTGGTTTTTAAAGCGAATGGGAGATGTGACTCTGACTGGTTTATTGCATGTTACGCCCAAAACAGACTCACTCCTCAATAAAAGAATAGGGACAACCCTTTTAGACCATGCGCCGAGTGCAGACCATTTTTACTGTTGTTAAACTAGCAAAAGTGTATTCGGACTCGCCCTAAGTGCACTTGCGCCGTGTGCTTTAGACCATGTGCTTAGATCGTTAAAATAGGGCCCTATAACTGGAAAAGTGTTTGTGTGCACAAATTCACGCTTTTCAGAATCTGCGGATGTGCAGGTGACACAACTGTTCCAGGACACATGTCCATTGAATAATTATAGAGTTTGACTGAGAAGCAGATCTGTGGCCAGTTGAATGAACACAGCCACTATATTAAAGTTGTGTCTTAAGAACTACTCTGACAACTAGTTTGCCACGGAGGAGTCTTATTTTTTAGATTCAAATTAGAGTAATCTACAGTTTTATGTAACAAGTTTTTTAAGAATTACATTTAATAAAAAAATAGGCCTATATATATACACTCACCGGCCACTTTATTAGGTACACCTGTCCAACTGCTCGTTAACACTTAATTTCTAAGCAGCCAATCACATGGCGGCAACTCAGTGCATTTAGGCATGTAGACATGGTCAAGACAATCTCCTGCAGTTCAAACCGAGCATCAGTATGGGGAAGAAAGGTGATTTGAGTGACTTTGAACGTGGCATGATTGTTGGTGCCAGAAGGGCTGGTCTGAGTATTTCAGAAACTGCTAATCTACTGGGATTTTCACGCACAACCATCTCTAGGGTTTACAGAGAATGGTCCGAAAAAGAAAAAACATCCAGTGAGCGGCAGTTCTGTGGGCGGAAATGCCTTGTTGATGCCAGAGGTCAGAGGAGAATGGCCAGACTGGTTCGAGCTGATAGAAGGGCAACAGTGACTCAAATAACCACCCGTTACAACCAAGGTGGGCAGAAGAGCATCTCTGAACGCACAGTACGTCGAACTTTGAGGCAGATGGGCTACAGCAGCAGAAGACCACACCGGGTGCCACTCCTTTCAGCTAAGAACAGGAAACTGAGGCTACAATTTGCACAAGCTCATCGAAATTGGACAATAGAAGATTGGAAAAACGTTGCCTGGTCTGATGAGTCTCGATTTCTGCTGCGACATTCGGATGGTAGGGTCAGAATTTGGCGTCTACAACATGAAAGCATGGATCCATCCTGCCTTGTATCAACGGTTCAGGCTGGTGGTGGTGGTGTCATGGTGTGGGGAATATTTTCTTGGCACTCTTTGGGCCCCTTGGTACCAATTGAGCATCGTTGCAACGCCACAGCCTACCTGAGTATTGTTGCTGACCATGTCCATCCCTTTATGACCACAATGTACCCAACTTCTGATGGCTACTTTCAGCAGGATAATGCGCCATGTCATAAAGCTGGAATCATCTCAGACTGGTTTCTTGAACATGACAATGAGTTCGCTGTACTCAAATGGCCTCCACAGTCACCAGATCTCAATCCAATAGAGCATCTTTGGGATGTGGTGGAACGGGAGATTCGCATCATGGATGTGCAGCCGACAAATCTGCGGCAACTGTGTGATGCCATCATGTCAATATGGACCAAACTCCCTGAGGAATGCTTCCAGCACCTTGTTGAATCTATGCCACGAAGAATTGAGGCAGTTCTGAAGGCAAAAGGGGGTCCAACCCGTTACTAGCATGGGGTACCTAATAAAGTGGCCGGTGAGTGTATATATATATATATATATATGTGAGTGTGTGTGTGTATATATATATATATATATATATATATATGTGTGTGTGTGTAATTTAAAAAATTAATAATTTTATTTTTGTAATTATTGGTTTTAAAAATTATTATTTTAATAAAAATTAAAATGTTTTTTTTAAAATAATTATTAAAGAAAACCATCCTACATTTTCCTTTCCTTTTTTTATTATTATTTTTTAAAGCAGAGCAGAAAGTTTGATTGTCAGATACATGGCTGAGTGGGTGGTGCAGGTGTGTTGTGTGTGTGTGTGTGTGTGTGTGTGATCTGTTGCGTGGTTGGTGCAAATGTGTAGGCAATGTGTTTTATCCCACTCACCCTTTATCTCAATTTCCTGCTTGTTTTACGATACATCTGTCAGTTTCTGTCAGTACATATTAACAATATCTTTGTTTAGAAGAAAAGTATTAGGCTATGGGTTTGAAATGACATAAGGGTGAGTAAATGATGACAGATCTGTCATCTGAAAATCTGTCCAATTTATTCACCATTGTACAGAATTATTTATCAAGCACAACAAAACAACAGTAGTTGATCATTGTGCTGAACAATATCATTAAAAAAAACTGGAATACGTACAACAGTATGACACAATGTAAAACACAACACAAACACACATAATTGATGCTTAGACTAGCCCCATTTGACTCAGAGACTATAAGCCTTCTCAAAGAGATTTTAGTTTTGCTTTAAAAAGGGATTCTGTCAAGATTATTATGATAGAAAGCGGTAGGCTGTTTTACAATTTAAGGCCGGCTATTGCAAAAGCCCAGTCTCCTTTTCTTCAGCTTGCATCTAGGGACCAGTACAAGTTTCTGATCCAATGACCTTAAACATCTAGCTGGTGTGTTTAAAAGGCCATAAAGATAAGAAAACAAAAACATACAAGAAGTCAAATTTTAAACTATTCTAAGACAGATTGGCAGCCAGTGCATAGAGAGGAAGACAGGGGTAATATGTTTAACTACTGCATTTACCTGCTTATCAAATTTCAAAGCAAAATTTTGAACACCCACATTTTTAATAGAGGGCTTAACATATGAGGCTAGGCTAATAACACTTGATTTGTGCTGCCAGAAACATCTCGAGGTCCGAACACAATTGCCTCTGTCTTACCCTCATTGAGATTTAAGTAATTCAGGGACATCCATGCTTTAATATCAGATAAACAAGAGGTTAAAGCACTCAAACCATGGTTGCTTTTCTTAAAAGCAAATTAGGACATCATTTTCATTTTTGGGTGAACTATTCCTTTAA
The DNA here is from genome assembly GCA_031834385.1 of Semotilus atromaculatus. Classification (NCBI taxonomy): domain Eukaryota; kingdom Metazoa; phylum Chordata; class Actinopteri; order Cypriniformes; family Leuciscidae; genus Semotilus; species Semotilus atromaculatus. The sequence goes on along the minus strand of JAULUF010000016.1, from coordinate 11,037,079 downwards.
GAAAATGCTTGGACATTTATATATTCAACAGTTAGCAAGCTGCTGGACTGGATCTGATTCCGTGAGCTGCATGTTGAACATACACCGGTCTGTTCACATGAAGCATGAAATGAGAAACATCTTTCTGTGGAGCACCACTCTATAGGAATCAAACTCTGCCCTCGGGTCTGAAGGAACCTGAGCATGTCATTCAATCGGTGAGACTGAGACTTCAGACTGATGGACACAGACCATGAGGTTTGGCTGAAAATCAGATCCTGGGAGGGTATTAAAATGCATTCTGCAACAGGTCAAACTTCCTTTGTTCAACCAATGTGAACAGTCTTTGTGGGTCTTTGTTAAAGGACATGGACCCCCATGCATGTGCACACCTGTGCATGCAGTGTTTAGTCAGGTGGTGATGGGGAGCGTGTAATGAGTCTGTGCCGTGTGCTGTATTGCAGTGCAGGTGTAACGGGGCTGTTCTTGGCTGTACTCTCCTCACGTCAGGGCATTATTAATGTGAGAGATGGATCTGCACTGAGCCGCCCTCGGGATAAACTGGAGGAGAGAAGCTCCTACAAGCAGAGAGCAAAGTCCTCCACCACACACGCACTGAAGAAACTCGTTTTTATAAAGTTAATTTCAGATAAAATAGGAAATCTGAATCATGGACATTCTTTGTCGCTATTTCATGTTAACTTCTTGTATCAGTCGTGCTGTTGTACTATGGCCTCACATAACTAGCGTCATCAAAAATATGAGACTCCCATTTCTTTCTTAGATTCACCATCCTGCTTTTAAAAGTGCATTTGTTACTCGTTTGTTTTTACAAACTCAGGAACGAGGAATTTCTGTCGGTGGTAATCTAAACCATGTTGCATTGTCATTGTAGAAAACATATTTGGTGTAGTAATCTACAATTTTGGACATAAAAATTACACATAAAATCTCTTTAGTGCCTTGATTGTTTCTCAGTTTTTCTCTTGAGAACAAAACCCCAGGAATGCCTCATCTATCTAAAACCAAACAAAAATAAATTGGTGTAGGATTAACAACCCTAACAAAATGTTAGTAAATTTTACAAATTACAAAGAAATGGCAAGTAACATTTAATTTATGTGAAAACTGAAAATTCTTGTAAAACGTACTCCCAATTTCTCAAGCTCCGCTAATATTCCAATATATTAATATCTATTCTAAGATCCCAAAGTCTGCAATCGAATGTTTGAGAATTCAATAAGAACTCTCATCGTGTTCTTCCAAAACCAAATAATCAGAAATTTCTGTATATCACCAATGTCCGCTTATAAAGTCTGAAGAATGATCTGCAACCAAATGATCTGCATCTGAAATATCTTCATCCAAGTCAAGAGCTATGAAAGAGCAACCTCTGAGCGATAATATTGTTCTCTGGGATGTCACAGAGAGTAAAAACTGTGTGCATATTCGTGTGTGTGTGTATGTCTGTAAATGTGTGTTGCTGTTAAGTGCACATTGTCCCTGTGGCTGCAGCCAGATGAGTAAGACCCCAAAATCAGAAGTGAAATGCATTTGAAATGCATGGCGTCTGTTTTGGACCGGACAGTGTGGGGATGAAGGAAGATTGGGCAAGGCATGCAAGGCCTGTTATTACAGCTAATTGGCCGTGCTGTTTGCCGGAGGGCTCGCCACAGTTTGACACATTAGATGATAGATTTCCTACATGCCCTCCGCTAGACTGAGGGAAGACTTCGAGTCTGTCCCTGTCCCACTTCCCTCAGTCCTGTCCACACCCTGTCCTCATTCTCTTATTCACTTGCTTCTTGTCTGCTCTGGGTCTGTTATAATGACAGCCCTTGTGTTATTGTTGGAGAGACGTGTTATTTGATCGCAGTGAGAGTGTTGACAGGCCATTAGTCAGGCAGGCGCGAGGTGTAAAGTTCATTTCCCACCCCAGAGGAGCATATAGGTAAGGGATGCTTGAATTGTGGGTGGCATCACTACAACACACACTTCTCTAAGAATAAGGGAGGAGAGATGGATAACCAGCATACAGATGGAAGACCAAGTCATTCCTCACACTTGATATAAACAAAGCAATTTGTAAAAAAAAAAAAAAAAAAAGCACGTTGTAAACTCACCAAGGTTGTTGTGGGAGGCTTTCATAAAGTTGAGTAACTATTGTGTAAAATAAGCATTGATTTTGTAGTATTTGCTGTCATTTGCAGTAATTGTAAATGGTAAACTGTATTAACTTACAGTTGTGCTTAAAAGTTTGGGGTTAATAAGTTTTTAGTTTTTTTAAGAAATTAATACTTTTATTCAATGGTGGATTCAAATAAATGCTGTTTGAACTTTCTATTAATCAAAAAAATCTGGAAAAAATGTGCCATGGTTTCCACAGAAAGTGTTTTTAACATTAATATTAATAATAAATTGTATTTGATCAGAAAATCAGCATATTATAATGATTTCTAAAAGATCATGTGATCCTGAAGACTGGAGTAATGATGCTGAAAATTCAGCTTTGATCACAGGAATAAATTACATTTGAACATATATTCACATAGAAATTTTAATAATATTTCATTTTTTACTGTATTTTAATCAAATAAATGCAGCCTTGGTGAGCAGAAGAGATTGTTTTCAAAAACATTAAAAAAATCTCCAAACTCCGGACTTTTGAACACTGTAGCTTTTGAACAGTAGTGTACAGTATGTCATTTATGCATTATAGGTCATTGGGCCTAGGGCTGCACGATTATGACAAAAATCATAATTGTCGATTATTCCCTTGAAATTGTAATTGCGATTATTAATTACGATTATCATAATTTACATTGAATAATGTTTTGAATAGCTTTATGCCATTGTTTGAAGCGACTACATGCCATTTTGTCATATCAAAATACAAGCTGAAAACACTCTTCCTGAAAAACTTTACTTTTTGCTTTTCTATAGCATTAAGCCTCAAATGTATTGTTTTATTCATTTAAAGAAACCAAACCAAAGTAAAAAACCCTAAAGATAAGCTGTAGAAAACACATCTGTAAAAAACTGTAAAAAAAAAAACACATCTTAAGCACACAGAATAATGTAAGTGAACTTTTTTTTGTAATTGCACCTTTAAACGATTTCATAATTGTGGCATCCGTAATTGTAATCGCGATTACAAATTCGATTAATTGTGCAGCCCTAATTGGGCCCTCTCTAGATATCATTATTGACCAATGAAACACTCATGTAAGTTAATAACCATTTCCTAGGGTTTTCTGAGTAATTGCCAAGTCATTGCTTGTTGGCAAAAATCTTTGTTATTCTTGTCTCTTCAATGTAGTGTTTGCTATCTGTTAGTGGCACAGAAGGTGTGGGCCGCACAGTTAATACTGTTACTACTCATGATTTGTTTAAATATCACTAATAAGCCACTCAGCCTGCCGAAGAATTAAATCAAATGCTAACATGACAACCCCAAAGGCAAAAAAAACAGCATCACCCGAGCCACTGACACGCAGAACAGTCCTTGACAGCCCAAGGTCAGTGTTTATGAGGCCACACACAACAACGATTAGACAAATACATGAGATCAAATGCATTTTAATGACTTGCTCATGCTCAGTGTGTATGATGGATGTAGTAATCCATACAAATTACAGTTTAAAGATTATCTATAATTGCCTGGGCCTGATACATATTATATCATTGGAAAGATGCATATTGAATGTGTAATTCCATTTATCTGATCAGTAACGGGTTGATGGAAATGAGGAAAATATGTGTTTCCTGTTCCTCCGCGATTGAAATCTCACCCTGGTCAATTCTGAACAAATCCTTGCAGCTTGCAGCACGTAATAAAGCCCAGACCGTCCGCAAAGAAGAAACTTTATCTCACCACAGAGAAAATAATCACATTTTCTCTGTGTATATAATTGAGGGCAGCCCTTGAAAGACAATAGAAGAGATTGAAGTGGCCTGGTTAATTGTCTGTGGGTTTGTGCACCGTGTCTTGACTCTAAAGCAGAGATTCCCTGCTGCCGTCCTGGGGACGAGAGCTGAATTAACCAGGAGAATATGACTCTCAGATTATTCACATTACAAGCTACAGTAGTTCATGGCAAATGAGTGAACATTTTATATGGAGTTGTTCTAGCGCACAGGAAAAGTGTTATTGGTTGCTCTTTTATTACTCTCATTTCATTTAAGCATTTACTTCCATATGAGAAACACTGAATGTGTAATTTGTTCAAATTTCATCTGAAATTCTAGATGAGACTCATGAGGCTTTTGAGGTCTTATTCATGGGACCAAGTAAGCAAGTCTCCATTTGCTCCCCATTAAATATCTTTGTTTTCTAAGAGAAACAATTGAGCTCTCCTTTGTGGTATTTCATTCCTATGGGACTATAGCTTAGATAGGTTTGTGTTTCTTTTTTAAAAAGATTATAACTATGCTTAAATATACATTCAAAATGGATCTTCTTTTAATACGTAATGACGGCCAACGAGGGAAGAAGTAATTTTGTAAGACTTTCCAGAATGCATATTTTATAAATGCTTTATTATTTGGTCGAAGCGCCAGAACTAGCTGGATGTGTACGTGGATAAGTTGTTTTAGTATGATTTTGAAATCAATCTGCTCACTGTGATCAACAGAAAATCTCAGTTGCTTGAGTAGTGACCTGTATTTATCAACAAGAATATCTCATCCTTTCAGTGTCTCTACAGTGTCTCTACAGTGATGCCACAAACATGTTCATCTGGAAATAAACTTGACGGTGCACATTGAAAAACCTTGTAAACATACACAAACGCCCACATAGCACAGGTGCTTTTGAGTTATACAGTTCAAATGCTGCATGAAATCTATTCAACTCCATATAAATGAGAGAAATTTTTTGTAGTTATTAGCTTAAGATCTATAACATAGACTGAATTTTATGCTTAATTGAGATATTCAGTAAAGATTCTGAATCATACATTAACATTGTCTCACTCTCAGTCTCGCTCTGATGGCATTCAAGCTAGACGGACCTGCTGACAGCTCCAACTGTGTCAACATTACAGGATCAAAAACCCTGTCGACCTTTCAGACTAGACAGGTGTGTGAGTCTATGTAAACTCTGACATTGTTATGTGAATAGCAAATAATGAAATGAGGGTCTGATTGAGTTGTAGAGCATGCGTTTAGAGATTCTGACAGTTTTTCAGCAGGTGTGTGTGTGTGTGTGTGTGTGTGTGTGTGTGTGTGTGTGTGTGTGTGTTCGTGTGTGGTTCAGGTATACACTTTGTTGCCTTTGAGGGGATATTTTTTGGTCCCCATGAGGAAAACAGCTTATAAATCCTACTAATTGATGTTTTATGTGATGGGTAGGTTTAGGGATAAGGTTAGTGGATAGAATGTACAGTATAAAAATCATATCTATGAAATGTCCCCATCAAACATGGAATGTGCAAGACTAGTCGACTAAACGGTACAGCTGCTACTAGTCGGTACTAAAAACAATAGTCGATTACAAAGGAAAAAATACACAAGATTTTATCGTTCAAATTACTCCCGTTTTAATCTTTCTGTGAAGAGAGTGAGATCGGTGGCGCGAGTGTTAATGAACGTTAATGAACGCTGCACCGGTCTGGAGTCCCAGGAGCTTTGAAAGATAGGAGGAGGAGTGAGGACAGTGGAGGATGAGAGAAGACCAGGCCTGGGATATTTAAGTTGCGTTTTGTCTATGTACGGGCCGCAGTCGGATATTAGGCACCTGCCGTTTACTTTCGTTTTATTTATTTTAAAACTCACCGGTTCCCCCTTCTTACCTGCGCCTTGAACTTTGTTACATTTACATTTAAAAGTATTTTAAATAGGACATTAGGGCTGCAACAACAAATCGATTAAATCGATTAAAATCGATTTCTGAAAGAGTTGGCAACGAATTTCATAATCGATTCGTTGCGTCGCGGAAATGTTTGAGTATTAAAAAAAAAAAGAGGGGAGAAGAGTGGAGGTACAGGAAAGACCATCGGACCCGTAACGTTGATTTGAAACATGGCGAAGGCAGAGAACATTCGCATTTTCCACTAGATATTTTCCTCTAAGAAAACTGTGTTTTCGTGCTGTGGCTGGCGCTGAGCCAAAGACAGACGCGCTTGTCATAGGCTATATCACAACTGTTCAGTGTTTTCAGTGTTGTTCCAGACATTTAAATACATATAGCAAATCAATACATTTATAGTTTGTAAAATACACGATGGTGTCTATGGAAGCAGGAATAACAACCCATTCAAATATATTTGTCGACATATCAAACACACTGTGTAAATAACTGTAAAGTTAACTCTATTTTGCTCCCAGTTCACCGGCCACTTACTTTCATGTATTTCGGGAAAAACTGATGAATTCACGTGCTGTAGTAAATTCAACAGAGGAATCTCTGAACTGCGGCCCAAACAAACATGATGGCGCCCATCTCACGTTACAGATCAAGATCATTTATAAAGGTTTTTTAAACGACAAAACAAACTCACTTACACATATTTGAGAATCGGAATAGAAGATAGTTGATGACATGGTAAGGAAGCTTGTTAATATTTAGAAATAAAAGCGCTGTATGACAGATGTATCTATTTTGGCTGTGCTGAATGCCGCGATGCCGGCTGTCTGTCAAAACGACGGACGATGTGCGTCTGTGAGTGTGAGAGTTTGTGAGTGTAGTATAGAGAACAAGTTCTACCAGAAAGACTCGGGAGATAAGATACTGTACAATAATGCATTTTATTAACAGCCCAGCAAGCCATATATTCAATAAAGTTCTTTGGCGTAGGCCCCGTCCGTAACTCGCGATCCGAGGGTACGGATTCTGCATATCCTGCCTGAAGATGAAGGCAGGGGCGCAGCCGACCCCCCCTTGGGGTTTTGGAAGGGACTGACCTGGTGGTGGTGGGAAGGATGGAGCGAAGACCGTCTTGGTGGAGGTGGGGAGGATGGTGGTAAGTGAAAGCGTCAGCATCTGCGAACTCAGACGAGTGTAAGTAAGGATCTTTTATACTTCACGTATTAGAACGCGATTGGATAGATGAGAAGGTAATAGATGACGTAACAATTGAGTCTTCCTGGCGGAACTTACGCTACGCTTTCATTTCTTGCGTTCAGACAACATTTTTTTAAGTTTTCAGATTTTTTTTTTATAAATGATTTATTGTTCTGACAGCTCAGGTGCACTTTATTTAAAAAAAAAAAGCCTATATATTTTGGCAGATGTAAGGCATCAATTCAATTCAAATTTATTTGTATAGCGCTTTTCACAATACATATTGTTTCAAAGCAGCTTTACAGAAAGTGCATTTCAGAAATGTACATTAAAAAAATACAGTTAGTTAATCATGTAATAATTTAGGCTTAACATATCGCCGGCGTTGAGTCGTCTCTTCACAGGCATCACTGTTCATCACAAATGTATGTTTTTTGTGTAAGTCCGTTATTTTTTTAATTATACTGTGGCGAGCAGGACGAGATCACAATTACTTTACCAGCTCAGGGATGTTCAAGGAAGGAGCAACCTGTTTGTTCTCTTTCTGAAGATTTCAGTTCTGTTTTTGAATAAAGGGTTGAAAATTTAAGTTTTTTTTTTATCCGATTCATCGATGCAGCCCTATAGGACATTCAAATAAAACACTTGGAAAAGGTAGGGCCTAATCTTTTTTATTTGACTCAGATGTGTTTTCTTTGTGTCAGTCACGGAGTGCACAGAAATGGCTGCTAAAAAGACAAGTGAGGTGCTAATGTATTTTGAATTAGACATTTTTTACTCAGAAAAGTTTAATGTGCCATTTCAAACTGGCATAATTCAGCCCGTTCTCATCCCAAGGCGTAATATAATGACGCTTTTGCCAAAGCGTCTATATCGAACGCGCATGGTACCCTTTAGCGTCAATATGAGACGCCGATATATATGGGTCAGAAGGCGCCTCCTAGCGGTCTAACCCTAACCCTACACCATACCTAAACCTACCCATCTCTCTGCGTGTTATATTGACGCTAAAGGGTTCCTTGGGCGTTGGATTTAGACGCTTTGTCAAAGTGTCAGAATATGACGCCCTAGGATGAGAATGCGTTGCATAATTCCACTAGAGCCACACGTAACCATATTCAGCACATGCATGTAGGTCGTGTGATAGCAGAAGCAAGCAAATGCCATCGCATATTCATTTCAACTACAAAAAAACAACTGAGCTTCAGAATCAGAATGAGCTTTATTCGCAAAATGTGTGGCTTTTAGCGCATGTATTATTGGATTTGACTGTTTGATTAATAGATTTAGTTCTCAAATGGATCATAATGTATATATATATACACACACACACACACACACACACACACACACACACACACACACACACACACACACACACACAAGTCTTTAGAGGGTTCTTACTTTTAGACTAGTCGACTAGTCGTTAAAACATAAAACATAAAAACCCTATGTTTGTGTGTGTGTGTGTGTGAGAGAGAGTGTTTGTGAATGGGAAAAGGCCATACAGTACAATGAAAGTGACTAAGTTTCTTTGTGTCTAAGGAGTGTTGATAAAGGTGTTAACTGTTGTAAAATGAATGGATCCTTGGTTTTATAATATGAGGAAACAGCAATCTTTTGAAATAAACAATTACATTCATTAGTAGTAATATGAAGTTTAGTTGTATTGTCTGTCTGAAGTAAATGTGATCAAAGTTTTCCCTTGCAAAACTAGGGTGTTGTGGGTGGTGTCCGGGGCGATTTAAAAGATAGTAGTTACAAAGTCATTTTTTTGGTACAGTAGTTTGCAAGGGTGTTCTGTGTGGTCAAAAGAGTTCACCCTCAAGTCTTTGTGTCTGTGTTTCAGTGTATGTCAGAGAGATTTATTTTTTTACCCTTTGGTCAATTGCCATATGATTACAAGTCTGGTCACTTAGAAAAGAAAGTGCTCACCTCTCCTCAACAAGCCGTAAAATAGCCAATTTTGCCCACAGTTTTGAGGGACTGACCTCACACAATCAAAGTTCTGTATTAATTCACTTGCAATGAATGAAGTTGTAAAACCGTAAACTACCTCTTGGATGTAAGTGGCTAGACACATCAAAATCTAATCGAAATATCAAAATATCTACATTAATATTCAGCTTTGATCACAGGAATAAATTACATTTTAAAATATATTCAAATAAAAGAACAGTCATTTTAAATTGTAATAATAGTTCACAATAGTACTGTTTTTACAGTATCAAGTAACTTTTTTTTTTACATTAAGTATTTACTGTATCTTTGATCAAACAGATGTAGCCCTGGTGAACATAAATGACTTATTTAAAAAAAAAGTCTAATCAAACTTTTTGGAAGCAGTATATTTCTGCCATTTTACACTGACTCTCAATCTGTATTATCTAATGCCATTTCTAAACAGTCTGTTTTACAACAAGTAGAAGTGCTCAGTTTTTCAGATATTAATGCCTAATGCTGAAGTATGGGACATGTGTTCCAGGTGGCCATTTTTTTTTTTTTGGTTGCTTGTCATTTAAGTTTTATCTAAAGCAACGTACGGTGCTGCTTCAGTCCCCCTGGAGCCATCTTGATTAAGTGTCTTGCTCAAGGGCACAGTGCTGATAGGGGAGCTTTGTGTCTTTCCACTTTTTATGGGTCTGCCTACCTGGGCTCTATTGTGTTGCCAGTGCAAAATGTGAACCACCACCACCTTCTTTATGTTATGACACCACACATCCTCACTGTAATGCCTTTCTCTTTACTCACCCTCCAGAGGTGGCCCCCTTAGAAAAATATAGCTGTGTTTTTCAATTCCTTTCACTTGAAATATAAAACAAGAGGCGGACATGACTCTTCACCACCCTGATGAGTGGTATCTCTGTAAGCTGACATCAATAGACCCTCATTCCCTCCAGTGGTGTACATAAGGAGAGCTTTAAGGATAGGCCTGTGCATGCAGGCTGGGAATGAGTGGGCCTGAAACCCGAGCTTCGGGATGCTCACGGGCCACCTATAGTGTGCAGTCTGGATGCTGCGGGGTTCTTCTCCACTATCACAGCTTATAATCTTCCTCTGCACTGCCTGGGAGTGAACAACATGTGAATTAGCATTAATGAATGGGTTTTGGGGAAAAAAGGACTTACTCATCAAATTCTGCTGTTGTATTATCTCACCTGGTTTAGACAAACTACACTATAAAAACATCTCGACTCAATACATTGAGTCTTTTTTGCATGTTTTTTTTTTAGTTTTACTTACTCCAAAAAGTTCTGATAAATGTATTGTGTCACTTCAAATACATCGGACAAATCAATTAGATAAACACAGTAAATCAAGTTTAGTTTACTAAAATCCAAAAAGATTTTTTGCAGTGTAGTTTAATTAGTTTTAGTTATAATTTAGTTACACACAGGGCTTGATATTAACTCCCCAACCCTCCAAATGCGGGTGGATTTCAGCAGATTTAACGTCGTTACTCCTACTATTCACTCTGGCGGGTTGAATTATATATATTATACATACCATATACATTTTTCAATTGTAGTCTTCTAAAAAGGCATTTGAAGTTATAAACTTAGTGCAATGTAGTGTTGTCAAAAATATAGATTTTTTGATACATACTGTATAGATACTGAAATATCTGAACCGTTTCCAATACTCATTTTCCACAGAATAGATAGGCTACATGATACCAGCTGCACGCTCTCTCTCTCTCATCTCTCTGACAGTGAGTTGCACAGAAAACCCGCCTCCCCTCACTCACTCGTTTAATTTGCTCCAGATGAATATTGTTGCTGTAACAGGGCTTGAATTTCGGCATGTTATTGTGCGTATTGCGCATAATTTTACTTTTTATTTTTTGCTCACATTTAAAGTGCAGCACATAAAGCCGCCTCTCAGTACTAAATTGAGCTCTTTTTCGTTGCTTTTTGTGCTTAAACAGTCAAATACACAAAATAATGACTTTTTGAGTTGACAGATATCATAGAAATGAATGGTTAATGCTGTAAACGAATCCTCCATGCTGCCAACTTTCCTGCGTCTGCTTTAATAAATCAAGTATTGTTTTCATGGCAAACTCAGTATGCACTCCGAACTCCTACATATGCAAGTAGCTCACTGTTGTGCAATATGCCTTTTCGAGCTAACCACATCATCTCTCTGTGGCTGTTTTAACCTTGTTTTGGAGGTTTGTTTTGTCTTTGAGGACTGTGGCTTGAGGTTGTGGTTGTATATAAATGTAACTTTTTTTGTCTTTATGTAATTATTAGATTATAGTCAGGCTACCTGTTTCCTTTTATGACTTGCCACATTGTATACACGGCCCAATAATAACTTTCTGCCTTGCCCACCAATGAGGAATGAATTAAGGAATAAATATTTCTTACCAACCATGAAACTGTATTTGCATAATTTTTATTAAAAGTATATTTTTGTCCCTATGGTAATTAAATTGTAGCTGTCTTTACATATAGGTGACAGATGACATCGGCTATTGCTTCATCATGTGATATCTGCCAGATTAGAGACATATGTAAATGTGTAGATTTTCAATTGTACAAATATTTTCTTTTTTTGGTGGCTTACTGTGAAGAATATTTCATGTATATATCGAGCCAGATATTTTTGTCCGTTACATTAGTCAGTGTGTCAGATTATGCGATTTTAACCCTTAAATTCTTGTCATGTTGTGGACAAGAAACATTTCAGACTACAGATTGCTTTCCGACCAATCATCGTTTGCTATCTTTAACGACATGCGTGTTGTCATCGAAAAGGTGGAACTAGTGATTGACTTCCGGAAACAAGAGCGTAAGCAAACAATGGCCACCGAAGCGGCATGTTAGCGTAATGCTAATTCCAGTACTCACCGGTTCCTGAAGCACATTGCTTCATGGTAGTCCCTCGAGTAAACATCATAAAGGCGGGAGTATTGTTGCCAAAGCTCCACAAACCTCCATTGCATAATGCCACCCAGAAGCACCAATACCATCATCCCTCTTCTGTTGTGTTTATATGTTTGAAAGCTGTGTACAGAAGAGCTTTTGTGCTCCTATTGGCCTATTGGACCGGGAAAAAAAGTTAAACATGCTAGTCTTTCTGTCTGGATGTCGTGTCACAGACGCGGTTTACAAACATTACAAAGCACCACCATGAAACCTTACGTTAAATGGATTGTGCCAAAATCAGGTTGATATTGTGAAGTCTGAACCAGGCATAAAGTTAAAAGTTGCTAGAAAATTTGCAAGTCATGACAGATGTTTGGGGTGTGAAATATGAGTGTGGAATATAAACAGCAATCAAACATGATTCTATGTCTGCATTCTGCGTTCAAATGTGATGACGTTAAAAAATCCTTGGATAGGTTATAGGAGATGGCCCTTGCTCTCATACTGGTTACCATAATACCTCCACTAAGATGTGCACTTTCATAAATGAAGAAAGCATTGTTATTTTGTCAAGCACAGATGCCAGAGGTGATCAGGCTTAGATCGCTCATCCTAAGACAAGTGTCATGTGACTGAACAAGTGTGACAGAGTACAGACAGCACACCGGATGACCAGCAGCGCTGTAATTACCCCAGTGTGTGCTGGATGAGAGAGAGTATGTAATTAGGACCAGGGAAATCTTAATGCATTGTGTGTCGGCTAATGGCACTTCCTCTGCGTGCTCTGCATGGGCATAAATCAAGCGAATCTGTTGCTCTGACACAGTGGGGTGTGCCGTCCTTCACATTGATTAACATTATGAATTCATGCCACTGTGTCTGTCTGCTACAGCCTCTGGCCCTGGGGAGCAGAGCGGTATATCAGAACAGATGTGAACTCACCCCACTGTCACCCTATATCTTGCAGAGACAAGATCCCTTTTGTTTATGTCACTGAGGGCCTGTGCTTTTACATTCTGTATGTTAAACTGAAATTTCTTGAAGCTGATCACTGTGGAAATGCCAGAAGCTGTCTGTTTCTCTGTGTTTTCCCCTGTGCTTTAATTTCTCCAGAAATCCTAGTGTAAACGTGTTCTCTGACAATCATATTTTAGCAAGCTAACCTCCCAGAGCATTACAGTGTATGTGTTCGCTGACATATTGGGGAAAATCTAGTGTTGTTGTATGATCATATAAACAATAATCAAGCACTGTTTTCTGATACTGGTGGTATTTTAATATTGTGTTAGACAGTGTTCGAATTATACCGTGAGCTTCGGGGGGTACAGCTATTGCGACTGGTGACGTCACTCTCCAATTGGGGGTTTAAATAGTTTATTTCTCTGATATGTGCATTTCAAGACGTTTGAAGGCCAAAAAAGATAAGAAATAGCTTTAAAACCATGTCAGCGGGCAGTAGATTATTTGTCAATACCTCCTCTCTCCATCACCCTTTCTTTTCTCTCAGTCTCCTCATCTTGCCCTGTCTCTTCCCCTCCTAAAGCTGAGCTTTTTTAATTTACTGAAGGCTACAAATTGTATTATATTATTTCTCAATATGTACACATTCATTATTAATCTCGTGCCTAACATGATGAAAACGGCGTTGTTAATGTGTCTTGTCCCCTCACAATGACAGTAAACTATAGGCTACTACATTACATGAGTCACGTTACATATAGGCCCATTTTCAGTTCAAAATGGCTAAATTAGACAAAAGTTTATTAGTTTGCCTGATTATTTTTGTCATTCGACGGGCAATTATGAAATGTTTAGTTTAGCAACTTACATTATCTCGCACTTGACTGTAAACTGAAGCGTCGAGTCGCTCTGCTAAAATTCGCGCTCAGCAGCGTCTGAACATAAAGCCCGCCTACTTTGATTTGATTGGTCATCTCAAATATTCTGACAGTGACGAGCAGTGACAGACCAATGAGGCTCAGATGAACACACACACACACACACCCTGTCCTCTGTTTCTGACGTGCGCTCTGCTCGGCGCTGCCGCGGATTGAAGATGAAGAACGCGCTGAATCTGATTATAACCAAACTAAAGTGAACACGAATTTGTGTAGCCTACACAATTACTACTTATTACATTTTGTCAGTACCCCCCAAACTATTATTTTCATCCCTTTTGGGAGGGTCCAAGTCTCATCTAGGGGGGTCGGACCCCCCCAATACCCCCCGTAATTCGAACTATGGTGTTAGGTTGAAAAAGATTAAAGCATTTTGTGTTACACACTGAAAAAATATAAGTATTTGGAGAGATTTTCACACTACATTTGCGTCAGGGTTGCATTCACTGATCGTTACGCCCTAAAATAACAGGAAAAGTTATGTCATATCTCAAGTGTTTTTAAACACAATTGTCTCGCAGCCCCAGAGGACCGTTTGTCAGGATTTGTTGATGTATTTGTCACTTTGATATGACTGCCAATTTAGACAAGATTACTCCCTGGTTTGGGTCATTCTCATGAACGCAATCCTACTCAGTGTGAGGATTACAGAGAAGACACCCATGGATCAAGAGAATGAACCAGCATTAATTTTCTAATTCGAAAAAGAGTCTGTCAGAATTTAGCAAGCATGAAAACTGGTGGATTATAGCCAGAGACTTTGCTCCACTGCAGAAGTGCCGTCACAGGACTCGCATGTGTGAGATTTCCTGGCTTGTTCATCTGCTGTGATTCATTGCCACATTATTCCAAGCAAGACTTGCTCACATGCACATTACATGACATGAGAACCACATTACCAATTAGTAAGCTAATTAACCCACAGTAAAGTAGCTTAATATAAGTCTGATGTGCTGGAAGGAAATTCTTATATCACCATTTTCCAGTAGATGCCAACCATGCTTGAATGAAAAGAGGCAGCTGTGGCTCAGTTGCCTCATTTTTTCCTAAGGATGTGCATTGAATCACATTTTGCTAACAGCAGGTGCTATTGTCCTCTCAGATGACATTCCTTTAGATTGAAAGCTTGAAGGAAGAAAAAAAGAATGAAGAAAGAATGAAGAGAAGATGAGAGAAGTGTCACAAACATCTTCCTTGAACTCATGTGGGCATGTCTGAGGTTAAAGTGAAACTCGAGGCTGTGATTTTGTAGAATTACGTGATATAGTGACAGTACTATTCAAAAAGCAAGAGTCGTGGCTTCAGTTTCGGTTTGTGCTTTATGTTACTTGTGCCTATTCTCGTCGTTTGTGTGTGTGTGTGTGTGTTTGTGATTCAATGCACTGCCCTGAAACTGTAGAGTGTCTCGTTTCATAGATTGAGTTTTTTTTCAAGTTGTAGTCTACAGCAGTCTAAGTGATGTTACACAAGTGACACTCACAAGCACACACACACACACACACACACACATTTTTTTATTTTTAAAATGTAATCGTTGTAGATGTAATATGATAAAAATTAATATTAACATTTTTTAACTGTTCTCAACTGTTATTTCCTTCTTAAATAGTAATAGTAAATAGTAAATATAAATAGTAATATTTTAAAAATAGATATATGCGTAATCAAAAAATCACTTTTTAACATTTATAAATCTACATTTTTGTTGTTGGCAGCAAATAGCCCAGACAAGTTTTTAACACTTACAGCATCATATACAGTCTTTCAGGGAAATTCGGCCTCTTGCGAAAAAGTAAATGCATTAAATAAACATATGAAAATATCACAATGGCTTATTTTGTTTCCCACCATGACAGTCGCTGAATTTTTTCTCGCGTTACTTTGGTGTGATCAGTTATGGCAAAGGTCAGACTTACATTGCTTTATTTATATATTTATCATGCACTTCCTAAAAAGTTACCGGACGACTCAACGAAGCCAGATTTTACTTGGCGAGTGTTCATTTGGACCCGCACACACAGATTCAGCCACATGCTCATTGCTCACTGCACTGCTGAACGCTGTGAACGGTGGGTGGCAGCTGGTGAAAACGGATTAACGCTTTATCTTTATTTAGTAGCATTTCATTCAGATATTATACGTCCCTTTATTTGGAAAAATTTACCCCAGAAGCTTGCTTAAATGAAAACTGAATGCATGCAGAGACCAGAAATCTGTGCTTTTGAGGGTGATAAAGTCTTGTTTTTTCTGTAGGTTATTTTTTGCCCCTGGCATTAGCTTTCCTGCTTTGAAGAGCCCTTCCATCAACCTGAAGTTTAATGAAAAATGATAGATCTATAATTTAATTCTGCCTCATTTTTCTTAGTCAAAACACATTAATTAATAGTCAAAGCACTGTATCTAGAATACCCAGCAGTCTTGTTCAGGAGTAATTGGTTTCTCTAGGGAAACATATATGTTTGAGAGGTGGTTGTGCATTAGAGCTGTGAGATGCAGACTTAATATGCTGCCATTGTACATTATTTAGAAATGTAAGTGCTCTAGTGGTGAGCTTTTGAAATGAATGAACAGAGCTCATTTGTGGGCAGTTGTGTGTAAAAAAATCATCTTTAAAACTTGATACTATTTCAAGCGTGATTGGGGCACACACACACACATTTGAATACTGACATGATAACTTGCTCCAACTATTCTTTAAATGCATTAATACCAAATACAACATTTCTTAGTGTTCATTATGTGTGTTGAAGCAGAAAATGTGTTTGGTTTTAAATGCAAGTTTTCTCTAATTGCTTATGTGAGGACTTCTTTTTCACAAAATAAAATAACATTTTATTGTATTGTTTAATATTCTTCTTCATTGTGAAGATTATATAACTTCAGTTGGCAACTGAGACAAGATCTGTTTCTGTAGGAAAAACATCTAGTGGACTCCATTGAAAGCTGTGGAGTTGTCACATTTTGAAATAATGACTCTGAATGTGCAATCTAGCATCTATTTGCTACCACACAAAAGCATTTTCCAGCTGTTTAGCTGATATATTAAATCAGAATAAAAGAAAATGTATTCCTTTACACACATTAGTGGCACATTTACCTGCTGGGGATTTACATTTCATCTGTGCTTGTTAACATGAATCTTATTTGTGTCAAGTTTGGAAGTTTAAGTATATTTTTCTAAGTCTGTTTTCCAAGTCTAAGCCACAAATTGTGTTACATTTTACATCCTTTTGTTGGTTTTATTAGCGTTATCTTTACAACAGCTCGCAGGTCAGACGAACAACTCTGGCTGTGTTCAGAATCAGTCAGCATGTTCTACTTAAAGAGTTCTTTATCTCAACAACAGCTTTTCTACCAGCCAGTCTGTCTGTCTACCTACTTTATAAAAACCCGTTTCAGTGTCCCCACTTCCCTCAGTTACCTGTTGGTCTGCAGCCAGTTAAGAGCAGGAGGGGCCGCCTCATTTACCTGTGCAAAATCAAACAATAGACCTCTTCTCTGATTGGCCAGGGGGGAAAGACCCTCCCACAGCTCTTGTTGTAATTCAACACCTGACGAATTTTGCCTGTGCCTGAATTAGTCTTGTTCACACAGTCTCAGAAAGCGTGCGTCTGTCCCCAGAGACACTCATGCTTCTGTCCCAGCTAAGAGCTCACACAGAGTAACGCCGCCTGCGCAGTGCCTGATATATGGATTAGACACTTGCTGTACACTTGCAGTTGCCTTCCTCTTCAGGACTGGGGTTTGGATCCTCTAGTTTTGCAGGGATTTCCTAAACTCATAATCTGATTTCCTTTGAATGGGTTTCTTCGCATGGGTAAGTGGTGCACATGCATTGGATTTCTGCTAATAATAATAGTGGTAGTGTGCATGACCTGCTTGGCTCGACCTTTATTTTTCATAATAATATTCCATCATTTGTACTTAAATGAGGATCTTATTAGTGGTGCAGTCTCTCTCATCTCCTCTGTACACCTTCCTTTGCTGTTGTACACAAACACACTGAGGGGCTTAAGGAGAAACCATTAGCAGAATCACAGCTGTCCTGTGGCGGCTGATTTTCTCTGTTCATTCTACTTGAGCATAATACCCACCTCAGACGCTACTTTTTCTGAGGGTGTTATGTGAGATTTTTTTAATTAGTCTGGTTGAATGTATAATTTAGATTGAATTATGGGGATATTGAAAAACTACACCCTGTGTTTCCTGGATATGTTTTACAGAGAGTATGAGAACTGGTGCAGTTTGTAATGTGGAAGAATTATGAACTTGTTAAGTTCAGTGGGGTCCAAAAGTCCCACTAGTTTTTATGTTGCAATATATTTATCTAATTTGATGAGGTCATTTTATATTTTAATACAAAATCACTGCAAACAAGTTGGCATGGACAAAACCTGATGATCATGTTCTCTAGCATGATTTGAGAGTGCCAAAGGGCATTTTGATATCTGACGACTTCACTTGATCAATGTCACAAATGTATTTGATTAGTGACCTACAGTAGGGATTCATTTACGTCACATGTGTGTGTGTGTGTGTGTGTGTGTGTGTGTGTGTGTGTGTGGTCCTGGTAAACTCTATGTTATGGAGACAAAATTTCCCCACAAAGATGGCAATATCTGAAATCTGTGTCCTTGTGGGGAAATGTTTTGGTCCCCATGAGGAAGTATAGGTCATTCTAAGTAATGTCTTTTTATATTTATTTAAAAATGCAGAAATGTATCTGTCGTAGGTTGAGGGAATAGAATATACAGTTTGTACAGTATAAAATCATTATGTCTATGGAATGTCCCCATAAAACATGAAAAAGTGTGTGTGTGTGTGTGTGTGTGTGTGTGTATAAGTTCATTATTCACAGGATGGTTAAAGTTTTTCTTAAAAGCAGGGGTCTCAAATCAAATTTCCACTTGCCAGATGATGTTCTTCATCAGCGACCAGTTGAACAGTAACAACGAATACAAACATTGATTTTGATTATATAGTTATAGAGGCATTTTTGTGTAGACTGCTTTGTTGATTATAATAGAAGAGATGTAGTTTTATTACATCGCACCGTACACATTAGACAAAAGCTGGAATTTGTTTTCTGTTCCTATACAGTGCACTTATACAGTCCATATATGTATAAATGTGGCATTCTATAGTAAATAATGAAGGAATGAGCAATCTGGCACACAGGAGCGGTGCCAACGAATACACACTTAACCAACAATTTTTTTTTTTTGACAAGCGAACCCACAGGCTTGTTTGTTGTCGTCACCTAGGCTACAATTGCACGTTTTAATTTGTGCGAGGCCTGTAATTAGTCATGTGAATAAATATGTATTAAACCACATTATAACAATCTTTAAGAAAACTACAGGATAACAGGTGAAATCCAAATGCAGAAAGTGAAATATGATTTGTGGCCCGAATAAACTACTAATGTATGAAACAATCTCACGGGCCAGTAGTTTGAGATCCCTTCTTTAAAGGGAATTTTACTTATATATGTAATGAAACAGGGCCGTATAGATTAAGCTGGGGAACGTTTCCTCTGCCGTGATTGAATGGTGTTATCAAAAGTGTCTTTTTGGAGAGAAGTCAGCAGGAACTAGGCTGTCTGTCTCACTTTATTCAGCGGGGAAGGCAGTCTTGTCCCCGGGGAGTGATTCTATTTCACACAGAGAGGCTTACGTCTTTCAAGCATACCATTGTCTCATCTAATCCCACAGTCCTGCCCTGCTGCAATGCCATCCATTCAGTCGCCGCCAGCGTATCAGTCTCTCTCTCACTTTTTGCTCTTTCTCAGTGGCTTGCGTGTTGCTACATGGACCACCAACACGCTGATCTCGTCCATAATAACTGAGAAGGAGACATTCAAGAGAGGTGGGACAACACGAGGACATCAGTACGGAGAGGCAGTTTGGGGCTTTGTTTAGTCCCCAGATGGAACAATAAAAGCAATAGATAGGGATCTTGACCTCGCTGGTCTTTTGAACACAATCTGTGACCTCTCTCATCCCTCCAGAGGGTCAACCGGCCAAGTTAAGCAGTGTGTTTTACGATTCATTCAAGTGTTTGTGTGTGTATATGGGGACGTTTATCATGTCCCATGTCAGTCGGGCTGCACAGGAGTTTACATTGGGGGTTTGTCACTAATGCGGTGTTGTTTGCTGTGTGGATCTTTGTTGTTTGACTTCTCATGGTGCTCTTGAGCATGAGGATTAAATGATTGTTGTGATGTGTTCTGGTCATTGGGTTGCTGTGGATGTGTGGTAAAAGTTCTTGGTGCTTGTTGGTTTCAAACCCAAAATGAGCAAAGATGAAACCATTTCCATTCACTCTTAAAGGGAAACTTTTTTTTCTGTGGAACACAAATTTTTATGTTTTTATGAAAAAAGTTTTTATTTTATTTTTTTGTAATATTTTCTTTTCTGAGATTCAACATTTGATAAACATTTATCACTTGTATTTCAGATACTGAGTTTACCATACATCTCTGAATAGAATTCATCCGAAATATGCAAATAGAAAAAAACATGTATTAAGAGAGTGATCTTTCTGTACATCATAAGCATCTATTTGTGAAAATAAAATCAGCCCTTTGGGTAAAAGAAGATATTTTGAAGAATGTGGCTAACCAGACAGTTGACAGGCCCCATTGACTTCCATAGTGTGAACAAAAAAAAAATACTATGGTAAACAATGGTGCACTTCAACTGTTCAAAAAAAAAAAAAAAAAAAAAATAGGGCTGCAACTAATGATTATTATAATAATCAATTAGTTGACCGATTATCTATTTGATTAATTAAGGTCATTTTTTTCATTTTTCTTGACAAAAACACACTATTCCACATCCAATGCTGTTCCAATGTTCAACCAAACATATTGAATGCTATGAAAACATATATAGTGAATATATCTATATCTATGCTATACATTATATGAGTTATAAGGCAAAAGGACAGTATAAATCTCTACATTAAAAATTAAGAAAAACAAAAACACAACTCGGTATTAAAAGATTAGAGGGAGGTTCTGCAGGATAAAACACATTCAGTCTTTTATCCTGTAAATGTAAGAAACATCTTACATTTATATTTAATTACATGCTGCCCCTTTACAGTTACTACTCTCATAAAATACTTGAATAACATGTAGACTTTTAAACCTAAATTTAACATCCAACAACAGATATTTCAGCAAAATTAATATTTCTGCGCTGAATATTAACTGTCTCCCTCCGGCGCTTGTTCAGTTAAGTTTGATGTTTAACACAGACAGTCAGGACAAGCCTTCATGCAAAATGTAAATACTCGCATGAATTTGTAACATTTACAGATAAGGATATAACCGTAAAATAAAAGTTTATAAAACATTTAGGAAACATAGGAAACATGTCTTATACATTAAACAGCACACACATCTGTAAAAGCACCTGACAGTGTGAGTCGTGTTAAATGTTACGCTTATGCATTAGCTTGAACTTTAAAATGAATAATTCTCATTTTGGGCAGCTTGGATCACGCAGCAGATCACTCCGTTTCCTCCACTATTTTTAGATGCATTTTTAACCTTATAAATGTGTTATACAGTGCTGATGTAATCGATTAGTTGCAGCCCTACTTCAAAATATCTTCTTTTGTGTTTGGCAAAATAATTTTGTATACAGTTTTGAACTGGAGGGTGAGTAAATTATGACAGAATTTACATTTTTGGGTGAACTATCCCTTAAACAAATTTTTTCCATTGCATTTCCATTTTCCAAATTGTAAATTGTTTCAGTTCATTATTAACAAATTCTGTTATTCTTTCCGTTTTGTAAATGTCCATAGAGTTGTTTTTATTCATTTCAAAAAGGTTCAAAGAATAAATTAATGCATTCAGATTTGGGAAAAAACATGAGTATGAGTAAATTAGTTCTCCTTTAACAATAAAGCTTACAAAGAGTTTCTATTTAAAATCTTGAAAAGGTTTTTGACAGGTACAATTTTACACACTGGTGCTTTTTAAGAACTTAAATTCCCATGTTTTTTTTTAGTAAATCATCTACATTCAGGTGATTAAAAGAACCCCTGATGCTTCAATTGTCCTGTTTCAATCTATATCCATTACGGTTATCCGAAGAACTTATAAACAACAACAATGTTTAACGAACTAAGTAGCAACCTATAAAAGGAAGGACAGTTTTTTACTGAAGCTCTGCAAAAGTTATTTGACTTTTCTGTGTTCAAGGCACTTTACCTCAGATTGGACCATGGGATTCTCCCTGTAGTAAGTTGGTTTGGATAAAAAAAATCCAAATGAAGAATAGTGTATTGTTTCATGAAAACCTCCCCTACATGTCATTGGAGGATGGACACATAACAGATACAGAGTCCAGGGAGTTTCCTCTAAACGTTTCATCTCACTTGGATGTGAATGAAACCACTGTGAGCAGTGGCGACAGTAATTTGTTTGGCTTATAAAGACTCCATTTGCTGTTTATTGCTCTCTTTGATGGAGAATTCAAAGTCCCTCCATCATGAACCTCTGAAGAGGAGTTCAAAATAAGCCCATTTTAATTAGCATTTGAATTTCTGATTTACAGTGCCATCCACTGAAACTGCCTCTCTGTCTGTTATTTCTGTTATCGCAGCCGCCGTGTGCCGAGCTAAAGACGGCAAGCATTTAACAGCATTATTCTGGGCTGCTATTTTCAGTTTGTTGCTTTTAAAGCGTTGATACAATCTTGAAAATCAACCATCTGTCCTTCTTTTGAAAACTTCAAAAGCAGATGTGTGAATCTGCAAACTTTGATCTTCTTTGACCTGAGAACTTTGATTGGTGAGCAACTCTGTACTTTTCCCTCTTATGAAATATGATACATGTGTAGTAATTACAGAGCTCGCAAAGCACCACCGTAACGTTATTCCTCAAACATTCAGATCAATCCCAGCATTCAACTTTTCAATTAATTCAGCTCCAACAGCTTAGTGTACGACTTTGTAGATAATTAGATCTATTTTTTGTTTTTTGTAAATTTTATGCCGTGGTGACATGATGTGTACACTAACATTTTTATATTAAAGGGATAGTTCACCCCAAAATGAAAATTCTGTCAGTAATTACTCACCCTCATGTTGTTCCAACCCCGTAAGACTTTCGTTCATCTTCGGAACACAAATTAAGATATTTTTGATTAAATCTGAGAGCTGGATCACTCCTCCGTAGGCTTCTAAGGGACTGAAACTTTCCAGCCCCAAAAAGTTATTAAAGAAATCCTTAAAATAGTCCAAGTGACTACAGTGGCTCAATCTTAAGTTTATCAAGCGACGAGAATACTTTTGCATCCGCGTCTCCATATCCGCGGTCGTTTTCGATTTCCCTGACCTAATCTTAAACTCGCCGCTTAGCGACTACGTCACAGCTTTCAGCCCGCCCTCTGTTTGTTGATTGGCCCGGCTGTTTTCAGGCCGGAGGAAAACTGAAAGATAGGCTGCTATCTCAGACTGACTACAGGAGCGAAATGAAATTAGCGGAAGTAGGAAGTCTGACGTAGTCAGGCTAGAACTATCCCTTTAACAACATGAATTTCGTACTGTAGGTTAAATGCATATGAATTTTTAAGGGAAAGTGTATATTTTAGGTCTTGTCTGGTGATTAGGTGTTTCCACCCTTTTTAATAATCTTTTCCCCTTTACGTATTTTATTTAAAACAGTGTGAAGTCAAAATTCACGCAAGCCCCAATTAGCATGACATCCTAATTATAAAATAATTCAAATGGCTTTAGATTAAGTATATCATGTCAGCTCTCTGAAAGTCTTTCATGCCAACTACCTACTCAGATTTTAGATTTACTGTATGTAAATCTATTTGCATTGACGATAGAATGCTCAACATTACAAATATTTGCATACTGTATGACTAATAAATTGTGATTGGTCTTATACTGTAGCTTTCTTGCTTCTATTCATCCATTTATAGTCTAGTTTACATTGCGAAGATGGTGTTGCGTTTTGTATTCTCAGGAGTATCATGACAACAGCAATGCTGCTCTGATGTGGCGTTCAATTCCCACAGAACCAAAGACTATAAACTAAACTTACCTAAAACTTTAACACTAGTCTTTGGGAGTCTTGTGAGTGCTGCTATTTCCCTGTGGAAATGCAAATGTAGTTGCAATATAAAGAAACACAAATACTCTTTGCCAACGTTTTTAAATATTGTGTATTTTATGTTTTTTTAACTTTCATTTGTATACCGTGTCACAGACGTCTGCGCCAGAGAACCAGAGGGACTCTTGATTCCTTGTGTGTGTGTGTGTGTGTGTGTGTGTGTGTGTGTGTGTCCTCTGCTGCTCTGACACAAGTCTGCACTCGTCCTTGAGTATCTTCGGAAAGGATTCTGACAGTAGCGTTGCTTAGAGACTGTCTCTGTGTGTTCTCCGTTCACTATAAAGCCCAAAACTCAAGGATTAGAGGACAAGAAAGGTGTATGAATGGCGTTTGTAGATAATGGGAAACCCAGTCTGTAACTCTTTAAAACGTTGTACAATGAAACGTACAGCATAATGGGTTAAGATGCTTTTGGCTTTACAACAGGTGTCCCACTGCTCTGAAAGCTCTTTTCTCCACATGGAAGGTGTCATTCATATCCATGTCATGGCCTCTTTGTGTTACATGACCTTTTTTGACACACCCTGGGAGCATGCAAAATTATTACTGGATTTATTGCATTTGTGAAAGATGCTCAGCTGTTGTCACAGAAAGAGACATGGAATGATCTACAGCTTGTTTTCCACCTCTAGGTTTGTTTGCATGAACGACTGGCTGGAAATAAAGAGCAGCGAGTTATTTATTAGGCGGTCATGTTCTACATTTACAGGCTTGTCTGTACCCGTCAAAGGCACTTGAGGAAATAATACGATTCTTATCCATATTCATTCTCTGACTCATCCTCCACTGGCTGACCAACGGCACATCCAAATCAGTTTTCAGATAAGTCCTTTCTCTTTCCATCATTAGATATCTTCCTAGCCACTGGTGGACCCCTGCTTTCCCTTCACGTACTCACAGTGGTGGATTCAGATTAAACAATGGGCCACATGCTGGGACTATCACCCCACTGCTTTCCTCATCAACACACGCTGAATAACGGCATCTGAGACGGCTTCCCTCCTGCTTTTAATGAACTCACAACTGTGTGGAAAAAATGTGAAACAGTTTCTCACTGTGAAATTTCACTTATTTATCAATGAATTTAAAGTTCTTATATAATGTTTCACACAGTTTGAGGTGCATAAGTGACACTGCAAAAGAAAAATGCGTTTTGCACAGTTTTACCTCGTTTTGCCATAAAACATATCTAAACAGTAGGGCTGTAGTCAACCAAAGAAATCCTCAGTCGACCAAAGTCTTGTCCTGCGCAACGATTAGTCAAAAAAAAAAAAAAAAAAAAAGACGCGACATTTTTTTTGTCATAGAGCATTTATAAAACAACAACGAAAAAACATCAAAAATACATACAACTATAATAATAATAATACAATTCTTTGAAAATTAAGTGTGTTTTTTTTTTAACTGCAAAAAGTGAGGAGCACTGTCCTCCTAGGTCTATAATAGCCTAACAGTCACAATCGCGCACCTGACCACACCACACGCTACAGAAACTGCTATCTGCCACAGTGAAAAATCCTAACAAAAGCTCTCGTTTATACAGGCTGTATATTCTTCTTTACTTTCAAAGCTATGGGTTAACTTTTGTCCAGCCGAGGCGTTTTAAAACAAACACACAAAAAAAACCAAAGAGCCTAAAAAACAATCCTAATAATAATACGCTGTATTGTAGGACCGGATATAGGTTTATTTTCGTTTTGTTACATTATTTAGGCTATTTTCAAATGCGTCAAGTGTACAAATAAAAACAAAAACATATCAAGAAAACAATCTATTGAGTCAGCATGATAAAGCCGTTAAAGGGACTGCTCACGTCTTTTGCGCGCTCAAGTTCGATTTCAAATGTAGGCGCGCGGTGTGCGCGCTCATGATGGAAGCAACGCGGTCGCGGTGAGATGCGCTCTTTTTTTTCCAAGTGCGTCCACGCCGCATCGAGATAAAAACATATAGTGTATAAAAGCATAAAAACCGAAACAAGTAGCGTTCTAACTGAATGAATACAGCTAAACTACCTATATCCCTTACTGAGCACGAAGCAGCAGCGCAGCCACAGGTGCGAACCGAGTGTTATGTGTGTGCGCTAAACTGTGGCGCTGTTACAAAATAGCCTAAATTAAAGCATTTAAAGTTGGGGATAAACCATAGGCTAATTATATTTAGAATACAGTAATATATAACTGCTTATAAAGGAATAAATATCAAGGAGTAAATCATTGAAAAATTCTTTCTATTGGTAAAAAAAAATGCAACTGGTCGACCAACAAGAATGTCAGTCGACCAAGACGGCATCGACCGATTAGTCGACTAAACGACTAAAGTTGACAGCCCTACTAAACAGCTTTAAAATAAGATTTACATGATAAGCAAAACCTCATAAGATATTCAAACTTGCCCTTGCGTGTTTCTCTCATGAGGCCCTGTGTTTAGTGTTCTTTGACTTTTATTTTGATATTCTTTTGTCTTGCTGTGCCTTTGTTCAGTTTCTGTGGTTTAGTTAGTTTACCTTGTTAGTCACCATGGCAACTAATCACCTTCACCTGTTCCTTGTTAGCCTCTTGTTACCCAGTGTATTTATACCCCTTTATATCTTCCAGTCCTTGTTTATTGGTCATTGTCTTCTTTATCATGTTTGAATTATCTTTGTCTTCACAAGATGAAATATTTTTATGCTGTTTTGTTTCTCATGTAAATTTATCTTGTTCTTAAGATGTTATTTTTTTACTGCAATATGCTTATTAAGAATATAATTTACAGTCTGAAGATCATATTGAAAATGACAAGTGACAAACAGTGTTTCAACCAATTACCGACAAGGGCGGGTGTTGCTCCGACTTCGCGTCCAGCCGTGAACGACCTCAAAACCTCACAACACCCGCCCCTGTCGGTGATTGGTTGAAACACTGTTTATTTTGGTTTTGAGTGGTTTTGTACCCATTTGTTTTTGTGTGCAGATTTCACACAAAACTTACAGAGACGCGGTTTTTGGACGGCATGCTTATGGGGCGGGCAGCTAGCGGATCATTAGGAAAGATTAGATGAATGTGATCATTTATGTTTCGGCCTTTTTTGGGCCTGAAATGACTGATACAACCTTTAAAGTGTGGCATTAAAGCAGCGGTTACAAGGAAGTAAAACGGTCCTTAATTTCCTTTTTATTTGACTGATAAATGTCTTAACATTTTCAAATATACAAAGTGATTTTTCCCCATTTGTCTATTGTTGCTAAAATGCCACATTTATCCCTGTGTTCAAATGATAAAATAGGGCATTGCACTTCAAGTAAATCAAGTAAAATATTAATAAAATATTTGCTTCGCAGGTGTTACGAACCGTGTTTAGTTTACACCTGAACCCTTTAATTAGTTCTGCTGATACAGTGACAGATAACAAAGCCTTTATTCATGCCATAATCCTCTTTCCTTGTTTTTGAAATCGAGAAGTGAGAGAAACTCAAACAGACGCGTATCACTGGGAAATAATGAACGTGCGTGTCCCTGTAAAAGGTTGGATTATTCAAATCATAACCATACACAACCCGCCTGTTTCAACTCCATCAGACTGATTCATCTCAGGTGTCAAATTAGTGCTGAAGGATTTTATATATTTTTTCCATATTTAATTAAATTCCAGGCACTGTGATTTTAGTTTCGTTTTTTTTTTCAGTGTTATTGATCAGGAGGTTGATGTCTGAACCAGATCCGTAATCGAATGAATGATAGAGTTAGTTCAATATTGTCAGACTGAAACCACACTCCCGTATTCGAAGGGCAGATCCTGTCGAGACACAGCCGAGGGCTTCTCCTGGAAAGTAGATCAGTGTTTATCTGTCTGGTGGCATTGATTAACTGCTCATATGATTGTTACCTGTTTTTAAATACTGTATAAGATACAAGGCTGTCTTGATAGTGGTAGAACACATGAGAACGTAAATGTGTTTATGCAATAAGATGTTTCCTTAAA
This sequence comes from Semotilus atromaculatus, assembly GCA_031834385.1. NCBI lineage: Eukaryota > Metazoa > Chordata > Actinopteri > Cypriniformes > Leuciscidae > Semotilus > Semotilus atromaculatus. Next base: position 11,009,224 of record JAULUF010000016.1, on the reverse strand, counting down.
GGGATAACTCACCTAAAAAAGACCCTCACCCTCAAGATGTTCCAAACCTGTATGAGTTTTTTTTTGACAAAGGGGGTTATTTTTACTATTATACTAAAAGTCCCTTTTCTTGCTAAAAAGGTATAGGAGTCAGAGGGTAGAAGGCATGTAGTAGATTGTTTCCAGCAGGTTTAGGCTTTATAGGTTTAAGCCTCTAGCTTCTCAGATGTTTCTCTTGTGAAATAAACCTAAATCTCACATGACTCTCTTCTAGAGTTTCAGTGTCTCTAACTTATGAACTCAAAATTAACTCAACCATTTCTCATCAAATTATACTGAAGACAAATTATCTGAGCTGCTATCCACATTCAATTTGTAGCTCTATACTGTATGAATATTGACTCTTGTGACTTTTTATTTGAGGTTTGGGAAAACCAGCTGAGATCAAGTTAATGCTTCAAGGAAACATAACTTAGAAAGTCTCTTGGCTATTTATTTGCTAAAGAAACATACTTTACACTTACTGTTTTAAACAATTATTTTTGACAGTGCTTGCAGGTTTTTTTCCACATCACATGCTTCTCTCTGTATGGGCTCAGCACTCACATTTTTCTCCACATCCATGATGCTGCTGTTTTCGCCCGCAGACTCACGTCGTTCATCCTCTGAATGACCCAACATTGCTCAGTTTCATCTCTTTTTCTCCTTACACTACACTAACTCAGGGATTAGAGCTGCATTCCCATGTTGAAAGGCTCATCAGAGCGGCACTGTGTTGCTCTTCATCATGTTATCGACCTGCTCCTCCTCCTCCTCTCTGGGATAGTCCGCTCGCTGAATGGACCAGCCGGAGCGTCCAGAGACAACCAACAGGCTGGGAGGAGCTGCTGTCTTCCTTTAAGACAGCGAGTCCTTTAAAAGATTTGTGTTCTCCTGAAACACTGCAGTCAACATTTGTTACCCCATAGCTGGTCGCCATGTTGTTTCGGATGCTTGTTCTCTAGTTCCTTAACTAGCTTTACCAATAAGACTCATGCTTCACTACAAAGATCAAGCTCAGCTTCAAATAAATATACTGTATAGCAGGGGCGTAGAATTTAGTAGGGACGCTAGACGTGTCCCTATCAATATCCACTGACACTGATATATCCCTAGCAATAATTTCGATAAAAACTTAAAAAATATTTATATATTGATGTCCATGTCCCCACCAATTTCAAAATCAAACCTACGCCACTGCTGTATAGTCCTTCAGAAGGGGTATTCTTGATAAGATTACCTTAAAGAGTTTGGCTTATTGAGGAGAGTTATTATATAAGTTTTAAGTTGTAACTTTTCTGGTCATATTTAAAATTATTCTGGATTATCATGCAAGGTAAGCAACTACATAGAAGTCTTCTTAAACAAACAATAGAGCATAGCAAACATACAGTAGCAAACACTCACCAAACGGTAGTATTGTTTTTTTTTGTAAAAAAAAACAAAAACAAATGTCATTTGATATTTAAAAATCCTTTAAATGTTGGCAATATTTTTATTTACTTGGACTAAAATGGCAACCAATCATTTTAGTTGAAAGGAACAAATAAGTGCAAAATTTTAATCAGTTAGGCATGTTTAGTTCATTGTTATGGAAAAGCATATTTACAATGTGACTTAGACATTCGGAGTATCATTGCAGATAGAAGTGATGTTATGTACCCATATGTATAGGATGTATTTGGGTGAGTTATTTAGCCTGATAACAAAGTGCTTCAGTTTACCAGATTTCATTTGCATAAACCCCCACATCAGCATCATTCAACATTATTCACCATGATTGTACAATTAGAGACACTTTTGCTGTGTTATTTTTTCTTTTATAGTTTCGTGAACGGCGTTAATTAAAATCATTTCATTATCGATGCACATTTTCTTGCACAACTCATCATTGAAATCACAGAAACCCTTTGTTCATTAACATTGTCGTCAGTAATTTGTCTGAGATAGTTTGCGCAGAGGGTTTTGCACAGGCAAGCACAAAATGTAGTTTTATTCATGACCTTGCTTGTATGACATTGCGTTTACTGTTCTTCTAACTTCTCTCTATTCCAAGAAACACGCAATAAGTTCTGGCTGCCAAGGCAGAAGAACATGTTATCTTTCAATCGGATTACTAATGAACCATTTTTCAGAATTAAATATTTCCCCCTTCGCTCTCTCTGCTCATATGATAAGGCGCCCTCTCATTTAGTACAGTGATAACTCACTGAGGCATGTTAACCGCATCCCTGAGCGCTTCTTTAATTGACTAACTTTTTAGTATCTCTCTCTCGTTCTCAAGTTATTTAACATTCATTTCACTCTCAGAAAAGTGAGAGCTGCCAGTATATCTCACAGAGACAGACCCTCAACATCAAATCACACACACACATACACAGCTCGGTAACAAAACTCCCTGTAGTGCAGACACAATGTGCATCAACAGCATTTTGCCTCTGTCAGTCTTGAATTATGTATTTTGTTTGATTTTCCCACAGCGACTACTGCACACATGCATAAGAGTGTGTGTGTGTGTGTGTGTGTGTGTGTGTGTGTGTGTGTGAGAGAGAGTGATGCTATAGATCTTGATTACAGTGACACTCTCATCAGAACACACATGCTCACATTAACGCTCTTGTCAATAGTGAGATGTTAATGTGAGCAATGTGAGCGAGAGAGCCGTCCTAGTAATTAATTCCAATTCAAGGCCTAAGTGCTTTGAGGAGAGATAACTGTGCGCCGCCATGATGCAGAGCGTTGAGATCACTGCCTGCATATTGCACTGCTTAAAGAAGTGAAGGCGACATGGAAAGATACAGAGGAAAAAGCTCTTTTACAAAACTAAGTGAGCTGCTCTGCTTTCTTCCCTCTGCATAGATGCTTTCTAAGGGGACGTTCACTACGACAGTGATTTATAGCAGCAAAAAAAATCGCCTAACCCTTTTCATTGAGAATCTGTGATTTACAGTGATGCAACAAAACTGAGCAACTTTATGCACTACCAACAGCGAAGAGATGGAGAATTTTTTTTTTTAAAGTGATATATTTTAGTTATACTACCATTCAAATGTTTAGGGTTGGTACGATTTTGGAATGTTTTTTTTAAATAAATCTCTCATGGTGACCAAGGCTGTATTTGTTTGATAAAAAAGAAATACAGTAAAAACAGTAATTTTCTGAAAAATTATTGCATTTTACAGTTTTCTTAAATATAAAATTAAATAAATTATACATATCTTACTAATGCAAAACTTTTAAATAGTAGTTTACTACAATAATTATATATAATAATATATTACAATATTAAAATAACTTTTTCATAAAAATTTTCTTTCTTTAGATTACATTTTCTGCTATTTTTTTAAAAGAGAAATTGCAGTCAGCTGGAAAGTTTACAGCAATATGTAATTGTTTATGTAAATGTTAACATGATGCAAAATATTAGTCATTGACTCATTGGTTTGCTTGTGTTTTTACATATGCTTTTAAGACTATAACAAGCCATTTCAGTCACATCTATGTTCGCCAGTTAGAGAACATTTCTATATTGTTGAACCCTGATTATAAAATATAAGTAGGGCCTTTATGAAATTGGCAATTTTCACTTGTGAGAAATGCATTCTTGGATGGCATTCTCTGAAAAATATGCTTGCAATGTTGGTTTGAAATTTTCATTTTGCTGCCTGTCGTTTGAAACAGCTTGGGCCTTTGATGACTTTCAAGGTTTTAATAGTTTTGAAAAAAAGAGAAAATATTTCTCCCCCCTGCTGTCTTCTCTATTAAAGCTGAGAGCTCTCTCTTGGGTGCCCATCTCTCTGAGGAGGGACCTGCTATGGCCACTGACCACATTGTTATAATAGACAGATTTATGTGCTCGAGGGACTCGTAAAGCTGCTCCCCTTTTCCTCCCACGAGTCACATCACATCCAGCAGAACTGCTTTACTATTATAACCCAGCTGGCAGATAGAAACACTTTAGCTCTCTCTTTCTCTCTGTAAATGCACTCGTGCATAAGAGGAAATACAGGTGCATTTTAACTGAGCGTGAGACAACATCATGGACAACCCGTCAGCCATCACCTTTTACTCCTGTTATACTACACTTGCAGCTCTAATGGTGATAGATGTAGCACACTTGTGTTCTCATGCATTTTAACGAGAAGCAGGTGGTGTGTTTATTCCCCTGGAAGTGTGTCGTGAGCGTGCATTTGACTGATATCCTGTACATCTAATGAATCAGATATGAGCATGAAAGTGTACTGGGCAGGTCACGACAACAAAGCGTCCCTGGACACACAGTAAAACATTCAGGGTCAGACAGGTGAGCAAATAGCCGGCTCTCTGCGAGGTCAGATACCTGGAGAGGTTAATTACTGTTGTGTCCCGAGGCCGAAAATGAACCCAAGTCACCCACGGGCCACGCCATTTACACTAGCGCTAACACGAACGGCCAAATCCTCTGAGGTCACGCAATCACTCACTCAAAAGGTCATAACGGGTGTCACTGTCACAACTTCTCAAGCGCAAAGTGCCTATTCCCAAATGTTAGTGTCAGGGTATTGATTGGTGGCAGACGGTATTATTTAATTGGTCGAGGAAACTCTCTCTGGCCCTCAGCATTTAATCACATGCGGTGCATTTATGAGACGCTTCTGAAACCCCAATTAATCAAAACACAACAATCAATGAGCAGCAGTGTGTGTGAATCTTAAACCAGCTACTTTAGGAGCAAATCCCACAATTGCTGCGTGACAGAAAACCATGTGTTTTTAAGGATTGAATGCTTTTTCATCATTTTAGGTATCTGAAATTTAACAAAAGCCTTCTAGCATGTGTTTGACATTGGTTCTTTCTAGAAGGGGAGATTAACTGTTAGTACTTGCTCATTGCATTTGTTTTGGTGAACGTGATTTCACCAAGTACAACATGATGCTGGATCAACATCTTTTTTGATCCTTAGACAATATTCCAATCAGTCAATTAGATTCGAGTTTACAGTTTGTGTCAAGTTTAGTCTTAAACCAGGGTTAGGTGCTTCTATATCTGTTATTCACGTATCATTTCCCTCTGATTTTAGGGATGCATTATAGGTAGGATTAGGACAACATTTTCGGAGTGTTTTACAGTTTACAAGTGTCCGTTGGTTTTCCAATACAACATTGCCCTGTTTACTTCTGGTATTAAGATGCGTTTTGGTCGATCGGATCACAAGTAGACGAGGGAGACACGTTTACACCTGGTGTTTTAATCCGTCTCTATTATCCATTTTCAACCACTTCTGTCCTGATTTGAGGGGAGAGTCTATGGGTGGTTACTGTATGTTGTTTTTTTTTTCAGATCTTTCGATCTAATGGACAAAATAAAATCAAACAATCTACATATGAACATGAAAGGAGACGGCGGAAAACCACGAGGAGAGCATCAGTTTTATTTTCTGCTCTGACAGACACAAGATCTGCAGAACGCTGTGAGTGTGTGTTATAAATCAGGAATGGAGAAAACATTTTTCATCTTCAAAACAAACTTGAGTCTTCAGCCGACAAAGTTTAAACCCCGTCTGGCTAGAGCTCTTCCCATAATGTTCACGCATGAGGTCAGTAGACGGAGAGTAGACGCTCTTTTGTGGCTGTTTGAACACATTCGACCACATGAGTGTTTACACTACGAATGCAATCCGGTCGAATGTGTTTTCAACTCCCTCTGGAAGTGGTTTAAAATGGACAAACTCAAACCGTTTAGACTCTACACCTGTATATAGCGTCGTCCATTTGTGATCTGATTATCCAAAAGGCATCTTAATACCAGGTGTAAACAGACACATAATCAAAATATGCATGCAATTACAACCACATTATAAAGTTGTTGAGTATTTGATCAAACTCCAAACAATAAATATTAAACTTTGGCATGCAACTCGTCCTGCAGTGTTATCAGATTTCCACCTATTGGATGGTAAAACAGGTGAAAAAAAGCAAAAGATACACAGGAGTCACTAGATCACAGAGAATTGAGGGATCAGGATCTTTTCCCACAAAACAGGAAAAAAAACCTAATGACCCTAAAACCCTAAAAGTTATGTTGCATGTACTTTTAGTAAATGCCTCTCTATGAATAAAAAACATGACTGTCATATGAAAATGTCATATTTATGTCATATGAATGGTATTGATTTTTCAATACTAAAGGATTTAGCATTAAGCTTTGTATTAGTAGAAAACTTATTAATTAGTAGAGTGCTTTCCACTCTCATATACCCCTGAGACAAAAGATGTATGTATTTTTTTGTCTGGTAAAAAATAATTAGATGACGCAAAAATAGCCATTTTGCGTCATCTGAGGATTTTTTGGCCAGAGGCTAAAGCCAGTAGTAGGGGCTGTCCCGCATGTTCTCTATATAGAGCAGGGATCACCAATCCTGGTCCTGGAGGGCCGCTGTCCTGCAGAGTTTAGCTCCAACCAGGTCTAACACCTCTGCCTGGAAGTTTCTAGTATGCCTAGTGAGACCTTGATTAGCTGGTTCAGGTGTGTTTAATTGGGGTTGGAGCTAAACTCTGCAGGACAGCGGCCCTCCAGGACCAGGATTGGTGACCACTGATATAGAGGGTGGGATCTCACTCACAGAATGTACACATAGTGTCAGCCATCTTTTTTTGGAAGCTAAGCTAGCAGGCTCTTGTTCTGTGGAGAAAGCTGAGTAGTAGGGGTTACCATCCTCTTTTTCCTGGACATTTCCGGCCGTCGAGGGATTCAGTTTTTGCTTTCTGCAGTCGCCATTCATTGTTTACATGCACACCTTTTGTTTCAATCTAACTGAATTCATTTCGAATGGTGAATCTGAATGTAGTGTTAATGAACGCTAAACAAGTGATCGGTTGGTGTGCGTTTTAACATTGCTGAGAAAATTCCCACTCCTTCGTGAGAGGTACGAGACCGGTGCGTCTCACAGGTGTCGCTCATCATTAATTAACTCGAAATCCCGGGCAGACTCGTCACGGAGACTCACTAGTAGCCTAGACTTGTTGTTTAACTACTGCGCTCTGTTACCGGTAGGCGTGGCCTCCTATGGCAGCAAAGCAGGTGCATTCTGGGAGTTGTTGTCTTTCATCCACATAAGCCAAAAATAAATTTTCTGGCTTTTCTCAGTCTAGAAAGCTCCAAATTCAAAAATAATTTCACATTTCTTCTACATAAATGACCCATTTTAAATATACATTCATCTTTCCAGAGGTGAAGTATCCCTTAAGAAAGTCGTACTGTTTGGAATGACATGAGGAAGAATAAATGATGACAGAGTTGACATTTTTAAGGTTACAGTTTTATAATGCTATTTACTGTTGGTCTGTTCCAGTGTAAAACATGAACCACAGCTGATTATATAAAGTCATATTTGTCTTGTGTTGGTCTCATGATCCGTTAAGCAGCAAACATCAGCAGTGCTGGAATAAGACTCGTGGGATGAGTTAGTATAAATCTGGATAGTTTTAATGTAAATTTATGTAATTGCCAGAATCGCAGGTTCAGTTGCGAAGAGCCTGGCGGCGGAACGTGCAGTTCATCACATACTGGCGTCTGAGGCGCTTTTGACCGGGCGCACTGAAGCGCTGGGTCACACATGGCTAATCATTAACTCATTATTGTGTATCAGGCTGTAGATCAGCTTTAACTCCAGTGCATTTAGAGCTCTGACATTTTTATGGAGGCTTCAGAATTTGTCTGTACAGAGCAATAAAACACTCCGACTCAGGAATCCGGGAATGCTGTGGGAATGTGACGGCATGAATAGACTGTGGTCTTTCTGGCTCGTTTTTAGTGATTCAGACTTCCCAGCACCCTGATTCCTGAAATGCCCAATCACGCCAATCGCTCGAGATGTTCTGCTCTACTGGGTCAACTGTTCTTCTTTGTATAGGCTTCAATAGCTATGCTTCATCCTTCACTAACCTTTGATTGATTTCTGATTAATTTTTAAACCCTGCTCATGTTCTATAACCTTGGCACATAAATAATTTCATGATCCACTTTATAAGACATTATTGTATACGTGTTCAATTGACTCTAAGACAATTCAGGAGTCAGCTTCTCAGAAGTGTAAAGAGCAGAAATCCTTGCTCATAAACCTTTTCAGCAAAAACTGACCTGGCATGCCAAGCACTGTCAACAGACCCAGGAATAATTTATTTTCCAAACACTTCTTCCACCTTTTCACCTTATTTTGTGGTGTCCTGACTTGCCCCTTAGGCTACACCATTAGTGGAGAGCATGTTCAATGGCTTTAAAAAATATTTGCACTCTTAAGCCACACTTAAAGTTCACATGAAATCAAGATGAGGTCTTTTTATACTATCTTAATCTATGATCCTGTTCTTATTGGGAGGGATTTATTGTTGCACGCTATTTGTAATCATTCATAAAAATGTAATAACTCACCTTAGAAACTATTTTCCGTTTTGCCTGATATAACCTTGAGTGTTTCTCATCCACTCATATAGAAACAACTTTTAAATATAGGGCGATTCCACAGTTTCTGTCCACAAGGGGTGTAATGAACAATATAGATTGAATAATACCCAGTTGTTGTCATTTTTTTATTTTTAGTTCTCTATTTTGTTAAAGATAGATGTAAGAAATAATAAAGTTATTTTTATCCCACTAAGCCTTGGCATTATCGTGTAATGAGACTTTATTTTATTTCCGTCCCCAGAAATTGCAGATGTCAGGGTGGGACATTCAGTGCATCTGGATTTTTCCAAAGTAATTTCTTTAATTTGCTTGAATAAAATCCAGAATTTTGGCGCATAACATTTATTTTGGTGTGTCTTCTACAAAATACTACTACTAACACTGAAAGTATAATTCCCTTAATCTACCACGATGCAATGGAAACATTTACTAACGTTCGTTACACTTTCTGTCCAAACAGTTACGCACGTTAAACTATGATTCTAAAGGAAGCAGAGATATAATTTTTCCATGTAATTCTATCAGTAGCAAAACGATAAAAACATCTTGTGTGGGTTAAATTCTCATATGCGTTGCTACATGATAAATTGTTAATAAATCGGGATAAAACAGGGGCCGAGATTTTCTGTCCAAAAATCATAACGCTCGTACATTTTATTCTGACGCTGAATTTCATCTCCTAATGTCTCAACGGTTCTCATGTCAGAAATAAGATCGTCTATGTCACGGACGCTCTGCGTGGGAGGAAGAGTTCAACAGGATTTCACGGATTTCGACGAATGTGGGCAAGTTTGTGGATTCTGTCCAAAAGTTTACGAACGTTAAATTGTTACGAACGTGGTAAACTTTGGTTAAGTAAACGTTAAATTGGATTATTGTGGTGAGAAAGGATAAAAGAGTGTGCAAGTCGGATGATTGCGAGTGGTTTCGGACCGAAAGCGGTGTCGTGTTCATCGTGAAAGATCATGCATGAATGGTGGTTGTATACATTTTGACAGATTGTTCTCACACGCAAGGTCTCTCGCTCTCTCCCTCTCTCCCGCGCGCGCTACACGGTTTGGCGCACGTACAGTCGGCTCTGTTCTGTCTCGCATGCGCAGCTCTAGATTCAGTATGCAGGATTTTTATAGGTTATTTAAAAAAATAATAATAATTCACCGCAACTCCAAAAAACAATTATTCAGGGATACTTTGCATAAAGAGTTATTGGTGCTTTATTCAGCAGAATTACTCATTTTATCTGTCCACGTTACAAATGTTATTTAATTCACAATGTATGAGCTTTAAATTTGATAGTATGATGACAGGTTATTTTAATGTGTTATGAACTTGTTCTATTCTTTGCCAGTTTTCATGAAATGTTATTATTTTGTGTTACAGAGGCAATCTTGCAGGATTGTTGAATTTTTTCCGTCCACATTACACACGTTATAACTTTGCACACTTAGGAGTTCTTTTGTCTTCTACATTTGGCAAATAAATGTGAAAAATATACCTATAGTATTTGTTAGTAATTTTGCTGGCTTTAAGTTTATGAACATACCAGAGTCAAAAATGCACCTTTAAGTTTATAGAACAGATTAGATGGCCACCCTGCCTTCATGGAAGTCATATTACCAGTTTTGTGAACCATACACAACACATGACTCATAACTATACCAAATTAGGAACAAAGAAAAACATGAACTTGGATTCAACCAGAATTTTATTAAACTGAATTAGATTAAGTACACTTTCTGCTTGAACTTACACTGTTTTTCCGTCCATGTTACATACGTTAAATTTGACATCAACTCAACTTTGATCAAAGTTTACTAGTTTACCGTTGCCAGATTTATCCTGCCTTTCACACAGCTGTAGCCCAGGTTTTCTCAGGATGTTAACCTGAGGACAATGGCTTTCTCCATGAAGATTGATTTTGCAGGCTGTTGTCCTTGCAGTTAGACCAAAACTGTGGAATCGCCCTATACAGTCAATTCCTGATGGATATAATCATTTTTTTCTCTCTCATTGAATATCCAGTGTTCCTTGCATGTAATTATAGTGAATTGCAAGGGCATGCAGCATGTTAACCATGAAATGTATCAATTTCATGTTCCATAAATAAAAATATATTAACCAAAGTATGCATTTATTTTGATAATAGTGAAAACACATTTTAAGCCCAAAAAAGACAGTTATGCTTGTTAGTTTTTAAATGATAAAACAACAAATTTAGTGTCACATTGCAGATTTTGTTATGTAATGCAATGACATTTACATTTATGCATTTGGCAAACACTTTGATCCAAAGCGACTAACATTGTATTTAAGGTATACATTTAATCAGTTCATGCATTCCCTGAGAATCAGACCTTGGCGTTGCAAGCATCATGCTCTTCATGCATTGCAAGTGTAATGTAATTGTCTGAAGTCAGTGCTATAAAAGATCAGCAATAAACCTGCAATGCACTCATCCTGCTCTGCTCATGCAATATAACTGCCCCAGTTGCAGATGACTTACACCTCGATCACAGAGCACAGGAGGATTTCTTCTCTCAAATCCCTCTGTGTGGTCTGCATCTCATACTGCTGCTGCATTTATCACACGCTCCTACATTCTCTTTATCTAGCGTTTTCACCCTGTCATTAAATGCAGCACAGTTCCATCTCTTTTCTTTCCCTTATTAGTGTAATCACACCATTAACTTCGCTGTTGATACTTTGCACTGGGGGCCAAAGTTATTTCGTAAATCTTTTATGACCGCGCCACAGGATGTTGCAATAGTGTGTCCTGAGGGGCTCATCTCTTCTCTCTTGTTTTAGATTTATCTTGCATACGTTTAGCTCTCTCTCTCTCTCTCTCCTCTCTCTCTCTCTCTCTCTCTCTCTCTCTCTCTCTCTCTCTCTCTCTCTCTCTCTCTCTCTCTCTCTCTCTCTCTCTCTCTCGCCACTAATAATTAGTTGCTGGGGAGATAAAAGTCCTTTTTTCCGAGATACCCCTCTGGCCACATAATCCCATAAGTGCCATACACCACAGTGCTTCCGTCCAAAAAAAGATTAAAAAAAAACTGTATACTCTGCAACACCCTCAGGAACAACCGCAGTACAACTATTGAGACCACAGCTTTGGATCAGTCCAAGGTCAAGATCTATCTTCATGTTTTGTGTTATTGGTTTTTAAATGGGTATTGCCTTGTTGTGCCATCTAGAGGTTTTTGTGCTATGTGTGAATGGCTTGTAAAGAGATGAGTTGTTGAGTTTTTGAGAGTCAGACTGGAACAGTGAGCCTTATACAGGGCTGCGTGAATATCTTGATATTTTTGTCAGGAACTCTGTTTATTAGAAAACTTTAGGAAGACACATCAGGCCATGTCCACACTAATAAGTTTTCATTTGAAAACGTATATTTTTTTTCTCCGTTTTGGCCTTCCGTCCACACTGAGACGGCGTTTTAAGTGAACAAAATGTAGCTTTTGGAAAACGCTCTCCAAAGCGGATACATTTGAAAACGCCGTTTTCGAGGTTGTAGTGTGGACTGTGAATCCAGAGGTATTTGAAAACGATGACGTAAGTTTAGTCATGTGATCCATGTTGTACCAATAGATATTCATGTTTACCGGTATTGTTAATTATGTGCAATTCACTTTTACACTGTTGCTCAAATATGTTACTTTGCAGTTTGCACACTCTTCATATCACAGTAGCTGCAAAGATGACAGAAAATGTACTCAAACGCTAGTGTGGACGGGGAGCATTTTTAAACGAAAACTCAGTTTTCAAATGTATCCGGATTAATGTAGACGTAGCCTCAGTGGACACAAGTCCTGGGCACAATCACAAGCAGGTATATATAATAAATATATTAAAGGGAACCGGTGACAATTTTTCTGCCTTTTGGTGGTAATCCATTTGTCTTTATATACTTACCCTAAAGTGTCTTAAAAGGGTGCTTTTTCAGTCAAAGGAATCATCGCTTCAACCGATTAGATTTAAACGGATAGTTCACCCAAAAATGTAGGCTTTTATTCACATATAAACATTAATCAGTGAACATAAACACAAGCTCAAACGTGCTGCGTAACACAAGAATGAACCTCATTGGTTCTTGTTGAAGCTCAAACGTGCAGCGTAACACGAGAATGAACCTCATTGGTTCTTGTTGAAGCTCAAACGTGCAGCGTAACACGAGAATGAACCTCATTGGTTCTTGTTGAAGCTCAAACGTGCTGCGTAACACAAGAATGAACCTCATTGGTTCTTGTTGAAGCTCAAACGTGCTGCGTAACACACTCAAAAAAATGAACTAGGAAGGTTGTGCACTTTACATAATATATTTATATTTAGTTTACTTATAATAATTGTGTTTTTTGACTTTAAATGTTTTTTTCTATTAAGGTCAACGTAATTATGTCTCAACTTAACAGTACAAAATCTTAATGTGTTGCCTAAACACAAACCATTTATGTTAAGTAAAAAATTCTTACATCCAGAGGGTGGCAGTGTAGAGCGAGCCAACTGCCATTTTGCCCGAACTTAATTTGATTGTGTTCAATCTGCTTAAATATGTACAATTTAAGTTTACTTAATCCATTTGTGTTGGGTTTACATGATTGATTTGTGTTGCATTAACTGAAACTGGGTGGTGCTTGTTAGTTCCCAGCATGCTTTGCATATGGTTGAATTAACAGAGAATAAATGTTAAAATGAAGTGTTGTTTTATGTTTTTTTGAGAAAATGAGAAAAGGGGAAGACTTGATAGTGTGCAATTGTGTTTAATGTTCAATTACATTGCAATTATTGAACCATTTAAATTACCGTGGGTTACCATTGTGGAGAAGAGTGGAGCATTTGGTTAGGCTGAAGACTGATTCTGCCATACTCACAGCAAATGCTTTGGCTGATGAATCTTTATAAATAAAGATGCAATAAAGTGCTATTAGTAGTTAATAGTTGGCTATAGTCTAGAAATTGATTAGTGTGACTCTAAAATAAGTTATATTGAATTGAATGAATGAATATATGAATTTGAATACCTGAATCATATCAGGGAGCCTTTTTTAATTCACTGACACTATTAAATTAGGCTGTGCCCAACCATAGTAAATAAGTTGAATCAACCTTAATGAATTAAGTTGACCCAACGTAAGTACATTAAATTGGAATAACAGAATTGCATAATGCTGAAATAAAGCAAGTTAATCATGTGGAAATCCTTTCCATGATTTTTTTATGTTCATTCAAAGAGTTCTTTTTTTGAGTGCACGAGAATGAACCTCATTGGTTCTTGTTGAAGTTCAAACGTGCTGCGTAACACGAGAATGAACCTCATTGGTTCTTGTTGAAGCTCAAACGTGCTGCGTAACACAAGAATGAACCTCATTGGTTCTTGTTGAAGCTCAAACGTGCTGCGTAACACGAGAATGAACCTCATGGGTTCTCACACTTTAAGCGAACATGCTTGTGCTTCCGTTTACCAAAACTGATGTGTGAGTTGATAAAAATTTTGATATGTGAATAATAGACTAAATTAAATCTGTTCATCATATAAAGTGATCGTGTCTCTTAAAAAAAATTGGACTAAACTGCTCAATTCATATGGATTCGTTTTACAATCTCTTTATGATCTTTTTGAAGCGTCAAAGTAGTAGTTGCGTAGCAGTCAATGGAGGAACAGAAAGCTCTCAGATTTCATCAAAAAGATCTTCATTTGTGTTCCGAAGATGAACGAAAGTCTTACGGGTTTGGAACGACACGAGGGAGGAGTAATTAATGACAGAATTTTAATTTTTGGGTGAACTATCCTTTTAATATGTCAGTAAAAAAATCTAGTTAAAAGTAGTCAACACCGTTTTCATTAAAGAGACAGAATGAACTGATTCACTGTTTATGATTAAAATGACTATATCTGCTGTTGCTTAATCTCCAGTAAAATCATTGCAAATATATTGTGAAATTTTGATGTATATCACCCAGCTCTTATACCTGCTCACATTGTGCAGGTAAACAGACTTTTCCTGGGCATTGTGATTTTGTAACCGTGTGTTTGGATTTCATATGCATTACTGTGTGTGTTCATGTTAAAAAGTAAAAGGAAATGTGAAAGCGCTCTAGGCGCCTTAATTTTCATTAGTTTTCTCTGTAGAGACGATGAGCCTCCAATTCCTGCCTTACTCCAATATTTACGGCCTCAGATCCGTTTCCCTCTCCTCAAATTCCTGCCGCAACACAAATCTCCCTCAGCCGCTCCACAAATCTCCTAACATCGCACGGCACTTGAAAGCCACAAATCTCGCAGGATTGCGTAGCTGCAGGGCGACCGGTGGAGCCGAGAGTTGCACCTGGATGCCAGTGATGAGCTCTATCACTCTACATGAATGAGGATTCCTCTTCCTGTCTGTCTGTGCATGCCATCAGCTTTAAGATGAAAGTAGACCCTTAAAGACATGCACACCCTTGACATATAGGATAGCGTGATGCCACATACACAACCAGGCATGAGTTTGGACACACTTGACTGAATTTATATTTCTCATCTAAAAAACTTTCTGATCTAAAAATCTCTGCTTAAATGTGTGAAATTAATTTTGAGAGCAAACATAAATTGTATTGATGCATAATTTTATTGACAAATGTATTAAAATGGTTGTTGTTGTTGTTAATAACAATAATTATAACAACAACAACAATGATAATGCTAATGATAACAATAAGCATTGTACCCATGCATAATTTTCTTGACAAATATACTAAGATGATTATAAAATACTAGTCGTTTAAAAAAAATAGTTTTTACATTTAATGTTTTGCACTATATTTTTCAAAGGCTACGATAAATTACCGTCATGTTAATGTTATATTTAAAAAAATATATATATTATTTTGAAAAGTGTATATCTGGAGCGGAAAATAAGTCATTACTTTTTACCTCAGAGTTTGCATGCGTTGGTTTTCACTCGCGGCGGGTTCAGAGATCTGTCCACTGAGAAGAGGAGCAACGTGAGGGAGTACTTTGACAGCCTGCACAAAACTTTTCTGTTTTCTTATATATCATGTCAAACTAGCATATGACAATTAAGCTTGCTTATAGGCTTGTTATAATACCAGTTATGAGGGACAATACAGTATGCAATTTTATATCGGATTAAAGAAACATTATGAATGAAACTTACTTGACACTTGCTATATCAACATTCTAACAAAGAGAATACGCTTAAATAAAGTATAGTTGTCAGTACACGTCAAGCTTTACTTGCGATTTTGTCGCCCATCATGTGTATCTTGAGCAATGTACTAACAATACCTGCTGATAACTTTTATTTGAGAAAATCTGTTAATTAGGTTTGTGCTGAATAAATGTCTTTAATGGCTAACGTTGGTTAAGTGATGATGATGATGATGATGATGCATTTTATTTGTAATGCGCTTTTCTCCAACCCAAAGCGCTACACAGTATGGTAAACAAATATAAGACAATTAAAACAGAAGAATCAAACAACGATATACAGGATAATATCAGACATAACGCATAACACACTTGAAGTGAACGCTTACGTTTAATATACAATGATAATGCAAGCACAGCGCATGTATCTGACCTATATTATTTGCATTCGGTATAAGATTTGACTGTTCATAGATTAAATAGTCTATTTCAAATGGATTTGGTCTTCGGGGGCGGAGAGTTAGACTAGTTATCTAGATAGTTACAACATTTATATTTAAACGTTATTGATATTAACATCCCTAGTAAGGAATAAGGTGTGTTATCTGGTAGTGTAGATCCAGAATTAAGGGAGACACAGATGCCTCATTAGCATTGCTGATGAAAGACGGTCCCCTTCTGAACTGAAGATCCACCAGTCTTGGCACTTCTTGTCCTTCATGATATTTGGATGCACTGTTTGTAATACCGAGCTGGTGTATATGACTCACTCTGCGTCTCCTTCCCATGGTGAGTGGGCGGATAACAGGGGAGATAAGAGAGTGCTGGCCCTCGAGGGTCTCCTCCTTTCCCCTTCACACCCCCAGAGTCTGCTGGGAGAAGATATCACTCCCTCTCTGCTCCTTTCTTTCTGCCTGCTCCTGCATCAGAACCAGAGAAAAAGAAAGAGTTTGCTTCTGTGAACCCTGGTGAACTGCTAATGTTGCTGTAATAAGCATGGAAAATGAAGCTCACATTATAACATTTGGGTGGAATTGTGCATTTTAATTCGATGGCATTGCCATTGTGACTATGTCTCAAATAAAAAAAATAAAAAATTAATCACTATCTTAGGAATCTGGGTTTGCCTTACCTGCAAAAAGATAGTGGTGATGCTGAGTTAATTTTGCCCCAAATGAGATCTTAAGCAGCGTAATTCACTGGCTTCTGTTGGAGACAGCCTAGAAGTGTGCATATGATGTCTAGTTGGGTGGCTTACTCGGTTACAGAGCCATTATGCCAAAATCAAAAGTTCTCCAATGTATAGTATGTGTTTGTGAAACATCATTTTGATGTTTGATGTCCCTTTAAAGCAGTGGTAGTTTTGCCGTTTATTTAATTTTACCCCACTTTGAAATACAGGGAATTTCTAACAGGGAAAGCGCCACCTCGGTTTACTTAAATTTCACAAGAATCTTGACATTTGAATAATAACCCCCATTTTCAGGGCTAACACTTATTGCCATTCTTTGTAAAAAAAATATTGATGTGATTATATTAAACAGCATAGCAAACAAGCTCTCAGAACTATGCCCTCTTATCTTATTTGCCTGATTTTATTTGCTTAATTGAGTATCCGGCAAGAAATGGTCTTTGTAATGGCAATGTTGTTTAGGAAAGTACATATGCATCAGACTGATGAACTTAAGTGTAGCTCTTTATTAATATTCAAAGAGCATTGATTTTCTAAGTGTATCTGAGATATTAGCGCTGCACTGGCCTGTGTTGAAGGGTTTTCTGTCAAGGCACAGGAAATGTCTAGCAATCAATTTCTCCTCTGGGATTATGATAGATTATCCATCAATCCAGGAGTAATAAAGCAAGTGCTCTTTGGAGATATTAGACTATCAGACACTCCTGCAAATAAGCAACAACATGTTGGGACTGGAAATTACGGCAGATGAACATGCTGCATTTATGTGCAATTATGTTATATATTATGTTATGCAACCGACAACAACCCTCCCAAAACACTTTCTTATAGAAAAAAAAAGTTTTTGTTACGTTGATGATGAAAAACTAGCTGATATTTTGAACATTTGCAATACTTTTGTGATATATTTTCTGTAAATAAAATTAAGCAACATTGTAACATTGTATGCATTTTACACCTAAATGCCATTTATTTAATTTAAATTAAAGAAAAAGGGTAACACTTTACGGTAAGGGTACATGAATTATCATGAATTCATGTATAAATTCATGCATGAATTATGCATTCATTCATGCATTAATATCTCATGAATCATCAGGAACTAACACGAGTTCAACGTTTTTCATTCATGACTTCATGGATGAACAACACCTTAATTAAAACATTAACTGAGCACATCATCATGAATTATGATTTATTACACATGATGTTTTCTTTGTTCTTTGTCTAGGTCAGTGACCTCACCAACTAAAGTGGTGACTAGGTCCTTTGAAACACTGTTCACAGTTATGCCACCATTAATAGCACATTGTTGATCAGTGTTTCCAAGGACCTAGTCACCACTTTAGTTGAGGGGGTCTGTCCAATAGTAGTCATCATTAACTATGCATTATCTATCAATGACTTCGTCATGTGTGTGGCCCCTCAACTAAAGTGGTGACAAGGTCACTGACCTAGACAAAGAACAAAGAAAACATCATGATCATGCGTAATAAATCATAATTCATGATGATGTGCTCATCTTAGTTAATGTTTTAATTAAGGTGTTGTTCATCCATGAGATCATGAATGAAAAGTGTTGAACTCGTGTTAGTTCCTGATGATTCATGAGATATTAATGCATGAATGAATGCATAATTCATCCATAAATTTATACATGAATTCATGATAATTCATGTACCCTTACCGTAAAGTGTTACCAGAAAAAGCTTTTTATGGTTTTAGTTTTAGGTAACTATAATAACCCTGCAATAGGAACATTTTGTCTTTTTAGTTATTTACTTTTTTTTTAAATCAATTAAATATAAAAAAAAATTCACACTTTAAATTAGGGTTCAATTCTCACTATTAACTAACTATGATATTTTTTTTGCCTCAATAAACTGCTAGTTACTGCTTATTAATAGTTAATAAGGTAGTTGTTAAGTTTAGGTATTGGGTAGGATTAAGAGATGTAGAATATAGTAATGCAGAATAAGGCATTAATATGTGCTTTATAAGTACCAATAAACAGCAAATGTCCTAATAATATGCATGCTTATAGTTAATTGGATCTAAACTAGTGAGAATTGGACCCTTAACTAAAGTGTTACCAATCTTTCGTTTAGTGAGAAAAAAATGTGAAGAACATGCCTTGAATATTTAAAATGTTTCGACTTTTACTATTTTGAATAGTATTTTTTATATATCACATTCAGCTTGTGAATTTAGACCAGAGCGAGGGCTTCTCTCGATCCTGAAGCCGCGATGCTTTTGAACTCTTCAGTTCCTGTGCAGTCATGTCCTGTCCACATGAGGATTGATTCCAGAGAGAAATGAACTGACCTTTGACCCTTCATTTCAACATGCTTGTCATCATGGAGAGTCTAGCTGGCTGCTTGTATCATTTGTCTTTCAGCAGAAGAGACTGGGGTCTTTAGAAATGCACGCTGCGTTCAGTCCACGCTTTGTTTTCCCAGCGAGCTCTTCCTGCAGGAATGTTCAGGAGAGCCTGCAGGTTGGGCACGCTGGAGACGCTTGGCTGGCGCAATTGTAGCATACACTCATAAACAGAGTCTGTGTTTTCTTTGGAAAGGCAGAGACGATGGGGTGCAGAACGGGTAGCAGTGCTGTAATTACAGTGTGTGCTGAAGCCTAGAGACGTGTGTGTGTGTGTGTGTGTGTGTGTGTTCTTTGCTGTGTGCATGTCCCTAAATGCTCGCAGTTTAATGCAGTGTCGGTGAGTCTGTCAGTTCGGCGGTTCTGTTCCAGACTCATGATTTCCATAATAAGAGGGAGAAATAGCACGCTCGGAGACGGAGAGACGTTTCCGTCTGCTCAGCCAACAGGAATGTGGAAGCGCACCTTCAGCTCTCGATCAAACGCTGTTTGAGGGTGGAAGCAGTTTGCCGAGCGCCAGCGGCTCCACACTTTTCCTGCTGTGGTGGCGGAGTAATTAGTGTTGGTCTATGGGCGTCTCTCTCTGGTGTTTCCATGATTGTTTTCTCTGTGGAAGAGTGGGTGTGTTGGATAGCAGATGTCTGCTTTGTGTGACATGATTAATTAGCTTGGGTCCGGCCAATTACATGATGAGCGCTTCTGGTTAATAAATGAATGCATCATCTTAATCATGAGTGAGTGAGGGTGTGCATGGGGTGGCTTCATCGGAAAGACACATGAGAGCCCTCACCACACAGGTTATTAACACACACAAACCCCCTAGACACACACTCACAGTGTGAACCTGGCACAACGCATGTGTCCTCCAAAGGCCAGAGGTGCCTGTGGTCGCTGAAACGCTCTCCCGGGACTCGTTGCGGCTCCAGCTCATTTACTTCTGTTTCAAACCACTTTATTAAATTAACACAGTGACATCATTCATTGTGTGCATGATGTCACTGTGTTAAAGGAAAAGCTCAGCTCAAAATTAAAATGACTCAATCTGTGCTGTCACTGCTGTATCCTATTGGCCATAGCCAAATAAATCATATTTTACTCGAGTTGTGAATGTGTTCACAGTCTGTATTGAATGCTGTGCAGTAAAACACCGTGTGCCACCAGTGCTATTTTAGTATTATTTACATACTTGTTGCATCATAGAATTTATTACAGAATAAGCTTTTATTTTTGTTTTCATTTTAGCTTAAGTTTTAGTCATTTTGTTTTGTGATTGTATTTTTTTAGTAGTTTTAAAAAAATATTTCTATGGAGCTTTCAGTTTTAGCAAATTTAGTACTTCAGTACTTTCAGTTAGTTGATAAAACAACAAATCTAGTTTTTGTTTATGTTTTTTTATATTTTGTTTTATATTTTAGCTAAATAAGTCATATGTTGTGAATTTGCAGCCTGTGTTGAATAATGACAATAAATATATTTTTATTGAGTTTTCCTTCCAGGATGCAGACAAAAAAACAATTGACCAGTGTAATCTGATTCATGAAAAAATTACTATTTTGAACTAATTCATGAACCGGTTCTATTTAGTAATTCTGGAATATGCAGCAAAACCAGTGTAGATTCCAGTGCAAATTACTCTCTGAATCGATTATTTTTAATGAATAGTTCACAAAACAAGCAGTAACACTTTATTTTAAGGTGATGTAGAGACACGTTACTACATGTACTTACTTTAGTAATAACAGTAAATTATGCATAATTACAAGTAACTAACGCTAAACCAAACCCTAACTCCATTGTAAGTACATGTACTTAATTCATTTTGCTCAGTATGTATCTAAGTAAGTACAATGTAACTACTTCACCTTAAAATAAAGTGGAGCCATACAAACAAACATGAATCACTCTGCAGAATCAGTCTGATGAAACCGAATCCATCAGAGCAGAAATGTGTTGATTTTCAGTAAATAATGACTTAAATCTTTAGCTCTGTTCCTCACAACAACAACAACAACAAAAAACTATTGAATAACTTTAGGAGACTGACCTTATGAAATACCTTCATCTTGGAGTGCTAATAATGATTGAAACATTACCATGATGCTTACTGATGTCATTCTTCCATTGCATTAATTTGATCATACTGAATTATGGGAATGTGATGTAATGCTCTTGGAATGCTAATAATGAGGTAATGTCTTGGAATGTGATGTCGTCATGTTTGAGGATTTGAATTGCTTCAAATGTGCTGTTTGCATTGCATCTTTCTGATGTCACTCTCCTTCGTTTTCCCCGTCAGGTCTCACTAAATGCTAGCGTGAGCGTGTAGTCATCCAGCAGGAGTTTAGGGAACCCCTGCGGTGAGCGCCATCCTGAAATCATGGTGCCACACACCCAACAGGCCTTTGCCACATCCCTCATGCTGCTACTCTGCCTGGTGGTGCCAATCCATGCAGACAGTGAGTATCCCACTTCAAAATACACACATCTCTTTTCCATCAGTGCAAGACAGACTGTTACCGTATATCTATGTGTCTCTACATCTATGTTCTTAAAATTGAAGTGTGTAGGAGTGGGAATTTCATGCTGTTTACAAAACATCCTTTATTCCTAAAGTGATTGTTACTTTACATCACAGTCTGTGCGAAAAGACGCTTGTCAAGTCTTATTTTCTTTCAAACACGTTTAGGGAATTCTGGTTAGTTGGATAAGCAAAGCCTGGCAAGAATGAGGTGAGGAAATCACAGGGATTTGAGGAATAGAGTGAATGCAATCGCCGTCGTGTTGTTTGTGCAATAACGTACGAGGAAAGATCTTTCAGATTGACATCGATCTTCTTTGTCTCGAGGGACCCGCGCTGGTGTTAATGAACGTGACATGCTTCGCGTCACATTCATTCAGCTTTTTAAAGTGCAAGTTAATGAGTCCAAAAATATGAGAGCATTTTTGTTTAAGTTGTTGCTGTCATTATTGAGAGATTTGGGCCCTGAAGCATTAGAGTCCCTGGAGAAAGATTTCAGCAAAGCATTTTTCAAAATCAGCAAAATCAAATAGCTGTGTTTACTCCAGCCTTAGATCAGATGTTTGTGCAGCAGTAGAGAGTCACTGGCCTTACGTCATGTAGTCCCTAAACCCTGAGGCCAATAAAAACAATAAGAACACCATAGTCTGGTCACTTATTATCAGCGCTGATCTTTATGGTGGCAGTAATACCAGAAGCATTAATCATTCACTTACCGCTACCATTCCCAAACTAGGACTCACCTTAAATGGAATTATAGTCGTGTACCTTGAGAAAAATATTTACGTCTACCATTCTTCTGGAAGGTTAACCGAGTTAAATATACTGTGAAACAAAGTATACTGTGATTATGCTAATGATAAACATACTTTCTGTTTCCAGCCAGGTTTAGTCAGCTGTTGGCTATGGTCTTTTATAACAGATATTTCTGGAATAGATGTTGTGAATAAACAGCCATTGTGGCCAAGTACATTTAAAAAAACGGTTAAATCCTGTCATTATTATATATTATCAAAATTATATATATAATTTACCCACATATTTTATTAAAATGTGTGTATATGAAAAAATGCCATGAAGGGAATGCTGTGAACATTTTTGAGTGATTATTCAAGCAAATTGTTGAATTTAGTTTTAAACCAATTAATTGAAACTGATTTGCAGAATTAAACATCAAAACACTGTTGCCACTTCATTTTAAATCAGATAAGCTGTTCCGATGTTTTTGTCTTAACCGAGTCATGGCACGAGAAGCCGAACACCGGTACGTGTTAAAGTTAAAATCATTGTAATGCTCGGTATAATTTTAGATTTTAGGCACTGTAAAATTCAATTATATCCCCCACCAGTATTCGTGACTCAAGAAAGGCCTTTATGGATGCAGTGAAGATGTTAAATGAGCAATGTGGAAAGGCCTGTAGATTGGGAATAGGGCAAATGTTCCTGAATTTGCCCTCTGCTCTTCACGCTGATGGAGGCCTGTGCACTCATGCAGGGGTGAGAAAAGCCTTTAGCATGTTTTTCAGCTGAACGCTCCGGTTTTCTCACTCTTCTAATCTCTCTGGCTCTCACAGTCTCTCTCTCTCTCTCCTCTCAGTGTGAAGTCCCTCCATCAGCACCATTATGATCTGCTCAACAGACTTTTGTTTTCCCCCCTCACACATTTCCTCTGGAGTCTCCTCACAGACTTGCGTAGGTCGTAGTCTTGAAGACTATACGTGCAGAGTATAAAATCACCATGTTTTATTTATGAGATCAAATATGGTGCAACTTTAGGATGTGTTTTCAGCAGCGGTGGGACTTATAGAGCTTCTCGTCTTCTGATTGATGGGCAACATCGGGCCGTTTTGTGGCGTCGGCTACTCAGAAAAACTTTTTTTTGGCTGTTTTTTTTTTCAACTCTGATTGGCTGTTTAGCTTAGTGAATGAGTATAGCAAGAATAGAATAATAGCAAAACAGGGAGCAAAGAAGTCAAAATGGCACAGATAGAAGGCTGTTCTAATGTTACGTCAACTTACCTGAGTGTTTCTGGGCGAATATTTTAATATTAACAGGAGCAGAGTGGAATAAAGAAAGTTATCAGCACGATTGATATTCAAAAATGCTTTGTTTACGGTTTGTGTATCTGCAGCCGGCAGCGTCGGTTTCCCTTTTTGAATGACAAATATAGATGAATATATCTGCAGAAATAGACAGTTGTCTCATTCATACGCAGGCACAGAACACACATCTTCAAGTGAAGCTTTTTTGCCCCGACGTGAGGCAACAACACAGTCAGCTTTTCTTTGGCGTTGGTTTTGTGTGTCCCTACCCTAATTTGACATTAACGCTGGTGGTTGCTTATGTAAAGTCCTTGCAAAGGAAATTCCTTCTCACAACCTGCTCCATTTCTTTCTGTGGTTTCACTTTATTTTGATGGTCCCTTTAACACATTCTGTTGACTATAAGTAACGTTGCTCCTACATGTCTACTATTAGAGTGTTAGTTGAGTATTAATAGACTGGTAGGGTTAGGGTTAGATTAAGTTGACATGTAGTTGCAAATTTGCTTATAGTCAGTAGAGTGTCGGTTGGAGGACCATCACTATAAAGTATTTGCAGATATTAAGCAGACAGTCTACTAATACTCTAGGGATGCTCCGAATCCAGATTTGTGGGGTTCGGCCAAATACCGAATCCACTGGTTAAGATTCTGCCGAATCTGAAACCGAATACCGAATTTTTCATTTTACTTTATTTTAACTGTAAAAAAAAAAAAAAAAGCAACATTATGCATTTTTACAGCGGCGATGTTGTGTATTGTATAGGGTCCTTGCCACCACAAGACAAATCAGCATTGCAAATTGAACATGTAGCTCGACTTGAATTGCCTTCTTTTGACTGAAAGTACTGCCAAACAACACTTTTTCTGCTCACGAGATCCATTTTCACTCTGTAACGAGTGGAAATAAGGTGTGGCACTTTAAGAGCTGCGCGCTCCCTGTTGAACTGTCTGCAGTCTGTATTGTATGTTCCGCGCGCATCGAACACTCGATGTATGCGGGTTATTTCTGTTTAATGCTCATTTTTATCTTATTTTGTTAAGTAACGCTGTGGACGGTAGAACGTGTAACAGACAGTTCCACAAGTTCGATTGGGGAATAAAGTGCGTGTTGTGAGATGCCAATCGCCTCTGTGAGTCTGTCTGGCCTCTGCAATAACTTTAGCTGTGAGCTATCCTTATTTTTCTTCCTGACACAGCGCGTTACACTACAGGCTTGTTCGACTTGAACCGGTGCTGCACAGACCGATCAATTTATGACATCAAAGTACCACGAGAACGATTCAAAAGCAAAAGGAGCCGTCTGCTCTCTAATCGTTCTCGTGGTACTTTGCTGTCATTCCGTGATCGGTCTGTGCAGCGCCGGTTCAAGTCGAACAAGCCTAGCGTAAACAACTTCCTAAAATCAACGGCTGCGTGACGTCGACGTAGCGCGCGTAGTGCAAGCCTAGGGATCGGTTCGGCAGAATTCGGCAAGAATCCAACTAACAAGTTCGGCAAGAATCCAACTAACCAGAATTCTAAGGTTTGGCAGAAACCGAACCCCGTGAAAAAGCTCAATATTCGGCCGAATCCGAATCCTGGATTCGGTGCATCCCTATAATACTCCAATGAGAGTTAGTTGACATATAGTTGCAAAATTACTTATAGTCAATAGCACGTTCAAAAGGGACCATCAAAATAAAGTGTTCATCCTGATCCCTTTGTCTATCCCTTAAAAACGTGGGTTACACTTTATTTCGATAGTCACTTTAGACATTCTACTAACTATAAGTAACTTTTTAACTACATGTCAACTAACTGTCATTAGAGTATTAGTATATTATAGTAGACTGTCAGTAGACTGGTAGGTTATGGTTAGGTGTTAGGGTTCGGGTTCGGAGAATAAGTTAACTTGTAGTTGCCAAGTTACTTATAGTCAGTTGAATGTCTGTTGGGGGACCAACAAAATAAAGTGTTAGCAGATATTAAGCTGACAGTTTACTAATACTCTAATGACAGTTAGTTGACATGTAGTTAAAAAGTTACTTATAGTTAGTAGAATGTCTAAAGTGGACTATCGAAATAAAGTGTTACCAAAACGTGATGCATGGACACAGCCTTTCATTAATGTAACTAATAGATAAAAAAGGCTAAATAGTTTGCCTGCAGATTCTTCTTCCATGTTCTCAAGCACACTATGCTTTTTGCTGTATGCAAACAAAGAAGTGCTCGCTTGCATCTTTATTGGTTGAAATCCTTCAAGGGATGATTCATGAGCCATTGAGCAGACACTTAACCTCAGGTTACTCCAGAGGGATTGAACTTAAAATAAGTGAAAAATAAGTCACTTTGGATAAAAGCATCCGTCAGATTAGAAATTACTGAATCCACACCTGAGTCGGGCCTAACCTGAGCTGAGAGACTCATGGGAGTCACGACACAAGTTGAACCGGACAAAGATCCGCTTTAGCAGCACGGGTTCAAACTAAATCGATTATTCAAATCAGTTCAGATTCAATTAAGAAGTGCTTTGTCTGAATGAACGCATTAGTGGCGCTCCAGTGCTGGAGGGGTTAAAAGGTCTGTGTAACAAGATTTCACTAATTCTATTTAGATTCCAGACTGTGTGTGTGTCTAAAGAGAGATTAGGGCTTAGACAACAACCCATTTTTAACTGTCTTCCATGTATTGGTGTTCGCTTTAATTGACGCAGATGTGAATGGATTTTCTGGATAAGTTGTGATGGTCCTCCCATCAGTAGACTCTCCCTTTCACACACAGTCGAATATTGTGATATGAGGGTGAGAATGAAGCTAAAGAAAAATCCAGGCACCTGCTTTTGGTCAGAAATGTGATGCTCATTTTTATGCGTGTGGTTTAAAAATGTGCTCTGTTCTTTATTATTAGTTTGTTGGATTTATAAAGTTTTGAAAACATGTTATGGCATTTTCAAGATTAGTTTTAATTTAATGACTCATGTGGTAACATCAAGTAAAAAGTAATTAGATTTGCTTTTATGTTTATGACAAATGTATTTGTTCAGGGTAAACACAGTACATGATGTATGTCATGCATTATTAATTAATATGTTTTAGGGAGATAAACCACATGACATTTCATTAGAAAAAATAATTAAATTAAATATTTATTGTACATTTTATTAGATGTAGTGCATTATAGGCGGTGACTTGAATGAATTGACCTCTTCCGAAGAAGTACATAAATTACTTTATGGACACACCATGTGACAATTTTTAATCATTGAATAAAATGATTAAAAATGGTTTTGTGATGGAAAAATGTAAACCCCCATATTGCATTTCTAAGAACTTGACACCTGCATCTTAAACTAGATGTTTAGAAAGATTACATGTTTTCATCCTTTTGGCCATCCTTCTTAGTCATTGAACTGCTTGCATTTGTGATTTCAGAGCCTTTAAGAGTGCAGAATATACTCTAGAATAGAAAGTAATCCGAGGAGCTTGACTGTGTTGAATGGGAGTTTATTGTATGTTATAATCAGGTAGATAAAGTGAACAGACAGACTGTATCTGTTACGGCACTTGTGGAGCTCAGCTTTGCTGTCTTAATGGATGAGAGTGTTTCTGTCAATAGAAGGATGAGAACATCTACGCAAACACAGCTGGAGTCACTGACTGAGTCGGTCTTAAAATCCATCAGCAGAAACGCTGCACGTCCTGGAGGCCAAAAGCACAACTGTGGGCCACAGCAAGCCTTTCTGAAGAGAGAGATGTAGCTTTCAAATGAAAAAATACCTCCTAGAGTTAAGGTACTCCTGTAAAGTACACAAGATGATCAGTGTGCATTGATACACCACAACAATTATTGCCCTATGGTGTGATTTTGCAGAAGGCTTTATTGAAGCTGACACAGCAAATGATGATCATCATCTGATAAAGGTGTACTTTTATTGTACGAGTGTTCATACATTGCTGTAAATTAAATAACTGTAATTATCCCTATGTTTACCTTTGTGCTCATTTACAACATACTAGCTGGTAGAGATGTCAAACGTGCATGTATGTTCAAACCAAGTCAATTATAAAATAAAATTTTTTACATTTTCTGCAGTATCAGTAGTACACAGTACAGAATCTAACAGTAAAGCATCACCGCATACTAAATATGAGCCAGTGATGACAAAAAATATAATGAAAAAAAAAAAATTCTAAAGACTTTATAGTTAAATATAATTTATATAAAGATTTAACTTTTTTTAATACTGTTATTTATATTAATATAGCGTAGTTTTCAAAATGGTGTCAATTTTTTATATTAACAGACTGCTGTTTTGGTACAACCCTACTGGAGTACAGGAGAGATAAATACAGCATACAGAATGTGTGTATATGCCCTCTGCCACTTATTTTCTATAGTGAAGTTTCTCATTCTCGACTATGTCTGAGCTTAAAAGTCTAAGTGTGATTTTCAGTCTCTCTCTCTCTCTCTCTCTCTCTCTCTCTCCCTCTCTCAGTCACTCACTCACACACACACACACACACACACACACACACACACACACACACACACACACACACACACACACACACACACACTCTCTCACTCTCACTCTCTCTCTCTCTCTCTCTCTCTCTCACACACACACACACACACACACACACACACACTCTCTCTCACTCTCACTCTCTCTCTCTCTCTCTCTCTCTCACACACACACACACACACACACACACACACACACATGTTGTGTTTTCATGTTTTATGGGGACTTTCCATAGACATAGTGATTTTTATACTGTACAGACTGTATATTCTATCCCCTTACACAGCCCCTGTCCCTAAACCTACCCATCACAGGAGACATTCTGCATTTTTACATTTTCAAACAACATCACTTAGTGTGATTTATAAGCTGATTTCCTCATGGGGACCAAAAAATGTCCCCACACGAACAAGGATTTCGGATATTGCCATCCTTGTGGGGACATTTTGTCCCCATAACGTAGGGTTTACCAGGCCACACACACACACACACACACACACACACACACACACACACACACACACACACACACACACACACACACACACACACACACACACACACACATTAATTATTTATTTAAGTCCACTTAAAAGAAATGATTTACAGGTACATAAATACTATAGATGCAGTCAAATGCATGCACATAACCAAGGACCAGTGGCATACAGCAGGGGGGGGGGTAAAGTGCGGGCTCGGCAAAAGTGTGCATCAAGGGCGCAAATCGACCACTTGGGGGCGCTCGCGAGCACCCTTCTGAGATCTAAAAAATGACAAATGAGACACACTGCGGTCTCACGGACTTAACGGACACGCGCAACGGACACGCGGCAGCCATTGTAAGTCCACAAGACCGAAAGTGCTCATGAAGTGTGCGATTTGGGACTGGGCCATCGCCGCGCTTGACTTCGAGGTGTAACTTTTATTATTGTTCAGCCTGAAACGGCGCCCAGTGACGGATGGTGTAGCAATATTGTTGTCCGGGTGGAAATCGGGAGAAATTCAGGAGAAAGGTCGGTCCGGGAGATTTTCGGGAGGGGCTTTGAAATTCGGGAGTCTCCCGGAAAAATCGGGAGGGTTGACATGTATGCATAATAGAGTCAAAGGTACATGCAACTTCCACAACAAACACCTCGCTGATCTCTTTATTAATCACCACAATATCTGGTGTATTTGCAAGCACACACACACACACACACACACAGCTTTGTTTTTGTGATTTATGAGGACATTCCATAGGCGTAATGGTTTTTATACTGTACAAACTATATATTCTGTCCCCTTACACTGCCCCTGTCCCTAAACCTACCCATCACAGGAGACATGCTGCATTTTACATGTTTTTTAAGCTATTTGAAATATGAGGACTCATGCAATGTCCTCATAAATCACGTGTAAGTTGTAATACCAGTGTAGTATGCATGTCATTATACACATTTGTGTCCTCATATATCACAAAAACAAGCACACACACACACACATACACACACGCACACACACACAAAAATGACAGACCATGAGGAGTTGCAGATAATTTTCCACAGGTTCATTTGGATTTTTCCTTTCTGTCCAGATCGTGTAGTGCATGAATGCACACTGATCATCTTGTGTACTTTACCAGCACTAAATAAACCTGAAAATGAAGGTAACCAAAGAGACACTGTAAACGCAGAGATTGTTTCCAGGATATGAGCCTGTGTGAACTTCACTTCATACATCCAGTGAAATTCACCAAAACACCAGATAATTAAATGACACTGAGCAAAAAGGACATTTACAGCAGATACAGATCTAATCCTGTGAAATTCATTTTTATGTAACTTAAGTGTCCATATAAGTTTGAGAGAGTTTTGTGAGGCTGTTGCAGTATGCTGTGACACGTGCATCGTGTGAGGTCACGTGTTGCATGTTTAATTCACTGAATGGCATTTCGGTTATCTCAGAAATAAATAATTTTTTGCATTTGTATTCCAATTTTTTTGTAAAACATCTTAACTTTTGAAGCTCAATTCTTGCACTTTGGTTACTTTCTGCCAGCCTATACATACATATTTGCATGTTGTGCACAATATCCTCTAGAAATGACATAATTCAGGTCTACTAGGAGTAGTATGGTAGTATGCAATTACAAATGTTACAAAAAATATAAATGATCTGTTACCAGGGAGCCTGTTTCATGAACATTTTAGTCCATTTGATGGGCTTTTTGCTCTCCACATTGGTAATATTAAAGAGAAAACTGAATAGTGCAGCACTATGGGAGAGTATCTTCCTTTCAACAGCCATTTTAAAAATGCGTGCCCCTCTGCCGCTGATGAAACCTTTGCGCCCGTGTCTTTGTGTTTGTGTGAGTGATTCCTCTCGATGCATGACTGATCCTGTGTTGCTGCACCTTTAATGAGAGCTTTTCAATCCAAAAGCAGCAGTGACTTTTGTTTGAAACTTTTGTCATTTGTCTCCACTCACACAGCATTTGACTATCTGGCTGTCTGCCTAGATGCCATTAAACCCTGGTTATCTGAGCCCAAATGAGAGAAAGGTCCTGTAGGACAAGAGCAGGGTGTTGAATGACAATGACACTGCTGCAGTGATTGACACTGTGTGTGTGTGCGCTTATCGGCCTCTATTCCATGATGACATTTTATCCCTACTGCCTGTATACTGCTACTAGCAGTGTTTACAGCACTGTAACCTAAATCACATTCAATGGCCAGACATAGACTTCTCCACATACAGCAGTGGAGTTTTTGGAAGCAAGTGTGGTGGTATGGTTACAGTGCCTTTAAAACAAGTATTCATTTTAAAACATTTTTTTGCATAATTAGTGGTGTTTGTGACTCTTGTCATTTCAGCTAATAATCACCTAGCAACCATTTAAAATACTGTTGCAACTGGGGTATATGTGATGGTTTGTCACAATACAATCTGACATAGGTTCTCTTAGCCAGAGATACAATATTTGCCGATAACTTAAAGGGGACCTATTATGCACAATTCACTTTTGCATGCTGTTTGGACATAAATGTGTGTTGGCTGTGTGTGTACACAACCACCCAATAGTGATCCATAAAAATCCACTCACTTCTTTTTTATTAATCCCCATAAATCATAAGCAGTGTCTCCCAACGACCTGTTTTCAGAATGCGGCTTTAGTGACGTCACTAAAGCCACAGGCCCCGCCAGGTGCGTAAGTTGCGGGTGGGACAGGTGGGACATGTCCCCACCACTTTTTGCCAGGGTCGATATTGTCCCCACCACTTTTTAAAACCTCTTGCGGCACGGATGTACCAATAGAAATAAATAAAACATCTCCAGCGGCAGAGCATTCATTTAGTTCGTTTGTTAAATAAGAGGCGATCTAGCGCTGAAATACGTGTTTTTTTAAATCAAGTGATCAAAGTGCTCGTTGCCGCCTGCGAACGGTGGCGCGGTCACAGTGTTATCTCGTGGCTCACGCACATGCACGCGCTTCAATACGTTTCGGAGACTCTGTTCGTTCCGGTGAAATCACAAAACAAAAATGCACACAAACACAAAAAAAAATAAAATAATACGAGTGCGGATTAGAACCAGAACCCAGAACATCTGACATGCTCGGCAAAAGTTCTACCACTGGACCATTAAAGGGCACACGTCAAATAGTCGGATATATGTATATATTCACGTGATTCATTCATTTATACACACACACCACACACACACACACCTGTCCCACCCACTTTTTAAAACAAAGTTACAAAGTTTTTTTTGTACTTAAGCGCTTCTTATACTGTGTTTACTCAGCTCTTACGGTGATTTTCTGGAATAAAACCAACGCTTCATCTTTTGTGTGATGTACAATAAACTTTATTAAACTCATCAGTATATTTTTGATCATCATTTGGATGGGGTCCGAAACAGTAGGCTTGTAGGCTATTAATAGTGGATACATACAAGCAAATGACAAATACGTTATAACCATAATTAAACTAAACTATACCTGTTCCATCTCCATACAGTATATTCTCTGACTCTGTAGGCATTATTGCCCGACTCCGGGTCGAAATGAACACCGTTACTGGGAGTTTCTGATATTAGCATCATTCTGTGAGATGAAATTGTCCTGAGACTGAGCGCGAGCTCATGAAGCTCCGCCCCCTGTGCCGTGCAGCAGCAGCTCATTTGCATTTAAAGGGCACACACTAAAACAGCATGTTTTTCTGGGCACCAAAAAGTGACAATTTAAACATGCTGTAAAAAAATGGTATGTTGGGTATTTTGAGCTATAACTCTACATACACACTCTGGGGACATCAGAGACTTATTTTACATCTTGTGAAAAGGGGCATAATAGGTCCCCTTTAAAACATCCACTATTTGATAATGATTTGACTCAGGGGCATGTAATCAATCATTTCAATACAGCAATATTTGCCTTCTTGCCTGTTTTACACTACCAGTTAAATTTGTATTAATGCACAAATGCAACCAAAATATAACATGAGCATCGAATTGAACTCTCTGCAATTTGCAAATCCTGTTTCCCAATTGACAACAGTCAAGAAAATCTGTCGTCTCTGCTCTCTAAAATGTGCAAATCTAGTATTCCCATTAGGACATACACAACAAAATGAGGTTAAAACTAAATTCAATGAGAATTTGACATCTTATAACAGTCGAACAAGTCTTTTAGTGCATCTTATAGAGAATCTAATATAAGATAATAAAAAATTTAAATCATATTGATTGATTGGCCGATAAAGTTCTGTGTGTTGAAAAGCAGGAAGTTTATTTTGATGGCCTGAGCACACAACGCTCCCATTCTCCATCTTCTTTATTTATGTTCTCTATTTAAAAAAAATATGACTCCTAGTGTGCACAAACTTACCAGATTACGGAGTCCCCTGTTGGTGACAGTGTTTAAATACTGTAATATGATTACAAAATCAAGAAGTTATCATCTAAAGTTTAGTAATATATCAACTAGTCACTAGTTACCCTGCTCTCTAAGATAACGTCATCGGCCATTAAAAAAATCAATATCGGTCGACCACTAATATCGATGTATCATTATACCCCTACTAGCAAACACTATAGCATCGTGGTCTCAACAATTGCTGTGGCAAGCCTCCATTTATATGTGATACAAGAGCACAGAAAATTTAAAAATCTAGTTTCTGTGATGTTCAGTCAGAAAGGTTTTCTCTATCTTTTGGTGCACACAAAGATGTTTTATCTCAAATTCGCATGTGAAAAGCATGTGAGGCATGATTAAAAGCTCCCATGGGACGAGGACGCACATCTAAGAGGGAACCTGCTTTGATTTAGTCATCATTAATTTAGTCTCTGTAAAATAAAGAAATTGAAACAGAAAAGATCTCTGGGATTTGGTTGCTTTGAGACGGTGTACTCTATTATATGAACTTGTGTGACTAAATTTATAGTGCCCATATTATGGTTTTTCGAATATTCCCTTTCGTGCAGTGTGTAATATTGCTGTTTGTGAATGTAAAGGTTATGCAAAGTTGTAAAGTTGAAAATGCATGATAAATAAAATTATTGTCTCCAAAAAGAAAGAATTGACTCTAAACCACCTAAACGAGTCGTTTTTCATCCGAATCTCACTGCATGACAGTTCTACATCACTAGAAAATATATTTGCATAATGCCCACATATGTTGTGCGTTGTCCGCCCACGAACAACTTGACCAGCCCTCAAACACGTAATTTCTCCCAAAAAAATATCTCAAATCTCAGAGTTTAACACAGGAACTTTAATGTTACATCAGTCATTGACTTTAATGCTCGGCTTATTGATACAGTTACCACATGTGCACCGCAATAAACTAGAAATTTGTGTTATTGTCTAGCTGTGGGTGCTTGAGAAAGTTTTGGCAGCTCAAAGTTGAGACTCTTTGCTTGCTATGATATGGAATATCCACGTATGTGTTACTGGTATCTAATGTCACAGATAGTTCGTTTCAGTGTTGTTAAAAAAAATGTCGATACAATGTAAATGTAAAGTATTTGCTCTGGCTCTTGTTTTAAATTATTTTGTTCCGTTATGCTTGTTGTTGTCATCTGTCCCGCCCCTCCTCCACTGTGATTGGACGGCTGGGTAAAAAGTTACATTGATGAGCGCTACTTTTAACAGAAAGTTGAACATTCTTCAACTCTCAGCGACCGGTAAAAAACGCAGAGTGCGCAGCGCTTCAGCGTGAAATAGATGCTCAGCGCCTCGTTACTCTCCTGGCGTTTGAAAAACGTGGCGCTCCCGTTGAAAACAATTGGAAAAATACGCCAGCCGTGTGAAAAAAAGCTTTGGTGGACACACGGCCTTACTGTGTGTACAATCGCTGAGCTTTAGGAAACCCTCGGATGGAGCTCAAGTTCAGTAGCGGCAGGGCTGGACTGGCCATCGGGCATACCGGGCATTTTCCCGGTGGGCCGACGTGCTTTTTGGGCCGATACATCTCATACTTTTTTTTTTTTTTGGCCCATACAACTCGTATCGGCGGCCCATTCGTTTAGTTTTGCTTAATTGGCGGCCGCGGCGCTGGGATCTTTGTGCCGTTGAAATGCATTGGACAAAAAAGTCAGCGTGGGTTTTTTTCTTTCTCACAGACCGGCCCATGAAACACGGAGATCAGCGGCCCATTGGTTATTTTCTTGATTGACACTGGGCTGGGCCAATCAAATCTTTAATCACCTTCCCTCTGGGCTCTGAGCGAGCGTGCAGTGTCAGTGTGTATCTGTCAAAATAGTCAGAGCGATGGAGAAGAAACGCAAGGAATGTGCAGAGAAATGGCGTGAAAAAAAGAAACCGGCCTTTCAAGTGTCTGATGAGGAGTGAGGAGGATCAGGAGAGACATTAGTGAGTGTAGAGAACTGTGGTCAGCAGAACTAGGCTACTTTCAGGACACAGGCTATGAGAAGGAACCCATTACCCAGTTACGCATTATTTCTACATCTGCATATTTGACGATTACGCATTTTACTAGAATTGTAATGAGAGTATGAGACCCGTTTGTAAACCATGTTTTCCGCCAAAATAAAAGCTCGATGCAGTTTCCATCAAAAATAAAAGATATAATGTGTTTATCTCTTTCAAGTATAGAAATTAATTCTAAACTAATTATGAAAGTTGCTTTTATTTTTCAGTGCATGTGTTTTACAATATATGGCTATTACTGTCATGTGATTAACATTATAACTATGATTAATTATGTAGTAGTGTAATGTAGACAGATACTATATCACAACTAAAAGAGTTTTGAGTTTTTCATTGTTCAATTTGCACACTGAATATTGGTTGGAGCTCTTAATTTTGAACTCTCAAAGTGCACCAGATTGATGAATTTAACATTAAAAAGCACAACATTTTCTTACGGGGGATGCTCCCCCGAACCCCCCTAGAGGGACAGAGGTACACTCACCGATACTATTGAAACATCTTGTGAGAAACACTGGTATTGCCAATGCAATTGGAGAATTGTATTTTACAGTCAGTAGTTATTTAATTTGTTAACTCTTACCCATTCCTGCTCACTCATTACATGGCGTTGGCAGTTTTAATAGGAGTTGTTGTTATACATATTCAAGGGCGTACAAAGTTCGGTTGTGTTTATGTTCATATGTAGTGGGCCAGTCTGGGCCAAAATGCCCAGGCCGATTTTTTTGTCCCAGTCCAGCCCTGAGTAGCGGTAACGGGCATTTTGTTTCTGACATGCGCTGTGAGCGGTAGACCAATCACAACAGACTGGGCGATCTGGCCAATCAGAGCAGAGTAGCTCTCGGAAAGGATGGATTTAGAGAGACTGATTCATCCATCGAGTTTTTTGAGAATCATTGAAAAACGTGGTGACGTGTAATGTATGTTATGAGAAAATGAAAGTGTTTTTTGACCTTTGATGCATATAAACCTGTTGTAGGAGACTCCGAGACAAAATTAGGAACCTTTAAAATAGCATAATAGAGGTACTTAAAATTAGGGATGTCCCGATCCGATCACGCGATCGGAAATCGGGCCCGATCACGTGGTTTCAGACTCGATCGGAATCCGACGTTACCTCCCGATCAGGACTCGGATATATGTAAATTAGGGCTGTAACGGCCTATTCGTAATTGAACCATTTCGGTACGAGGCTTCCGGTTCGGTACGCATACAAACCGAACGATTCCTAGGACCATTTTTCCTGCTGACAAAATCCGCGCTGGCGCGATCACCACAACGTTACGCAACATCAAATGGCAAACGTAATGAAAGAAGAACGATACTGCGCTACTCATTATATTGTGCTTAACGGACCATTTATCAGTTCGGACCAGCAACATCTGTGCAGCGCGAGATCAAGCGACACTGTGCTAAGAGATCCAGTGAAGAAAACATTTGAATTCACCACTGAAGTAATAACATCGCTGCGAGATCTAGTGAGAAACATTCAAATTTCTCCGTTATTAACCTAACGTTAGATCTCTATTAGATCAAACAGCGCTGACGTGGGAACCAGGAGAAAAATTGTGCCTTGAATGAACATGGATTTAATTTTGCACTTCAAAACTCAAATATTATATAAATATATATGTAAATGTTATTTTTAATGTGATTACCAAAACATTATTTGTTCATCCTTCAAAGATTACCCCCATTTATAAACCTGAAAGTTTCAAGATGTAGGAAAACTCAAACTTATTTAAAAATATTTTTTCTTTTAATAAATAGGAAATGTCTCTGGCATTTCTTTCTTTTTGCTGTATCGTATCGAACCGAACCGTGAATTTTGTGAACTGTTACACCCCTAATGTATATTCTCTTTTTTTATACACTTTTAAAACACTTTTAATTTTTTGTTTACATGCCTGCCGGGTATTTTAAGTTGAGGTGATATTTGTTTTTATATTAGACTTTTTCTATATTTACTGTTGCACTAAAGTCCAAAAGTGAAGAAGTTATGTTATTTATTACTTGATTGTTCAAGCTACCTCATAGAAGTGCTCTGTTTGTTAACAGAGTTGTTAAATGTTAAAATAAGGTGAATTAAATAAAAAATAAGGAACATCCTGGATCTGTTTTTTCGCTTTTCTATTCTTTTTTTATGTATTATATAAGTATCGGATCGGGTCTCGGTATCGGTAGATACTCAAAATCAAATGACTCGGACTCGGACTCGAGGGCAAAAAAACCTGATCGGGACATCCCTACTTAAAATCAAAGTAAGATCAAAACTTAAGAGCAAACTTTCCCCAAATGTATAGTTACTTAAAGGGGTGATGAACTGAGAAATCAAATTTTCCTTGAGCTTTTGACATCTAAGAGGTCATCATATTATAAGAATATCCTGTAAGTTTCAGAACTGAAAACGTCCTTGTTAGTCCAATAAAAGCTTTTATTGACACCAGGCTCAGCAAACGACTCGTTTTTTAAAGTGGGGAACTATGGCGACAAAGAGGATAAAACACCACCCCCGCAGAAGAAGATCAACGCCTACTTCAACACGGCCGGTTTAGCCCTGCCCACCGATTTGCGCATTACACGCATAGCTAAATAATTATGCAAAACTGTTATCCACTCACAGCAGTGGGCGTTTACTTCCAAGTCTTCAATGCGAGACGCCCATAAAAACTGAGCTTTTTTGAGCTAGGCTCAAAACTAGGGTAGAAAATAGCCTATTACTTGTTCATTTTGATGTTTTTGAAGCGAACGTCATAAGTTGACCTCAGACAACAATATAACATTTTTTAAAAAGCCAGTTCATGACCCAATTGTTCAGTTTCTTTTAAATAACTCCTGCTGCCTTGAAAAGCAATTAAATTGTCATCAGAAAGCTCATTTTCTGATTCATACTTCTCAGAGCGATGAACGAGTTTATTAGTCGTGCCAGAGTGTCAAACGTGAGACCGTGTGCTGATTGCGGCCGTATGATCACTTTCAGAGTTTCTCTGCTCATGTAGGTGTTTCACTCACCGTTTATTGAACGATCTTAACAATGATCGCACAAGACCACCCCCGCTAACTCTACTCAGTGAGAGAGAGAGAGAGAGAGGGAGAGAGAGAGAGGGGGATTGGTCATGGTGTTGATAATGGGGGCAGCATTCTGCCTCTCTATTGCTATTTAGACAGAGCCATTACTGTAATTCACCACCCAATGGGGAATAAAAGAGAAGCAATTTCTCTTTCTGTATCTCACTCTCCTCTCTTCTCCTGAATAATAAAAAAAGCCCAGGCATTCAGGCTGGAGTCTCACTAACTCGGTTTGAGAGTTTAGTGTCCTTCTCACCTTACTACCGCCAACAGAATATTCAAACCACTTTCAAATTAAGAGGTCACATTATAAGGCTTGTTTCTAAACACTGGATTTCACTGTAAAGATCGAAGGCATAGTTAAGGGCAAAAGCTCAACACAAAATCAAAATGGACTTTGTTTGCTTTTTTAATGCATGTTCCTAAATATATTTTTCAAAGTTTATTGAACATTATTGGAGTATGTTTTACAAGAAAATACTAGCCTAGTTCAGTCTATTAAAAAATGTCACGTCTAAATAAATGTGTTTTGCGGCATTTCTTTGTAATTATTTGTACATTTTACTTGCAATTTCTGAGTGAAAATTGTTAATCCTACAATATTCTTTAAGTGTACTCTTAAACTGAAAGATTTATCCATGCACTACTTTAGAAAATAACCTGTTTAGTGCAAGCTGTGATCACTGGATGCAACTAGAATACAAACACAGGAGTTTATGATGACTTTTGTTCTTGATATACAGTTAAACAGTTTTTTTTTTTAACAGTAGCATTAAAAAGAGTTCACCTTGTCCGTACAAACATGTTGACTATTTCTCTTGTGCATCTGCAGCACAGTTATTGAGCATATTAACACGTACTCTGATCAAATTCTGTTTCGCAGACACGAAGAGAGATGGTAACTGGAGGTAAGCCATGCATCCATAATTAATGAGAATAAATGGATGGGCTGTTGTGTCTCGATCGATGTTGAGATGCTTGATGTTTAGGGACCGAGGGCAGGAGGCTTCCTGGATGCTGTCAGTTTATTTCACTTCTTGCTGGTTCCATACGGGCAGTTCTGTGAGGGAAGTGGCGTGCTTATTGGCATTATGCTGTGTAACAGGGAATTTATCTGATTCTTGGGCTGCTGTTATTGTGTGTTTTGTGTTTCGCCTCCCTGTCAGATCTTTTGAGCTGTGAGATGGAGAAATCGCAGCTCTTAAATTAGCACCTTATATTAAGTGTGTCTCACAACTGATCCCGCCTGACATGGAGAATAGACACACAAACAGCGGCTCGGCTGATCATCTGGTTTCAGAGCTGTTGATGCTCATTAATCCTGGGATCTGTCAGCGAGCAGATTAACGCTGTCCTCGCTCCAGGCGGAGGGATTTGGGTATGTTTGTGGTCGGCTGCTTGGCCTGTGCGCTGCAAACATGCAGGCCCGTTATAGCTACATATTTAGCATGTATTCTTGGGTGATTCTTAAATCATGGAAATGTTAGTTATGTGTTTCAGCTACGCCATCATATCCTGAAAAATGTATGAAACATCTGATCATGTGGGTTTCTGCCACTGTGTGTGTGATAATAATTGGAGAAAAAATTTTATTAGGCCCAGACTTAGACTTAAGGCCCATTCACACCAAAAAAAAGATAACTAAAAGGAGAGCTATAATGATATCTATATTGGCGTCCACGATATCGTTCTGTTAATTTAAAGCGCATATTGCAGTATTGGAATCTGCCACTTTAAATGCTCAAGCAGGATGCTTTAAAGCAGGATTGTTATCGTTGTGGTGTGTGGACTTATATTTACATAGATTTTTAGAACTATATCTTTATTGTTATAGTTTTAGTTGTCGCCCTTGGTGTGAACGGTCCTTTAATCTTGAAAATGAATCCCATTTCTGATCTTCAGATCGTCACCATGCTGCTCTCCTGTTACCTCTCATTTCTACCATAAACTAAAATTTCATGGAAAAACTAATTTCCCTTTATGGGTTAAACAGGTTCAGTCTCAGAAGAGAGGCTAATGTGGTTATCTATGCTGCTTTGCCTTTGATCATGTTGCATTAGTTTTTGTCCGTATACAAATACTCATTTTATTAAATACTGGTGTTTTGGGGTCTTTTTTAAAGCCCCAATTTAAACTTTTCATGATTAAATTATGAGATTGCAATGATGTATTTATATGCAACAGACCAAAGCTTCTGTTAGAAATGTTTTGCATCATGCATGAGTTTTGTTGTTTTTTTATCATGCATGAACTCTTGTTTACATGCATTTTTCTATGTAGTGGTTTCTTAAGATAAAATATAAATTGTCCAGTTGATAGGTTCATGCACATTTGAGTTACAGTCCATAAGGAGCAATAGAATCAACTCAAACTCAAAGTGGATGCCATTTATGGGGAGAGAATGGGGAAAGATGGGATTAAACAGGGTTGCTGGGATGGAAGTTATTTGTACACCTGTGATTGGCAGATTACATGAAAGGAAACCTCAGTGTCCTGTGTTTTGGTAAGGTAGAGTGAGGGCACAAACTTTGGGAGCCAGATTGCTTTGCGCTCCCTCAAGAACACACATGAAAGTCAACATGGTAAATATTGCAGGAGGCCAGCATGCTAGTGGTCACAAAGAGCCTTGTGTGACTGTGAATCTGTAATGCCTGTCTTGTGTGAAACATCCAGGGTCGGAGGTCAGCAGGCAGGGTGACTGTCTGATAAATCAGTCATGAGATGAAGTTTGACCTCAGGTGTTTCAGGGGAGTCCGAACCAATCATCTTGAAGTGTGAATAAGATTGTGATTTGGTTGTAAGTTATCATGCACCATCAGTGTGAGAATGTGTGTCTGGATTTGCTGTATTTTACAGACAAAACTGTCCACAGAAGCTTAATTAGATGGATAGATGGATGGATGGATGGATGGATAGATAGATATGTGTTTTGTGGAAAGTTGCCATAAACCTCATGTGAAGTCAGATAATCTGTTTTCAGACTATTTTCTGAACACTCTGCGTCACACGAGGGTGACCATAATAACATAAATTCTGCTGACATCAGTGCCGTGAAGCGAGAGAGAGCGAGAGAATTAGAGAAAGAGAAAATGACAAGGTCCCCTGGACAGGAACTGGTACCGAGACAGCTCCTGCCAAAGAAAAGATGAAGACATTGTCTCCAGCGAAGGCGGCAGTTTGCATTATGCATCTGTATCCAGAGACAGGTAAACAAAGCAGGCAGTGCACGTTATGATATATCTGTTGTTCCCTGTGGTGCGCTGGAATCTTTAATTACGTTCCCGTCAGCTCTCTGTTCCTCTACAGGCACGCTTTCACCAGGGGATGGCGGTGGACAGGGAGCTCAATTTGTTTGGGTTGCCATGGCTGGTATTCTGTCAGAGCATTTAATTATGCTTTTGATACATCCTCAGAGATGAAGCTCTCATGGCTTATAAACAGTTTATTGTTATCTCAAATACAGCCAAGCGGAGAGCTTAGGCAATAGGGGAAATAGAATTCCCTTATATTGCCTGTATTTATTGTTTCTCACCATGAGGGACGTGACCCAATACACATGGAGGAACATTACTTGTACTGCCCTGGAGGTCTGGCTCAAGGCAGGGTTTAGACACTGTTAAAAGATCTGCTTTTGTTCCAACGCTTCTAGCAAGGACAGATTTATTGCTCAGTGAGTGCTCCTTCACAACTCAAGAGACTTAAAGGAATAGATCACACAAGAATGTCTTTTCAAACACATATAATGTGTGACATGCTGTGTTATTTAGTCTCATTGAGATACTATTATAGTTGTATATATTTGTGTATTTTATGTTTTATTTAGTTTTAGTTTATTATAGTTGATTTAGTATTTTGCTGTGTTCATATTGTTTGTAAATGTCTATATAAATGTATTCATTATTATTTTAGTTTTAGTTATTTTACTACATCACGTTAAACCAAATGAAAATCTGAAATAAAGCTGAATTTATTTTTCTTATGGTAAGTATGTTTAAAGTTTTTAGTTGTAGTTTTAGTTAACTATGATGACCCTGGTGACACAAAAGTAGTTCTTATCCAAAATGTTGAAAAAATTGAGTATCCCAAATCTAGTTAATATGACTTGTCCACTATATTTCTGTCATTCGGAAGTCTTAGCTTAGTTTGAGAGACCGACTGAAATCGAAGTAGTTGTCCATTCATAATTTTCCCCACAGACACAAATCTCAGTTGCTCTGCTTTTGCCATCAGAGTGGAGGAAATACAAATTAATTGTTTTATACGAAATACAAATGTGCTATGAAATATAGCTGGAGTCATCAATAAAAAGATGACACTAATAAACCTCTTAATGTGAAAATAAGTGTGGATGGTGGAGCTCATGATTTGGTCTTGGAAGAATTTGTTGAGAAATATTTGAGTTTAAAATGAGACTTTTGATTGCATAATTTGGTATCTTTGCAAATCTGAGTTTGAGACAAACTCTCGGTTTTTATCTTATTGCTGTCTAGGGCAAACAGTTGATCATTTACTTTAACGCTTCTCTCTCTTTCTCTCGCAGGCATGCCCAGTTTCATTAAGACTCCTGAAGATCAGACAGGGATTTCAGGAGGGGTGGCGTCCTTCGTGTGCCAGGCGGTCGGGGAGCCCAAACCACGAATCACCTGGATGAAGAAGGGCAAGAAAGTCAGCTCACAGCGCTTTGAGGTGGGTTGGAAATAATGAGACGTGCTTTGTTTGTGCATGCGCTCTGATCAGATGTGATGTCGAGCATCATATGGGAAATCTACCTGCTTTCTGCCAGCTGTACTTTTACCGGAAACACTAAATCAGATGCAACAAAGATCTTACCGTTTCTTCTCACCAGTGGCTTCAAGGCATCCCGTATAATACAGCAGCACTCTTTGATTAAGATCATGTGTGAGAGGTTTTCAGCTTTTATCATGACCTGCTCTGGGCTCTAGGGAACATTGGGGAAGTGTTGAGTGTTTCTTTGAGTTCATACAGCAGTGCTGATATCTGTACAGCTGAGATTATGCTGAACTGACCGACACGTAGGGTTGGGAATCGAAAATCGAATACTTGAGGTCAGGAATCGGATACTTATTATAAAATTAAAGTTTCGATTTCTCTTATCGATTCCTTTGTGAGCATTTCTATGACTTTAAACCGATCAAGCGCGAGACGACTCACGCGCTGTTTTCTGTGCTGCCCACACACCCAAAACGCTCTCGCAGAAAATGTGATTTTAAACCATTCAAGCGCATCCAAAATGTGCGCACAGAAAAAGTGATTTTAATGTGATTTTAAGCCATTCAAGCGCAAGACGACTGGCACACTGTTTTTTTTTTGTTCTGCAGACATGTGTAACTATATTGGATCCGTCGAGCCTAATATTCCTGCTGCCGTCTCTATAATAACACTGATCAAACAAAAGACAGAGAAAATTCACTCATTCTTGACTGAATCACTTTTTCTACTATATTTGTAATGTATATTTTATTTATAAAGTGCAGTGTTATTTTGTTATATTTGATTACAGTGTCTGTACCTGAATACCTGAAAATACCTTAAAACACTGTTTATTTCAATCGTATCTTTGTTCAGTTGCATCTATTTGTTGCGATTGCTAATTTTTTATTTGTTCTTTTTTAATTACTGTATGTTTACTTGTAATAATGCTCAAAATTTATATTAGTTAGGCTAGTTTTTCTGTGTTATTTTTAATCCACAGGCAAACGTTCCTTGTGTAAGTGTTCTTTAGCCTGTTGATTTTCGTTTATGATATACAGCTACAATTAAATGTTTTGCAATAAGACTAAATGTGAATGATATCTAAGTTTTATTTTTTTTACCTTATTGGAATCATAATTAGAAATCGATAAGCAGAATTGAAATCGGAATTGCATTCGTAACAATTCAAAGAGACCCAACCCGACCGACACAAGTGTCACATTAATATAATGTGCAGTGAGCTCAAATGATGTATGTGGTCTGCAAGTACTGCAGGCTTGATCCCAGGTTAAAAACTATGGTCACTGAGATGGCAGGGAGATGTATTTTTAATTTGACAGCAAGGCCAAAAAAACGCTGACGGCAAAAAAGAGAAATGCAGCACTTCTTTTTGGACTGGAAAATTAAAGGTTCTGTACGAGAGGGATTAAATTCTGCTAAACGTAGCTACTCCGTTAAACTGCCCCCATTACTTCAGCCACTCTCAAAAACCAAAACATTTCAGAAAACATGTTGAGACTGCAAACTCATACTAAGCTAAAAGTTAATTTGACTGGTATATATATTCAGCAGTGGTGTTTAACTATAACCATTGTCTCTGTGACCAAGACACTTACACCAGGTTACTCCAGGTGGATTGTACCTGGGTTTCACTTTATTTTGATGGTCCCTTTAACCATACACGTCTACTAACTCTCATTAGAGTATTAGTTGAGTATTAATAGACTGGTAGGGTTAGGGTTAGATTAAGTTGACATGTAGTTGCAAAATTACTTATAGTCAGTAGAGTGTCTGTTGGAGGAGCATCACAATAAAGTATTCGCAGATATTAAGCAGACAGTCTACTAATACTCCAATGAGA
This sequence comes from Semotilus atromaculatus, assembly GCA_031834385.1. Classification (NCBI taxonomy): domain Eukaryota; kingdom Metazoa; phylum Chordata; class Actinopteri; order Cypriniformes; family Leuciscidae; genus Semotilus; species Semotilus atromaculatus. Next base: position 10,964,409 of record JAULUF010000016.1, on the reverse strand, counting down.
GTTAGTTCACATATAGTTGCAGGGTTACTTATAATCAATAGCACGTTCAAAAGGGACCATCAAAATAAAGTGTTACCTGTACCTGTGATAACTGCACTCCAAAACTGATCACATCTTTATATTCATGTCGTGAGTGCAAGCCAATGCCATTGCCCTGATTCCCCCCCCCCAGACATAAGCAGATCTCTCTATTCTGGCCTGAAACAGGCCAAAGAGAGGCTCATCTGGACCTGATGCTACTGCTGATGAGTTTATTGTGGCCTCTGTTTGGCCCCAGACAGTCAGATGTGACGTTTTTGGAGGAGTGAGCCGAGGAGGTCTGACAGGTCACCCTGCTCTCCGGCCAGTAATAGAGAGCTCATCCTTCACTGTCCTGGCACTGGTGCAGTCTTTTCCTCAGCTGGCAGATTCAGCAGCTGTACAGGTGGCAGTGCATGTGGCACAGGTCTGATGTGGACACTTTAGGGTGAGCGGATCCTGGACGGTCATCTGTCCTTCTGCTATGCCTAAAACATTTCCGGCCATGGCTAATATACTAACTCTGTTCCAAATCCTAGTGTTACAATTAAGTCCACTGGAGGCAAGTTGAGGTGAGATCCCAAACGCAATTTATTACAAAAGTAAGATAAACACAAAAACAAAAGCATGACAAGGCATGAAAAACTCTAAACTAAAACAGGACCACAAACTAAGACTAGAGAACAAGATACTGGAGCCGGGGAATAGAACAAACAATACTCGACCCAGACACAGGGCAAACATGAGGGTTAAAATACATACAGGACTAACGATGAGACACCTGTGAACATTTAAACAATCAACCAATGACAACATGACACAACAGACAAGGGAACACAAGGCAAGATCACATGACTAGAACAGGGGATCACATGACAGACAATAACAAGGCACAAGACGCAAAACCCACACCGTGACACCTAGTGAGCTGCCAACATAAGAAATATTCACAATCATCTAATAAATAATCAGAATTAATCATCATCATCATAAATAATAAGACTTCATAGACACATTCACAACACAAAAGCTGTTCCAAATTAGGCAGCATGAGAAAGCAAGATAAAGTGATACCAGAAAGCATTTATAAATATAATTCAATTTAATTTACAAATTTTAATATTACTATATTTAAGCTTAACAACATGCTAAATCAAGACTACTGAAATAAATTATGAAAAACTCTTTGCTTGGTTTTGCCTATGTAGAATATTCCAGATCGGCCCCATTTGAGGTGTCAGTTGAGATCAAGGCAGCTCACTATGTGTTGGAACAGAGCCATCGCGTCTGGCACCGCAAGGGAACTAGACCATTTATTTGAACTAAGCTGCAAAAATGGCTCTAAAATCATTATAATTATGATTCCACAACTATAAGCAAATGAACAGCTCATGTTTACGCTTCAGTGCCCATTCAGCAATTTTGCCCGTCCTGAACCAGAAGCACTCCTCATTATAAAATTTTTAGAAGTCTTTAAGTTACAGTAACAAAAACAGAAAAGTCAGGCAACGTGGGAAATTATCATGAAAAACCGTGAATGTTTTTGAATCTTAAATAAAATGATAAAAGAGAAGAAGAAATTGATACCACGGAACAAAAATACAGCGCCTTTAAAACTATTCTATTGTGAAAGCTGATAAGCTCAAACTGAAGTATTTCATTCCAGGAAGTGTTGCGTTTGTTTTCGACATCAGAATAGACAGGACGGGGCTCCAGCAGGGGGGCTCAGGTTGATCTCAATTTGGCAGTCGACCTAAAAACAGAGAGAGTCTGACGGCGACGCAGAGATGAGAGCTCCCTGAGACGACCCTCCTCACACTGTCAGCTGAGCTGATTGAGCGTGAACGAGACGGGGTCTGACAGCGGTATCTCACTAACTTTAACTCTCTGCGTCTCACACACCCAGTGCAGTACATTTACACTCTACGTGAGCTGATCTCTCTGTATGTGAAACATCACCTTCATATAAGAGTGAGTGAGTTTGTTTCCAGCTGGGTTTATCACTTTTTGGAACTCGAGACCTTTTAGTTGGTTATTGCTATTTCTGTCATGATTTTGATAGTAAGCACAAAGAAATAACACTACCAAAAATGACAGTTTTACCATCATGTTGTTTCAACCCTGAATTTGTTTTTATATTCCATGGACCACAAAATGAGAATGTTTTTGTGCATGCAAGAAAACTGGATGATAATTTATACTGTCAAGCTTCAAAAGGACAAAGATTCATAAAAGTAGTCCATGCGAAACGTGCACTTTATTATAAAATATATTACTATATCTACAAGTATATACAAGCCATGCAGTATATTGCAGTAAATGTATTTATTCATGCATTTAGTTATTCATTCATGCATACATTTGTGGGTAAACCATTACTTTAACTGGTATATATTCAAATTTATATTGAAGATTTAGAAGAGTGTGTTAATGCATAAAACCTTGCAATGTCATTTTAGACAACTGAGTGTTAATGTGTTTATGCATGCAGATCAGTTGACATTTTTCTATCAGTGGTCTGATTGTCTATTTGAAGAAAACCTTTTATTTTTTGATGCTGGAAATATCTAATATCATCTGTATGTCTCTGTGTGTGTCAGGTAGTAGAGTTTGATGACGGCTCTGGCTCTGTGCTGCGGATCCAGCCATTACGGACACATCGAGATGAGGCCATTTATGAGTGCACGGCAACCAACAGCGTTGGAGAAATTAACACTAGCGCTAAACTTACTGTATTAGAAGGTAAGGTCTCTCTCTCTCTCTCTCAAACAGCATATTAAGCCCCTTTCACACAGAGATTCCGGAAAATACACGGATAAAGTGACCCGGGATTTGACCCGTTTGATTTCACACTGCCAGTGATTTTCCAGAATCAGAGAGTGCGTTCACACACAACCCTGTAATGTCTCAGCAGCGTCTTAAGTTTGCTTATGAGCTGCGATTTCTGCAAAACCACGCTTGTGCATTTTTTTTCTCTGATTCGATCATAAACTAGCACATTACGTACCGTTTCACTAGCTGGCGAACGATCCCGGCTTCAGCGTCATCGTTACGACACGCCATTGATTGTGGCTTTTGTTCACACAGCGTGCGTTCCGGGACTGAACACGGTAAAGTTACTAGGTCCCCAACCCGGCATCAATCCCAAGTGTGTTTGTGTTCTCACAGAAGGCATTCTGGCAATTTCCCGGGATCAACGCGCTGTGTGAAAGGGGCTTTACTGTCCTAGCACTTCATGGTGATGTCCAACTACAGTTATTTTATCTCAATTCATTGCATGCATGTGCAATTAGGAATGGTGCAGATGTGAAATTAAAGAAACGCTGGCTGTACTTTTGGTTCCTCTCACACTCAGATAATTACCATTCTGAGAACATGGCACACAGGAATTGAGCTGAAGTTAGATTCAGCAGGTGGTCTGACTGACTGGAGCTGGGGTGGGTGGGTCATGCAAAGAGCTTTTCATGGTCGTTTCCTTTTAACTTTGAGGTTCCACATGTAATCACTGTTAGCCTTGGAAAATATTCACTTTCTTTAATGAAGTTACCCTGTTGCACAGCGGGAACATCTGATTAAAGTCTGATGCTGTTTACTCTCTTAATTCACATTCCTGCTCTTATTGCACATTATTCATCAGCGTATGTTATTCCAAAGAAGAAAAACTAATAACCTGCAACCTCCAAAACAACATTCCTTTCCATCTGATGCCACCTGAGATGCTCTGAGGATGAACTTGATCTTTAGCCTTCATGTCCGGGTCAAAAATCCCCCACAATCCACTGCAAAGTCACATTCAGCTCTGATTCAGATTTTAAACACCGCCTTTATACCATCCTATCCAGTTAAATATCTAGTTTTCCATGCAAATATTCATCACTATGGAAATAAAATAGTTTTGAATGCAATTTAATGTTGACTGAGGAAGACAGAGAAAGAGAGATGAAAGGATATATATAGTGGTGGGAATTTTTTTGTGACAATTTTTCTGCAGGTCTTTACACCAGTAAGTGGTGACAAGTGAATAATTTTATTGAGTCAATTAGTAATTTAATTACAGTTCAATAATTGCATACTTCCTTACTATATAGTAGGCGAACAACAGTATGTGAGGAGTAGTATGTCCGAAATTAGAGTACTCAAAAAACAGTAGGTGAAATTTACCTGGAGAACTTACTACTTAATTTGAGATTCTTAAGTGCGTATCTGATGGACACTTAACTGTCCCATTAGGCCAGGGGAGAGAATTTGCGAGTGGCAGTGAGTGACACAACTGACGCTGGTATAGGTCACATGACAATGACAACATGATGAATGTAATATGTACTACCGATTATGTATTGTTTATTATTTATTATATATTTATTCATATATATTAATTACTTGCATAGAATAAATACCTACTGAGAGAGTATGCAATTTTGAATGCTGCAACTGTCTTTATAAGTAATTTAAATAATTCACTCAACTGATTTATTCAAAACACTCATTCATTCAGGACTGAATCAAGTGACTCTCTTTATAAGTGAGTAATTTGAATAATTTACTCAACTGATTCATTCAAAACACTCATTCATTCAGGAATCGTTGAATCGTTCATTTAACTAATTTGTTCAAAACTGCTGATTCCTTCAGGAATGACTCAAGTAATTTTTTCTCAATGAGTGAGTCATTGAATCATTTACTCCACTGATTTGTTCAAACAACACTGATTCAATCAGGATCAAAACACCACCTATTGTGTGTTGCCTTGCCACTTAATCTGTGACTTTGGTTGGAACTATTTTCAATGTCAGGGTAAAAAAATGTGGCATTAATATTAATATGTACTACATCTAAGTAACTCAAAATTAACTTCTTGAACTTCTTGAACTGTTGCATAAAAGCAATACTACACTGTTGGTCTGAATATTAGCTGCTTCTTTTGCCTGCGACCTAAAATGGGCTTATATTCAAAACAAGCAGTCTTGCTCTTGTGATTTTGCTTAAATAGATTTTCCCAAAAAACTCCTTGAAATGTTTCTTGCCTTCTTCTCACATGCTGACTGAGGGAAACTGTTAACAGTTCAGCCAAACCGGGCGTTTTGTTCTCAGTGGTTTGTTATTCTGCTGATGGTTATGAAGCTTATCGGCCCTCCATCTCACAGGACTGTGAGGGGAAGAAACACACACACTCTCTTCCAGAGGATTGGAACATGTGCAGCGTTCTGATAGCTGCCCCTGTTCTCCGTAAGCCTCGCTGTGGTTCCTCTGCTCAAAGCAGAGTTGTGTGTGTGTGTGTGTGTGTGTGTGTGTGTGTGTGTGTGTGTATGTGTGTTTGTGTTTAAAAATGCAAGGTCATTTCAGGGCACATTTGAGTAGATTACCTGTGCCTGCAGCTCTGATAGTGTGGTTTTTCCATGCCTGGCACTCTGACCCTGTGGTAGATTACAGCACACAGACACACACACACACACACACACACACAGATAGGCGATATGTGTTATGTGAGTGTGCCGTACACTGCAGCTGGATTCATGTTCCAACATGAGAAATATGGAGGTGCTGATACTACATGAAGATAAATCTCAGACTGTTCTTAGACAAAGAGGCGATGCGGCTGCTTGCTTTAGTCCACGGTTACAGCTCGCTGAAATTCAACATCCTCATGTAAAGGCGGTTCTAGTCATAGCACGACACCACGGGGTATAAATCAGGGTGTTTGTCTTTTTGTAATATATCTGTGTACTAATCTGGGGAATTCAGTTAGAGGGGAAAAATTGTAGGTTTATATGATGGCAACTGTTTGAAACTGGGCCACGCTCTCTCATGCTTTCGATCCAATGTGTGGGTAAATGTGCGTTCTGAGCCACGGATCAGCAGGTGGGCTGAACCTGTGCAGGAATTAGGTTTGTAGGTTAGATGTTATGTCTGTTATATCATTATAGTCAGAGCAACATTTCTCACCCGTCCTTTAGTTTACATCAGTGTTCTTGTCCACAGACTAGCAGATTTTCTTGGCTGGTTATTACCAAAATGATTTTCTCAAATTTGAGCAGTGTGCATTGACAATTACACTGTGGAACACATGGTACTAATCAAGCATGAAGATAAAGCACAACATGACAATAAGAATAAATCAGCACTAATTATGTTGCTTCTGTTGAGGGTTTATTCATTTATGTTTTACCATTTAATCAAGTTGTGTAATCAAGTCTTCTCTTATTTTAAGCCAGTTCTGTTTGCATCTCGTCTGCTCTTTCGCTCGTTTTGTTTGTTTTCTCATCTCAGCTTGTAATGTTTCATCTCATCTCTACTCTATTCTTTTCCCTGTTATATTATTAAATATCATCATTCCGTCTTGTCTAATCTCATCTGTGCTCAGATGTTCTTATCTTTCTCTTTTCTCAAATCATCTTGCCTCTACTTTCCTCTTTTCTAAACCTGTTCTGGTGTCATTTATTCTCATCTCGTCTCATCTCAGCTCTGCCCATTTGTGCTAATGATGTCACCTGAAAGCCAAAAATAGTAAGGATAATAAGGATTTCACTGAAATGATCAGCATCTAGAATTTGACTTCAAGAACTGCAAGGCCTTTTCAAGATGTCCTGAAAATACAGCATGCACTACATGCTCCACCATACAGGAATGGAAAAACTCCTCTAGGTATCTTTTCCCAGAATGACATGAAGTGTCATCTTGAGCGACATAAAATTGCAACTTATAAGTGACATAAATGTAAAACCTATACACAGACGTCTCCCCTGACAGAAATCCAATATATAGCATCACTTTCTGTGCATGCAAATAGATGAGGTGATTCAGACAGGTAATCTTATCCCATAGACATTTGCAAATGTATTTTTCCCACAAAAGTAATTCGTTATCAGCAAACATGCTCAACAGACTGACGCCATGTGTTTATTTCTCTCTGCTGCTCGCCGGCTTACATCTTGAAGCTGTTAGAAAGGCCTTTCTAAAGATCAGCTAATGCGTTTAACAGGGCAGTGGGCAGAAATTACAACATGCCATTTCCATTTTGGCATTTCACACACACAGACTTGCTGATCCATGACATAGGTTTAGTTTCCAGTGGTTGGCAGGGGCCCAGTCCCCCACTGAGCTGAGTTACACTTTAGCAAAATATCAATTACTCAGCTCTCCATCAGTGGTGTACTGCAGCAGAGTAAACACACACCTCCTTCCTCAGCATCACTGGGCTACCTGCCACACACACCTGCAGGAGACATTTAACACTACGAGCAGCTACATTCACCATCACATCACTGCGTGTGTGTGTGTGTGTGTGTGTGTGTGTCAAGGTTATAATTGTTGACGAAAACGAGCAAAGAAAACGAAAACTAGGTGGGAAAAAACATTGTCGTTAACTGAAATAAAATGGGTTGAAAACATGCTGTTCATGTCTTCTTTAGTCTGTTGGCTATTTAGGTTTTTTCCTGGCACACGTCACTTACACATTTTGCACTTACTGCAGCGTCTTGTGTAGACCTTTTACATATGTGTGCCCATATGTGCATTACTGGTGTTATTGTTGAATACATATTTCTACAATTGTATGATGTTTTTGTTGAGTTATTATTACACAATACTTTTTTCTGACCTTTGAATCTTGCCCCTGACTAATCTATCTATCTATATATCTGTCTATCTATCTATCTATCTATCTATATATCTGTCTATCTGTCTGTCTATCTATCTATCTGTCTATCGATCGATCGATCGTTTGTTCGTTCTATCTATCTATTTATCTCTATCTATCGATCTATCCATCCATCCATCGTTCTATCTATCTATCTGTCTGTCTGTCTATCTATCTATCTATCTATCTATCTATCTATCTGTCTATTTATCGATCGTTCTGTCTGTCTATCTATCTATCTATCTATCTATCTGTCTATCTATCTATCTGTCTATCTATCTATCTATCTATCTATCTATCTATCTGTCTATCTATCTATCTATCTATCTATCTGTCTGTCTGTCTATCTATCTATCTATCTATCTATCTATCTATCTATCTATCTATTTATCTATCTATCTGTCTATCTGTCTGTCTGTCTGTCTGTCTGTCTATCTATCTATCTATCTATCTATCTGTCTATCTATCTATCTATCTATCTATCTATCTATCTATCTATCTATCTATCTATCTGTCTATCTGTCTATCGATCGATCGTTCTGTCTGTCTATCTGTCTATCTGTCTTTCTATCTATCTGTCTATCTATCTATCGATCGATCGATCGATCGTTCTGTCTGTCTATCTATCTATCTATCTATCTATCTATCTATCTATCTATCTGTCTATCTATCTATCTGTCTATCTATCGATCGATCGATCGTTCTGTCTGTCTATCTATCTCCAACACTTCGTGGCCTATGCATGCTAGCTTGCTTGATTTAAGTTAGTTACGCGCATTTACACGTTACATTAAGTGTTTCCCGCGTGAGGTACTTTTGTTGTTGTACATTGCCATGACATTCACGCAAGGTAAAACGATGTAACCTTGCTCTCACTTGAAACATGTCCCCACATTAAGTCCTTGAATTTGAGGGTATTGGACCTGGAAAGTCCTTGAAAGGTCCTTGAATTTGAAGTTAACAGAGGTGTGGGAACCCTGTCTATCTATCTATCTATCTATCTATCTATCTATCTATCTATCTATCTATCTATCTATCTATCTATCGATCTATCGATCATTCGTTCTGTCTGTCTGTCTATCTATTTATCTATGTATCGATCCATCCATCGTTCTGTGTCTGTCTATCCATCTCTATCTATCCATCCATCCATCGTTCTATCCATTACTCCATCCATCTCTATCTATATATCTATCCATCCATCCATCCATCGTTCTGTCTGTCTATCCATCCATCCGTTTGTCCATCAATCCATTCATCGTTTTGTCTGTCTATCCATCCGTCCGTCCCTCCGCCTGAAATCACTCTTGTTAAATCCACACTACAGAGGAATTATAAGCTCACTCCTGCAGAGAAAGAAAGAGCCAGACGAAGAGAACAGACAGAAGGTGCACCTGATGCTGGAGGGAAGAGTGTGTGACTGATGTCTGTGATGAGAATGTGCAGCGTGATGAAATATGAATGATGAAGAACACTCACCAGCTCTGTTTGAGGAGGATCTACAGTCTTAATCACATGCATAAACACACATGCACACGCTGCTGTTGCACTTAGTGAAGAATATGCATAAATGATCAGCATTACATTTGAATGAGCGCATCTAAATACAGCCCTTTATAAATCTGTTCATCTGCTTCTAATGTTCTCTTTCCAGCTGGTTACAACCCTTAAAGCAGCGGGTGGTACCATGGTAAAGTGTTGTATCTGATTCCGATATATATATATATATATATACACTCACCTAAAGGATTATTAGGAACACCATACTAATACTGTGTTTGACCCCCTTTCGCCTTCAGAACTGCCTTAATTCTACGTGGCATTGATTCAACAAGGTGCTGAAAGCATTCTTTAGAAATGTTGGCCCATATTGATAGGATAGCATCTTGCAGTTGATGGAGATTTGTGGGATGCACATCCAGGGCACGAAGCTCCCGTTCCACCACATCCCAAAGATTCTCTATTGGGTTGAGATGTGGTGACTGTGAGGGCCATTTTAGTACAGTGAACTCATTGTCATGTTCAAGAAACCAATTTGAAATGATTCGAGCTTTGTGACATGGTGCATTATCCTGCTGGAAGTAGCCATCAGAGGATGGGTACATGGTGGCCATAAAGGGATGGACATGTTCAGAAACAATGCTCAGGTAGGCCGTGGCATTTAAACAATGCCCAATTGGCACTAAGGGGCCTAAAGTGTGCCAAGAAAACATCTCCCACACCATTACACCACCACCACCAGCCTGCACAGTGGTAACAAGGCATGATGGATCCATGTTCTCATTCTGTTTACGCCAAATTCTGACTCTACCATCTGAATGTCTCAACAGAAATCGAGACTCATCAGACCAGGCAACATTTTTCCAGTCTTCAACTGTCCAATTTTGGTGAGCTCTTGCCAATTGTAGCCTTTTTTTCCTATTTGTAGTGGAGATGAGTGGTACCCGGTGGGGTCTTCTGCTGTTGTAGCCCATCCGCCTCAAGGTTGTGCGTGTTGTGGCTTCACAAATGCTTTGCTGCATACCTCGGTTGTAACGAGTGGTTATTTCAGTCAAAGTTGCTCTTCTATCAGCTTGAATCAGTCGGCCCATTCTCCTCTGACCTCTAGCATCAACAAGGCATTTTCTCCCACAGGACTGCCGCATACTGGATGTTTTTCCCTTTTCACACCATTCTTTGTAAATTCTAGAAATGGTTGTACGGGAAAATCCCAGTAACTGAGCAGATTGTGAAATACTCAGACCGGCCCGTCTGGCACCAACAACCATGCCACGCTCAAAATTGCTTAAATCACCTTTCTTTCCTATTCTGACATTCAGTTTAGACTTCAGGAGATTGTCTTGACCAGGAACACACCCCTAAATGCATTGAAGCAACTGACATGTGATTGGTTGATTAGATAATTGCATTAATGAGAAATTGAACAGGTGTTCCTAATAATCCTTTAGGTGAGTGTATATATATATATATATATATATATATATATATATATATTAAATAGTCTACCATGAGACTGCATGATTACAATCATCATATACTGTTGTAATCCAAGGCAGTAAAAGGTACTTCATAGTGACTTTTTAAGAAGCCAAAAACATGGTACAGACATGTAACTCAAGCTGGTATGGCTCATTAATTCAGTTTATTTGTTTGTTTTCTTTGAAGTTCAGAATGTCACACTAACCTTCATTACGTTCTCATTAAACCGCCGTACTGAATCTGTGTCTTCCGAGCCTCAGTAATCTCTCTGTTAGTGTGGATGTTGTTTGATCCAGATGAGAGGCACAGAAATGTAGAATGCTTGAAATCTTTTCCTCTAAGCTTTTCGATTCTCTTCTCCACCTTAAATTGATCTAAAACTAGCTGTTGAATAATTGACACTGCGGAGATACAACAGAGGAATGTGTCTCATTTCAATTGATGTTGGGACTAAATATACAGGGAAAATGTGTGCTGTAGCTTAGAGATAGCAATTCTTTTTACTCATTTTCTGCACATATCATGTATTATTGAAATGAAAGAGTTTGCACGTTAGAATTTTCTTTGGATGAAGTGCTATGCATGCTCTTTCAAGCAGTCTTCCTCAGAAACATCACGTTTAAAACTGCATAAAAGCATTAACTTTCCAACTGAGCATTTGCAAGAAAGGGATGGTTCACCCAAAAATTACAATTCTGCATGTCATCATTTACTCAACCTCAAGTCTGAATGACTTTTCAAATTTAATTTCAATAAAAAAAAAATTTTTTTTTTGATTTGTTTTTATTTTAAAGATGTTTGGATAGTTTTTAGTTTTAGTTTTAGTTATTTTAGTACTTCAACTTAAACTAAATGAAAATGAGAAATTTTGCATTGGCAACTAGCTGAAGTTAAAATTGTTTATTTGTTTTTATATTTTATTTTATTTCAAGTAATGAAATGTTTTTTGTGGGTTTTAGTTACCGATAATAACCCTGGTTCCTCAGAAGAAAAAAAGCCATTAAGGTTTGAAACAATGACAAAATAGAATATGTGAAATAGATACAGATATTTATGATTAATCATTATATTTCCTAATGGATTCCCTTATGGCAGTGACGATTGGCCCTGGATTTTAATTCATGTTTTATTGGATCATAAATTCTAGTTAAAATCTTATTGCTTGTGAACATGACATGCTTCTTAAATGGTTACCAATTTAATATGTCTTGTTAATCTGTGAGACTTACGACAGACGTTAATGATGGTGAATTGAATCCGCTTTATAGTGTGTATCTATGACGGGTTATTCTTCATCAGGTTTTAGGCCGTCAAAGCACTTGACCCCTGAGAAGGCATTTCAGTCGTATTTACATTGGTCAGTCATTTCAAATGCTCAGTGTTAAGCATCATCAGCCACGGTCATAAATGAAGAAAGAGCTTGAATTTTGGTTTAATTTCCCTGAGGATGTGTGAGGTATGACTTCATATCACAGACGGTTATTACGGTGTCACTGAATGGTGAAAAAGATCCTTAGAAATACTTCAGATTGCTTTTCACTGTAGAAACTGCTTTCCTTCAAACATGTACTGTCTCATGTATGTTCAGACCCTCAGGCCAGACCGTTATGAATCTCACGAAAACATATTAAATCACGCAATCAAAATAAAAAAGTAAAGAACATAGTTTTTTTTATAAAGGAAATGAAGCCTATTCTTGGACAATTACAATTATGTGTGACTATTTCATAGTCTACTTGTGCTACTCTTTTCACATTTAAATGTGTACAAAGGCTGTGTAACAAATAATACCAGTTAACTAAAAATGATTCACATTTTAAATATATATTTTTTGCAATAAAGTCTTTTGATTTTGGGATTAAATGTGACCCAGACTTGTTCTCGAACAGGTTTTGTGAGATTCCCGACCCATAAGATGTAATTTTATAATATTTATAATATTTTTTATAATATTTATAATAATAAATCTCGGGGTGACGGTGGCTCAGTGGTTCATGTAGTTTGTCTACAAACCAGAAGGTTGGTGTTGAGGTCTCCATGAGCAAGACACCTAACCCGACGAGCGGGATGGCGCCTTGCATGGCTCACACCGCCGTCGGTGTATGAATGAGTGAGTTAATGGGTGAATGTGAGGCAAAATGTAAAGCGCTTTGGTGGCCATTGGGTCTGTGAAAGCGCTATATAAATGCAGTCCATTTACCAATTTTGAACTCAGCTCCATGTTCTGCTCTGATTATTTTCTCTGTAGTAAATGTTTATGCTGAAAGTGAAAAGTAGGCCGGTTCATGGGTATTTACAAATCCTGTGTGTCTTGCTCTTAGTTTTTGGTATCTTTTATTCCAGGTCATTCTGCATGACTGGACAGTATATTGTTGTGATCATCCTTTGCTCTTCTGGAACCCTTGTTTCAGTCCTTTGAGCAAATAATAAAGTAGAAATGGAAGTTCAAAGACACTGAGATATGAAAGGAGTACAAGACTGAGAGGGCATTGGTTCATTTCTTTGCTAGCTTAGTGACACAGCAGTGTGTGAAGTAACCACAACAGGAGCAGTAATTTGCCCTGCTGGGGTGGAATCGTTCTGGCAGAGAAGCACTTTATTACTGAGGCAGTTAGCCATGTATTCGTTCAATTGTTAAACTGTACAACTGAGATGCAATAGACTAGAAATGGACCATGTCCTGGCTGCTTGACCGGGAAACTAACTACCTCATTACCTGTAGTGAGATATAAACAGCAAAAAGTCTAACATGTTAAATGAATGACTGTAGTCGCACAGTGAATAACACCTGCATCTGATGAACCGCACATTTCCAATACATTGTCTCTGCTCTATCTTAACAAAAGCTAAGCTATGGAAGTCCTTAGAAAGCTTGAAAGATTTCCACTTCATTGGTACGGCCGTCATTCACACCTTGTGCATGTAATTTTGCCTGCATTTTACACATTTAAATCCACAAAATAGCACAGAAATGTGACTCTAAGTACCTCTAGCTTTGCACTGAGAATTTTAAAGTCCCCCTGTAGTCAATAATTGTATCCCTTAAAACTCATATTTGAACATCAAAATGACATGTTTTTTCCTTGAAAAAAAAAGTCTTCATGCCTTAAAATAGCTTGAATGTAACTCGACACCCTTGCCTCATTTAGTATACGCGGTTCTATGAATATGCAAATGAGCCCCGCCTTACAAGGCAGTTTGTGACGTCAGAAACACCAGCGATTTCACACCGTGTTTTTGAGACTGTCTTTGGTTCACTGCAGTTTTCAGGAGAAAATACTCAGCAATGCTGTCGACTTGTGAATTTACACATGGTTTGTCTTAAAGCACATTAAAAACACCACATAGACATATAAACAACATTAAAAGCTGGCTGCATGTAATTTTCGCATGCCAGAAGAGTATGTCTGTTTCAGAGGCGCCAGCGTGGTGCCATGGTGGAGTCCTGACCTCTGACCTGTCCGTGTGCACTGTTCAGTAGATTCAAGAGAAATCTAAATGTTGAGCTAATCCATGTTTATTTCAACATCAGAAATGCATCCATGAGACCCATTGACTTATTCATGTAATGTCAGGCAAGAGCCCACAAAGCTGTTAGAAATATAAAGTCACTAGACTAGGGGATCTGTAGAATTTTGTAAATGATAGTTTAAAAGATTGATGCTCATGATTTACACACACACACACACACACACATACACACACATTATATATACAGTATATAGTGTGTGTACAAAAACAGACAAAAACTCTGAAACAGACACTCTGAAAAGTGTATTTGATTACCTGGTTAATAGGGAGATACTGTTACTGGAGCAACTGTAAAAACACATCAAGACTTTCACACATACAGCACTGCCCACTTCTCATGAGCACAAAGTGAAGGTAACTCTATAGGATCCCTTTGAAATTCCTCAGGATTTTACACAGACTTATGTCTTATGCAACCCTCTACAATGCGAGTAAATTACTCGCACATGCGACTAAATCTTCACTCTGGGTGACTAAATAATAAGAAATAATGCAAAATAATGTTACTGTCAAAATAACAGAGTTCATTTGGAATTATTCAGTTTTTAAGAACAAGCAGAAGAAATGCTGGGTTCTCCAGTAGTGGGCGGAGCTAATGCGCAAACGGCAATCTCATTGGCTGGCGCTCATCCCTTTTTTGATTTCAGAAAATCAGTTCGAGCGAACACTGATAACATGATTAATATTCACGAACCCAGCAGCTCATCAATGCATTTTTACAGAAACTCGGAATGACCAACAATATCTTAAGCACCACCACCAGTCCTAAGTTCAGATAAAATTACAAATATGCATTCATTCATTAGTTCTAATTACTAAAGTGCTTGTGCCATAGTGTAATAGTGCATAGTCTTTAATCCAGATAACTCGGGTAGATAAAGAGAAACAGGCTTGCAACACATTACCAACATGACGTTTAGACAGGACCAAGAACTCTAGAAACATGGGACTGTAAACCAAACAAGGACTAATGAACTAATTAACAAGAGACAGGTGAATTAGATGGAACAAAGAAACACATGGGAAAACTGGGTCAACTGTAAGCAAACAGAAGGTGAACACAAAAGACAAAACATATCATAACTCTGACAGCTTGATTGTCATATGATAATATAATGCTTGATTGACTAATGACAAGAGTGTGCGTTTAGATATTTAAAAAGCTGTGCCATTTTACAAAGATAATCTGACTTGATGTTATTATATAAATATATAAAATAGAATAGTATATCAGTCTGGTGAGTGAACTAAAATATGTACTAGCCAATGGCGATTCTATTGCTTAGTGGTGTCCTATGCTAACCATGGCCTCGGGTACATGGAGACACTCGCAGAACAAGTGTACTGGGTAACATTGGGTGTTATATAAGGAGAAAATGAGAAGCATGCAGCTAAGAATGCTGGGTAGTTAGCGCTGCATGTCGCCTCTAAACCTCATCATTAGACTGTGTGTTGCCGTCAGCCCTGAGGCTTTCTTTATCTCTCTCTTTCTCTCTCATTGCTCGATTCTTTCTGCTCTTCTGCACTCTGTTCAAGGATGCATACCTGCAGACGTGCTTCGTCTCGCTCACTTATTAACCTGTTACATTAAAAAAAATAACATCCTGGCAAAATATTTTTCTTCAGCTAATGCTCTGCAACAGTTATGAAAGTGGAAAGGAAGAAGAATCTGTGTTTACTTGCATTGCTGATGTTAAGCTGCTTTAAGAACGAAGTGATTATATTTCTTTTGATTACCCTTTCCCTTTGATTACGTATTTTAAGCAGAGGTGGGTAGAGTATCCAAAAACTGTACTCAAGTAAAGTACAAGTACTTATAGGAATATTTACATATATATATATATTTATATATATATATATATATATTGTATTACCTGAATGAAATGAAATCGAATGTATCGTCCTGTGAAATCATTCATTCACAGACAGCTTACGAAGATGTTCAACTAATAAAGATCTTCATCGCTGGCAAAAATATGATGCATTTGCAGATTTGCTTTCAAGACTGTTCCTACTGTAGGACCACGGCCACTTCATCCAACGCTCTTGATGTTCTTAAATCTTCCTGTTACGAGTCCGAGTCGAGTGTGAATTGAAAGCGCTTCAGGCGATTCAGTGCGTGCAGGAAACTGAACAGATTATTCAAACTGATTCGCGATCCGATTTAGACAGATCTGCCAACGTGTTTGATGACGTCTTTGAACAGAATCGACTCAAAAGAGTGATTAATTTGTGAATTGAGCATCGCTCATGCCCAGAAAAAAGATACAGCGCACTTAGAATAAACTACGCATTTAACAACATGTATTGCATTAAAATAAAGTAATGAGAGGAACGTCGCCCAACGTAACAAAGTAAAAGGAATTTTTTTTTCGAGTTAAAGTAAAAGTACCCACAATTGAATCTACTCTTAAAAGTAAAATTTTTCCCCAACAATACTCAAGTAAATGTAACGAAGTAAATGTACTTCGTTACTACCCACCTCTGATTTTAAGTATTGGCCGATCTGTATTTGTGCAGTTATATAATGTGTAATAGATGTGTGTTTTGTCCTGTCTTAAGGCGTGCCACAGGAGATCCAATGTGATCGGAGTTTCAGACACATTTGTATGCGGCAGCTATTAGCCAAGAGAAACTGCAGTTTATCTTACAGCAAACAGGCCATACACACACACACACACACACACACACACATACACACACACACATACACACACACACACACATACACATACACACAGCTCCGCAGGGATGCCAGAGCCTGATAAAGAAGTAATTAAAGCTGCTGGATTTCTTATTTCAATAATAACAGCTTATTTACCAGATTTCTTTTCCCTTTTTCCTGACATTGAAAAGTATTTGTTAATTTATTATTGTAGTTTGTTTATCGATGTCCTAATTTATGTCAAGGAAATGTTGCGTCTTGTTTTGAATTTCCCCAGACAGACTAAGAAAGATCTTAAGGCATTCCTGCTTTCCTTTCAGGTCAGCCAAACGTCCCATTCCCAAACCAAACCAATAACATCACATCCATTGTAAAAAAAAAAAAAAAAAAAAAAATTGAATCTAGTGTTAAAATAACTTTTTAGTAACTTTTAGAATGAACCAGATTTAACTTGAGATAAATCAAATTGTCACATAATACAACTTCACATTTCATGTTGACTAAACTTAAAATTTAGTCAAGTTAGCACGAACGATAACTTTGTCGATTCAACAAATTAGTTTTACAGTGTGAGCACAACATGCTTGTGATATTAAAACTCGCCTGCAGTTGAGGGTAATTTTGCTCATCTACCAGCCACTGTTCCAGTTGACTTTGTAAGACATTTCAGATTGACATTTGACAAGAAATGCTGTTGCAAAGACTGGCGCTTGAAGAAACATTTGATTATTTCTTGAAGAGCAGATGAAACAAAAGCTGTCAGTGTGCCTGATGTCTGATTGGCTGTTTGTTCAGATGTTCACTCTGTTGTCATGCACACTACTTTTCTTAGCATGCATTTTGAATGCAAATGTCTGCTTACTTTATTTTGACATTGTCTAACTCTAAATATAGTGACAAATCTTAGAGGGTAACTTTAGGGTCTAACTTTATTTGGTATCAAAAATAACCTTAAATGGATTAAATGATCCTAGTTCACTTGTAAATGAAGGAACCGATTTTTTTAATAGTTATTTTATATATTTAAATAGAGGGGAAAAGTGGCTTATATTGGTGGGAAAAGACATTAATTTCATACAGCGCCCTCAGCCTTTGCGGTCTATTGCTGAATCCAGCATAATGCCACATGTAAGGTAGAGGACTAATCTGTCACTTAAGACATTTACAGTTAAAGGCATACTATGCAGTTTCCGATTTTTTTTTGATTCCATGATTCACATCTGAATTGCAAGCTTGTCTTCCATAGAGGCTGCTTCATATGTTGTTGATATATGTGACGTCGTGCCGTAAAACAAGTCGTGATTTGTCGGGGCGCCACCTCTCAAACCTGCATCCCACCAACCCCCCAACCCCCCATCTTGCATAATGTACCTTTAAGTCACTTTTTATGTCACATTTTATAACATGTATGCATACTACTTGAGCAGTACTTCATTTTATAAACTGTATGCATAGTGTATGCATATACTGTAGTATTTTAGTAGTTGACAGAAACTGTTTTTTTTCTTTTAGGAAAACAAAATGTTTTAGTAGGTCATTTTCATTACAAATATGGACAGCCAAACACTTTCCACTCTGTTCCTCCAGTGCTGAGACTCAGATTCCCAGAGTCACCTCAGATGGAGTCTGCTGACTTCTGCAACCCTCCTGGGAAGATGCTTCAAAGAGCCAGCTTCAAACAGCAGCTATTAAAGGCTTATTAGTTACTGAGAGACTGTGTGTGTGCGTGTGTGCGTGTGTGTGTGTGTGAGCGCGTGTTGGTGTGCATGTGTGTTTATGTGTGAGACAGATAGTTGAGGAGAAGGAATTAACAATGCAAATAAATTCTGCTAGCTAATTATCCTTGATGAAACGGATAGAAGGTCAGTACGACGGTGGTGGCAGGATTGACAGAAGTAATTTACAGGAGCGAGAAGAGCAGGACGAGGCCACGCCCCTCTGACATCACGCCTACATCACTGTCACTGACACTTCTGCTGCTTTCCTTTCTCATGTGCTGGTACTCAGCAGACAGGGAGCTTCTGCTCACCTGAATCTGGAACAGTCCTGAGGAGTTTGCACACCCTAATCCTTAATAGTGGCAAGTGATTTGAATCTCATCTCCACATGAACATAATAACAGTAATGATGATTCACGGACAAATTGTTTATTATTTCATTTAAAAAAACAACCGTTTTTATGCTAAAGTTGCAGAAGTTTTGACAAAATGTAGATTACTGTAAAAAAATGTTGTTCATGGTTCTTGCTTATAGTTGAATGGTTTACTTAAGACTAAAGACTAAAGAACTAATGCTTTTGGGGAATTTTTGAGTTTTCTTTCAAATCAGTCTGTGAATTTACAAGTTCTGATCCAGTTCATTGAACATATTGATTCACTAAAATGAATAAAATATCCAAAAGCTAAACCCAGTGGGGGGGTTTTCCCACTTTTTTTAGTTAGATTTTATTTTTATATTTATGTTAAGTTTTTTATATTTTTATATTTTCAGCTTAATTTTAGTTAAAGTGTTTATTAATTTAAAAAAAGTCTATTTTATTAAGTTTTATTTTTTCGTTTATTTAGTTTTAGTTATTTGGTTACTGTTATTTACAACAAGCTTGATTATTTATGTATATTTTATTTCAGTTATTTTACTTTAAAATGGTTAACGATATCTTTTTTTAATATTAATAATTTATTAATTTTATTTAATAATTAATTTTAATAATAACCCTGGCTGAGTCATATGACGTGATCTTTCAAAAGAACCGGCTCATGGTTCAAACTCATGAATCACTGATCACGCTGTATGTTTATTTTTGCATGCATCCACAGAAGTTTTTTAGTGCTCAGAAGATTTTTATGCAATCACATTAGATTTTGAATGAAAACTCCCATTGGATGGGAAAAAAATAATACATTTTTCTGTGGCTTTGTAGATTCAGTGCAGACCGGTGTGAGACCTTGCTCCATTTAATATATGCCAGATCTGTCCTTCTCCTGAATCCCTACTTACCACCATCACCCCTGTTTCCTCTCTTCTCCTCTGCTCATCCCCATGCAATCTGTTTTTATCAGCCAGCAGGAAGATTTTATTAAAAGCATTCAATTTCCCCAAGGGGGATCATGACTGCTCCTTGATTAAAGAGGAGATGAGAGGTTGCGCGAGGAAATGTCAGCCGAACGAGGGGAGGAGGGAGGAGTGTTCTGTTTGTTTTGGTCTGTATTTTCCTCCCAGGTGGAGAGGAGTTCATGTAGTGTTAATTAAAACAGCAGTAGCTAGAGGATGTGGCCCGGGCCCGGGTCCGGTCCGGTGGGGATCAGGACCTTGATGAGGCGTGCATGTCCTACCTGAGAAACTCAAGGATTATTTAACAAGGGGCAAGAGGTTCATCCTCCCTGAAGAAATGAAATATCCACCGTTTAATATTGCTCCTATTCGGGGGCTAGTTTTTAAAAGAGCTTTGCATAGTGATCTCAAGACTCGTAATGCATTTTATGCAAGTTTATATAACAAAAATAAGTCATTAAAAGGTCGTGCATTACAATGTTATTTTAGTATAATTGAGATACTATTGTATTTATTTATTTTTTTTACATTTTGAATTAAGATGTCTATATAATTTTTAATAATTTTTATTTCAGTTTTAGTTATTTTAGTGCAAGTTAAACTAAATGAAAAATGAGAAATGTTTTGCTTACAGGACAAAAGAGATTGACAGGAAAATAGGGGAACTTTTTAATTATTCAATAAAAAAATGTATGACAATGCAATAAGTTCCTACATCTCGTCAATGCAAGTATTTACTTGAGGTTTTTTTCACCTTTCATGTTTTTGACAATGTTATTGTATCAAAACTTCACAGCATCATAAGATGTGTTCATTGTTTCTCATTTAAAAGGCATCTGTCAAAAAAAATCAACACACTGTGATTATTTTCCTCATACTTTTGTCTTGATTGATTAATGTGCGAAATATTCCACATTTGTTTTGCTACATGAATTTTGGAGAAAAAACCTTTACGCATGAATAAATTGATCAAATTATCACTGAGACTAAACTTTTTGTGATCGCACATAAAATAATTAAAAAATAATTTGGGATAATTTACATCCAAATGGGATTTGAAATCCTATTACATTATTCTTAGTTTTTTGGAAATGCATTTTTTGTATGTTCATATTGAAATGTCTGAGCTCATTTGCTCAGTATGAACTACATATTGAATGCTGATTCCGACTCAGCATAAGCATGAAGCATAAGCATGAGCAAATTAGATTTTTTCTGTCCTATATTTTTTCTCAATCACAGCTACTCTTTTATATTTCTTGGGGTCATTTACATAATTTCTGTGGCGACCATTGTACTGTACATACAGTATACATATATCTAAACAAAACATTTGATTTCATCACTTGCAAAATGTGACAATCGGTTATAAAGATTAAACTTTATCTCTTATATTTCATACAAATGGCTTTTTATGAACTAACCGTAACCATTTGTACTCATATTGCACTTGGATGTTGTTAATTTTTGGTGCATGTGAAAAGTCAAGTACCAGGACTTCAGTATTAGCATGTCTATTCTGAGTCATGTGCACCAACATTGTTGCATGTCTGAAGTATTAGCTCAAGGCCGCGACCTGTGAAAACTTCCAAAGCTGTAAACGATCTGCAAGAACACCTGTCAGTTCAGACCTAGAGTACATGTACATGTGGAGTTGGACTCTTTGCATTGTGGGTGAGGATTTCTCACTGTGTGTGAACTGTTGTTCTAGTTCAGACACTGAAACATGGATATGCCTGTTCAAATAAGTCCAGAGGAGCATTTTATTGTTCAGGGATTGCATTACTCAAGATACTTAAAGGAACATTCCACTTTTTCTCATTTTCAAACTCCCCTAGAGTTAAACAGTTGAGTTTTACCATTTTCGAATCCATTCAGCCGATCTCCGGGTCTGACGTTAGCGTAGCTTAGCATAGATAATTGAATCTGATTAGACCGTTAGCACCGTTAGCAGCCTGAAACTTAGTGCCGGTCACGTTGGAAGTTATATAGCTGGGGACTATTTTCAGGCGGAGTTTTTATTTACTATTTATTTAAATACAATCTCAGATGTCTCTCCTAAAATCCCTGAAAATAAACACAAATAAATAGTTGTCATACAGATATACACTCACCGGCCACTTTATTAGGTACACCTGTCCAACTGCTCCTTAACACTTAATTTCTAAGCAGCCAATCACATGGCGGCAACTCAGTGCATTTAGGCATGTAGACATGGTCAAGACAATCTCCTGCAGTTCAAACCGAGCATCAGTATGGGGAAGAAAGGTGATTTGAGTGACTTTGAACGTGGCATGATTGTTGGTGCCAGAAGGGCTGGTCTGAGTATTTCAGAAACTGCTAATCTACTGGGATTTTCACGCACAACCATCTCTAGGGTTTACAGAGAATGGTCCGAAAAAGAAAAAACATCCAGTGAGCGGCAGTTCTGTGGGCGGAAATGCCTTGTTGATGCCAGAGGTCAGAGGAGAATGGCCAGACTGGTTCGAGCTGATAGAAGGGCAACAGTGACTCAAATAACCACCCGTTACAACCAAGGTGGGCAGAAGAGCATCTCTGAACGCACAGTACGTCGAACTTTGAGGCAGATGGGCTACAGCAGCAGAAGACCCAACGCATCCTCATCCCAAGGCGTCATATTCTGACACTTTGACAAAGCGTCTAAATCCAACGCCCATGGAACCCTTTAGCATCAATATAACACGCAGAGAGATGGGTAGGTTTAGGTATGGTGTAGGGTTAGGGTTAGACCGCTAGGAGGCGCCTTCTGACCCATATATATCGGCGTCTCATATTGACGCTAAAGGGTGCCATGCGCGTTCGATATAGACACTTTGGCAAAAGCGTCATTATATTACGCCTTGGGATGAGAACGGGCTGGAAGACCACACCGGGTGCCACTCCTTTCAGCTAAGAACAGGAAACTGAGGCTACAATTTGCACAAGCTCATCGAAATTGGACAATAGAAGATTGGAAAAACGTTGCCTGGTCTGATGAGTCTCGATTTCTGCTGCGACATTCGGATGGTAGGGTCAGAATTTGGCGTCTACAACATGAAAGCATGGATCCATCCTGCCTTGTATCAACGGTTCAGGCTGGTGGTGGTGGTGTCATGGTGTGGGGAATATTTTCTTGGCACTCTTTGGGCCCCTTGGTACCAATTGAGCATCGTTGCAACGCCACAGCCTACCTGAGTATTGTTGCTGACCATGTCCATCCCTTTATGACCACAATGTACCCAACTTCTGATGGCTACTTTCAGCAGGATAATGCGCCATGTCATAAAGCTGGAATCATCTCAGACTGGTTTCTTGAACATGACAATGAGTTCGCTGTACTCAAATGGCCTCCACAGTCACCAGATCTCAATCCAATAGAGCATCTTTGGGATGT
This sequence comes from Semotilus atromaculatus, assembly GCA_031834385.1. Lineage (NCBI taxonomy): Eukaryota > Metazoa > Chordata > Actinopteri > Cypriniformes > Leuciscidae > Semotilus > Semotilus atromaculatus. Next base: position 10,941,135 of record JAULUF010000016.1, on the reverse strand, counting down.
GGTGGAACGGGAGATTCGCATCATGGATGTGCAGCCGACAAATCTGCGGCAACTGTGTGATGCCATCATGTCAATATGGACCAAACTCCCTGAGGAATGCTTCCAGCACCTTGTTGAATCTATGCCACGAAGAATTGAGGCAGTTCTGAAGGCAAAAGGGGGTCCAACCCGTTACTAGCATGGGGTACCTAATAAAGTGGCCGGTGACTATAGAGAAATCAAATTAATGTGGATAGCAGCTCCGAACATTTTATCTTGAAAGACAGAAAAATCATAAAATGTGCGTAAATTATGAGAAAAACTAAGAAACATTGTTGTTTCAATGCAAATCTATCAAATGTAGGTCACTGAGAGAATTCTGTTTTTAATTCAAATTATAAGATGATTGTTACTTTTTCACTTCTAAAAACTGTAAATTGAACAAAAAAATTTACTTAAAAATGTTGTATTTTACTGTAAAGTCACATCTAATGTGCCAGTACAGTTTTTCACCGTAGAGTAAGGCCACCCTTAAAAATATTCTTGTTTGCCGTAACCCGACCGACCCAGTCAATTTAGGACCGACCCAATTATTTTATTTTTTTTCCTTTTAGTCCGACCGACTTGCCGGTTGTAAACTTGCGTTAAGACCGCCCGATTTTTAAAAAAACTCTTCAAGCAACTAAATGCAATAAAATAATATTAGTTATATTTTAGTAAGTATTGTGAATATAAATTGCCTAGGCCTACATATAAATGTAGGTTACGTTCTTTCTTTTAATTAAAAACCCGTGGCGCGTCATCTATGATTATGTTTACACCATTGGTTTACATGTCACGTCACACACTATGGCCTGCGCGTTCGCTTCGTTTCATTCACTGTCAATGGTTTGTACTTAGTAATGATGGCTGCGGCTTTATAAAATAGGCTACTCTAAAGATTATTTTATTTGTATATGTTGTCGAATATGGTTTATTTAAAAATAAACGTGTGAGAGCGTGTTATGCTTATGTTATAGTCAGACTCCGATATGACGGCGCTACTGAAACACACATCACCGCAGATGATCTCTATCAAGCCAAAGCGCAAACTATCGCAAATCAAAGTGAAAGTAAGTTGCAGACGCTTAACACACAATCATCTCCATTAAGTAAAGAAACGAAATGATCTTACCTCTCTCTCTTATTGGGGTCTTTGATTTTGACATTTTAGCTGATGATTAATAAAATGCTCATCACCGAAAGCAACGTGCACTCCATTAAATCTGCATATAGCGCGGGATTTGAAGATCGGATTTATATCCGCAAAAAGGAATTTATGTGACCAGGTGTAAATGGAATCGTTTTGATCAATCAGATAGCTATCCTTTTCTGAGAAAACGCATGAAGTGGCCAGGTGTAAACAGCCCCTAGACATCGGTAAAAAACTAAATATAGATGCATTAATGCAACACATTAACATGTTTTCTCATAGGTATTACATTACATTTTAATTAAATTAACTGTTATTTTGTGAATTTTAAGGTAATTTTAATTTATTTGTTTCCCTCAGAAAATCCACTTTCATTGATATCTAGTGTCTTCTTTCTAGATTCTGCCTCATTCCCCAAGACCCAGTCAGTGACGTAACAGTATGCAAATTTATTTAAATTCATACCTATGTAATCACCACGACCAAAATTGTACTTTTTTTTTTTACATTGAATCTTGAAAAAAAAAAATAGACCTACCTACCGACCCTTTTTTTTTTTTTTTTTTTTTTTTTTTTGGCTGTTACTGCAAACCAAAATATTTTTAAGGATGGCCTAAGGGAACTTGCCGTAACCAATTATTTACCTTAGCATTTTAACAGTCTGTTATCATTAAAATTACATCCATTTTTTGGTGACAGTTTGATTCTGTGCAGCATTTAGTCCAGGAATTCACAACCTAGTAACATTAGACAATATCCTCAGGGCCTAATGTCACATTGTCTCATGTCTTTTAAATTCAGCAGCATGAGACACACTCTCACCGACACTCGCAACCCATAAAGATCCTTCTGTCTTCCCCTGAGCAAATCCTTCCCTCTGTCTGCGATTCAGGTGAATGTGACTCTTTTTTTCATTCGCCTCCAGAAACGTCTGAGAATCCAGCAGGTACACTGAGCCAAACACTTCGTCACAGAAACACCGGGAGAACAAAAGCTAGAGCTGGGCGGACAGGTCATCGGGACACATGTCTGACTGAATGGACCACTTCATCATTTTTTTTTTTTTTAGATTTCTGTCTGCATTTTATACAGTCTCTGTCTGGGTGCTATGACAGTACTTAGTGCGCGGCGGTAGAAATATGTAGCAGATTCATCATACTACAGTTAAATATTTTAAAGTCTTATTACTCATTATGGCTGCATTTATTTGATAAAACAATACAGTAAAGACAGTAAAATTGGGAAATATTATTACAATTTAAAATAGCTGTTGCATATTTGAATATGTATAACTTATTCCTGTGATTAAAGCTGAATCATTACAGTCTTCAGTGTCACATGATCCTTCAGAAATCATTTAATATGATGATTTGCTGCTCAAGAAACATTTCTGATTATCAATGCTGTGCTGCTTCATATATTTGTAAAAAATAAAAAAAAATAAAAAACATTATTCATTTTTTCAGGATTCTTTTATAATTATATTATATATTTATAATGATTAATAATTGATGATACTAATAGGTCACACCGCTCCATCCCTAATAAAGACTCCACGATCTGTCTAAAAACAAAGTTGAATCCTTAATTGTCAGTTTAGTCCTTAAGAAGTGCATTCATGGGTTTGCACTTGGCAACGGCAACATGTACTGACACACACTGCTCATCGTCTGTTTTACAGAGCGTAAAATGTTCAGTCTGGGTGTTTTTGATAATCTCCCTGAGGTGATGAACTTATCAGGTAAGACCGGGATGGAAACAGGGAGAATGTTGTCTTTCATTTTATTTCCTCCCGCGGGTGAGGACGGGTCACCCCCGATCCCTCTGATGTGTTTTCCTGAGGGTTGCCATGGCGATAAGCTTCCATGCGCGGGCAGAAATGCGTCGACGGTTTGCGAGAGAGCCGGCGAGGCGTGTTGGGACGGCGTCATGTTCATGGCTAATGCTTTGTGACTGACAGGCTGTCAGTTTAGCCATGATTCCAGCATTCAGGGATTACAGGGTGGAGGGAGTAATCCACAAATTCCACCGTATCAATGCGGCAGCGTTGGGGTCATGTAATAAGGCATAATATTTCCGCCTGACTAATTTGTCAGAGCCAGCCCTGCTTCAAGCTCCTTGCATGCTTTAATGAAATACCTTGGTGTTCAATTACTGTGGGAAATCTGCATGTATGATGCGTGCTGGCATCATCATGTGGCTATTCACATCACCCTATTATTGGAGAATTAATAATAAGGGTGATTGAGTTTCAAGGGTTTTCCTTTATTATTTGTTTTCTTTCTCCTTCATGTTCACAACTGGAGGTATGACATGTTTTCTTCAGCCATCAGGTTCAACAAAGGGCTTTAAACAAGTCTTGGTTACAAAACGTCTCCAGAGAATGTGACATTTAACGAACTTTCTGTGTGAAAACTGACATGTGAAACCCAGATTCAAAAGCGACTTGTCTTTAGTTCTTCGATGCATCTTGTTTTTGGAGCACTTTGGATGATTTTGTTGGCACAGTCTGCACATTTGCATTGCTGCGGGAGAAGAAACTTCTTTATTTTTAGTGATGCTTGCTAAGACAGGCAAAAATACCCTAAAGATTGACATTGAAGGAGGGACCTGAGCCTTAACTAGGGGACCAGGATATCAGAGACGAGGGGGCGCATGATGGTTTTAAATTGGGCTTTAAGCAACCACCCACAACACTCTTACAACCTCATAACACTGAACTAAACAACACTGAGAACAGCTGAGCGAGGCCCTGCATTGTAGCATTGGGTTTTGCATAGACGATCACTTCTCACGTTTTCTTCAGAAAATGTAAAATTGCACAAAAAATGGGTTCTCATTTTAGTTAGAAACCAAAGAAATGTTAATAGTCTAGTCAAAGAAATATTGCTTCGCAATAAAGAATATATAGCATTAATTGAGTTGCGTTCTAAAGAAAACTTAGGCCCGGTTTCACAGGCTGGGCTTAGTTCAATCAGAGCATTTAAGTAGCTTTTATAAAAAGTTAGTGGCTTAGAAAAAACATGACTGGTGTGCATCTTGAGACAACCAGGTTATACTTTTAGAAAACATGCATTTTAGTCTGGGATAAGGCTTAAGCCTTGTCGGTGAAGCCGGGGGTTAATGTTTAATGAAGTTGGCTATTTGTGCGCTTAAATTGAGATATCTGATTTTTGGTTACCAGTGTTATTTTAGTATTATTTATGCACTATTAAAGTATTTAATAATATTTTGAATTATCTTTTCTTTTTTAGTTAGTAATTAAGTTGGCTTGAGAAAGCCAACTTACTGAAATCCTATTTAAACTTATTATTATTATTATTATTCTTCTGACTCTAAAATTTAAACTCTAACTCGTCCTAGAGCTTTAACTCTACAAACTCCAAACTCGGGTCAGACCTTCAAACTGTTCTGACTTAGTGTGCTATATCTTTTCAGACTGATTTGACTTTCAGATTTCTTAAAAATTAATATTAAAAATCATAAAAATCCCATTGACTTTCATTGTAACAGTTCAAAATGAGCCAAGACTACGGTGGCCCAGTAGTCTACACCAAATAAACTCAAATCTAAATTCCCTAAAGCCTTGGACTCAATTAAACTCCCATTCTATATGTACTTATGAACTCTATCTATCTATCTATCTATCTATCTATCTATCTATCTATCTATCTATCTATCTATCTATCTATCTATCTATCTATCTCTTTCTAACTTATCTATCTATCTATCTATCTATCTATCTATCTATCTATCTATCTATCTGATCTTTCTTCCTTTCTAACTAATCTATCTTTCTTCCTTTCTAACTAATCTATCTTTCTTTCTTTCTAACTAATCTCTTTATTTCTAAACTAATCTATCTTTCTTTCTTTCTAACTAATCTTTCTTTCTAACTAATATTTCCTTCTAACTAATCTATCTTTCTTTCTTTCTAACTAATCTATCTATGTTTCTTTCTAACTAATCTATCTATCTTTCTTTCTAACTAATCTATCTATCTTTCTTTCTAACTAATCTCTTTCTTTCTAACTAATCTCTTTCTTTCTTTCTAACTAATCTCTTTCTTTCTAACTAATCTATCTTTTTTTCTTTCTAACTAATCTATCTTTCTTTCTTTCTAACTAATCTATCTTTCTTTCTTTCTAACTAATCTATCTTTCTTTCTTTCTAACTAATCTATCTTTCTTTCTAACTAATCTATCTTTCTTTCTTATCTATCTATCTATCTATCTATCTATCTATCTATCTATCTATCTATCTATCTATCTATCTATCTATCTATCTATCTATCTATCTATCTATCTATCTATCTTTCTTTCTTTCTAACTAATCTATCTATATATCTTTATTTCTAACTAATCTATCTTTCTTTCTTATCTATCTATCTATCTATCTATCTATCTATCTATCTATCTATCTATCTATCTATCTATCTATCTATCTTTCTTTCTTTCTTTCTTTCTTTCTAACTAATCTATCTTTCTTTATTTCTTTCAAACTAATCTATCTTTCTTTCTTTCTAACTAATCTATCTTTCTTTCTTTCTAACTAATATTTCCTTCTAACTAATCTATCTTTCTTTCTTTCTAACTAATCTATCTATGTTTCTTTCTAACTAATCTCTTTCTTTCTAACTAATCTATCTATCTTTCTTTCTAACTAATCTATCTTTCTTTATTTCTTTCAAACTAATCTATCTTTTTTCTTTCTAACTAATCTATCTTTCTTTCTTTCTAACTAATCTATCTTTCTTTCTTTCTAACTAATCTATCTTTATTTCTTTATTTCTTTCTAACTAATCTATCTTTTTTTCTTTCTAACTAATCTATCTTTCTTTATTTCTTTCAAACTAATCTATCTTTATTTCTTTATTTCTTTCTAACTAATCTATCTATGTTTCTTTCTAACTAATCTATCTTTCTTTCTAACTAATCTATCTATGTTTCTTTCTAAATAATCTATCTATCTTTCTTTCTAACTAATCTCTTTCTTTCTAACTAATCTATCTATCTTTCTTTCTAACTAATCTCTTTCTTTCTAACTAATCTCTTTCTTTCTTTCTAACTAATCTCTTTCTTTCTAACTAATCTATCTTTCTTTCTTTCTAACTACTCTATCTTTCTTTCATTCTAACTAATCTATCTTTCTTTCTAACTAATCTATCTATCTTTCTTTCTAACTAATCTATCTTTCTTTCTTTCTTTCTTGCTAATCTTTTTTCTTTCTTTCTTTCTTACTAATCTATCTTTCTTTCTTTCTTACTAATCTTTTTCTTTCTTTCTTTCTTACTAATCTATCTTTCTTTCTTTCTTACTAATCTATCTTTCTTTCATTCTTACTAATCTTTTTTTCTTTCTTTCTTTCTTACTAATCTATCTTTCTTTCTTTCTTACTAATCTATCTTTCTTTCATTCTTACTAATCTTTTTTTCTTTCTTTCTGTCTTACTAATCTATCTTTCTTTCTTTCTTACTAATCTTTTTTTCTATCTTTCTTTCTTACTAATCTATCTTTCTTTCTTACTAATCTTTTTTTCTTTCTTTCTTTCTAACTAATCTATCTTTCTTTCTTTCTTACTAATCTTGTTTTCTTTCTTTCTTTCTTACTAATCTTTTTTTCTTTCTTTCTTACTAATCTTTTTTCTTTCTTTCTTTCTAACTAATCTATCTTTCTTTCTTACTAATCTATCTTTCTTTCTTTCTTACTAATCTTTTTTTTCTTTCTTTCTAACTAATCTATCTTTCTTTCTTTCTTGCTAATCTTTTTTTCTTTCTTTCTTTCTTACTAATCTATCTTTCTTTCTTTCTAATCTTTTTTCTTTCTTTCTTACTAATCTATCTTTCTTTCTTACTAATCTTTTTTTCTTTCTTTCTTACTAATCTTTTTTCTTTCTTTCTAACTAATCTATCTTTCTTTCTTACTAATCTTTTTTTCTTTCTTTCTTTCTTTCTTACTAATCTTTTTTTCTTTCTTTCTTTCTTTCTAACTAATCTTTTTTTTCTTTCTTTCTAACTAATCTATCTTTCTTTCTTTCTTTCTTGCTAATCTTTTTTCTTTCTTTCTTTCTTACTAATCTATCCTTCTTTCTTTCTTACTAATCTTTTTTTCTTTCTTTCTTACTAATCTATCTTTCTTTCTTTCTTACTAATCTTTTTTTCTTTCTTTCTTACTAATCTTTTTTCTTTCTTTCTAACTAATCTATCTTTCTTTCTTACTAATCTTTTTTTCTTTCTTTCTTTCTTTCTTACTAATCTTTTTTTTCTTTCTTTCTAACTAATCTATCTTTCTTTCTTTCTTTCTTGCTAATCTTTTTTCTTTCTTTCTTACTAATCTTTTTTCTTTCTTTCTTTTTAACTAATCTATCTTTCTTTCTTACTAATCTTTTTTTCTTTCTTTCTTTCTTACTAATCTTTTTTTTCTTTCTTTCTAACTAATCTATCTTTCTTTCTTTCTTGCTAATCTTTTTTTCTTTCTTTCTTTCTTACTAATCTATCTTTCTTTCTTACTAATCTTTTTTTCTTTCTTTCTTACTAATCTTTTTTTCTTTCTTTCTTTCTTTCTTACTAATCTTTTTTTTCTTTCTTTCTAACTAATCTATCTTTCTTTCTTTCTTTCTTGCTAATCTTTTTTTCTTTCTTTCTTTCTAACTAATCTATCTTTCTTTCTTTCTTACTAATCTTTTTTTCTTTCTTTCTTACTAATCTTTTTTCTTTCTTTCTAACTAATCTATCTTTCTTTCTTACTAATCTTTTTTTCTTTCTTTCTTTCTTACTAATCTTTTTTTTCTTTCTTTCTAACTAATCTATCTTTCTTTCTTACTAATCTTTTTTTCTTTCTTTCTTTCTTTCTTACTAATCTTTTTTTTCTTTCTTTCTAACTAATCTATCTTTCTTTCTTTCTTTCTTGCTAATCTTTTTTTCTTTCTTTCTTTCTTACTAATCTATCTTTCTTTCTTTCTTACTAATCTTTTTTTCTTTCTTTCTTACTAATCTTTTTTCTTTCTTTCTTTCTAACTAATCTATCTTTCTTTCTTACTAATCTTTCTTTCTTTCTTACTAATCTTTTTTCTTTCTTTCTAACTAATCTATCTTTCTTTCTTTCTTACTAATCTTTTTCTTTCTTTCTTTCTTACTAATCTATCTTTCTTTCTTACTAATCTATCTTTCTTTCTTTCTAACTAATCTATCTTTCTTTCTTTCTTACTAATCTATCTTTCTTTCTTACTAATCTTTTTTCTCTCTGTCTAACTAATCTATCTATCTTTCTTACTAATCAATCTTTCTCTTACTAATCTATCTTTTTTTCTTTCTTACTAATCTATCTTTCTTTCCTTCTTTCTTTCTAACTAATCTATCTTTCTTTCTTACTAATCTTTTTTTATTTTTTTATTTCTAACTAATCTATCTTTCTTTCTCTTTCTTACTAATCTATCTTTCTTTCTTTCTTACTATTTTTTTCTTTCTTTCTTTCTTACTAATCTATCTTTCTTTCTTTCTTACTAATCTATCTTTCTTTCTTTCTAACTAATCTATCTTTCTTTCTTACTAATCTTTTTTTATTTTTTTATTTCTAACTAATCTATCTTTCTTTCTTTCTTTCTTTCTAACTAATCTATCTTTCTTTCTTTCTTACTAATCTTTTTTTTATCTTTCTTTCTAACTAATCTATCTTTCTTTCTTTCTTACTGAACTATAAACTAATTAAACTTTAAACTAATTTAAACTTTAAACTTCTTCAAACTTATTGGTCCAAACTTTCACAAGCCAACTTAAAGTTTGTCTCGACGAACTTTTTCTAGTTTTGGTATGTTCTTCGCCATCTGTATTAGTATTTTTTATTTTTTTGTGTTTGTTTTAGGTCACAGTTTAGTTTAGGGTCCAATTTTCACTATTAACTAACTATTAACTGCAAATTTTGCCTCAATAAATTCCTAATTACTGCTTATTAATAGTTAGTAAGGTACTGTATGGGTGGAATAAGGGATGTAGAATATAGTAATGCAGAAAAAGGCATTAATATGTTCTTTATAACTACTAATAAACAGCCAATATCCTAGTAATACGCATGCTAATAAGCAACGTTAATATTGAATATTAGTTCTTCAGGTGAAACATCCTGACAAGCAGGAGTCTTTATTTGCTACATTTAATTGCATTACTGGCAAGGAGAAACAGTTTTACACAAAAGTATCTGTCTCAAACCCTCCTTCCCCCGTGGCAGTGACCTGGAATGGACAATCCTTTAAATCCTGAAGGTGTATCTCACTGCAGCTGGTGTTGGTTTATTCCCACTGGGGTCTATTACCAAACCTGTGTGTCTCACAAAGGCCTGTGGAGCGTAGACGCGACCCTACAGTGACCTTACCTAGTCATTCCTACAATGCACCTTCTCAACAGAAAACAAACACGGAGACAAAGGCAGGTCCTCCAGCAGGACGAGGTGTTCCTCAGGCACATGTTCTCACACATCGAGAGACAGACAGACAGACAGCCCTCCAGGGACTCTCCCTCACCTCATTTGTGCATATTCTCTCATTGCAAGGCTCATGCTAAGCTCTTTATGAAGGCTTTCTCTCCTATTGTCTCTCAGAGAAACTCTCCAGCTGTAGTGTAGCATAAAAGAACCTTCCTGTGAGAAAAGTAAACTTCAGTGCTTCGGTGACACCGTCATTTAAATGCAGAGGAGTCCGGTTTCGTCATTGTGTTTGCAAAAGAAAACCCATACAATGTTTAACTGTTTCAGTGCCAAAATGGAGTGTGAGATGAGATCTATTTATACGTTTGTATATTTATTTGTTTTATTTATTTATTTATGTTCCAAATCATGATTGGGATTCGAACCACAAAAATAAAAATAAAAACATTTTCTTAATCTGTTTTTAACTTGTTTTCCTGTAAATATCATAACATCCTTAAAAAAATAGATTTTGAGACTTGTTAAGGAAAGTGTTATTTTTTTGTAATTAATGTAGGAAAATGTAATGAGATTTATAAAACTAGCAACTGTTTGCCAATTAGGGTTTAGAAGAATAAATTTAATTCAAGATGTTTACTTTGAAAACAAGACTTATTATCTTACATAAACTTGTGTTTCAATAAATATAACCTTGTTTTAAGGACATTTAGATATTTTAGTAGAAAACAAGACAAAATACTGATAAAAAATTATTTTCTCCAATGAAAGCTGAACGATAAAATGACATGCTTTGCTGCCAGTTGAAAGAGTTGCACTTTTTAAACTAAGTGTTCAGACTCGTTCTCTTTAAAATATTAAAGATCAGACCTCTTTTAGTTGATGCAATGAAGAGAATTAAGTGAAAAAGAATCCAGATCCTCTTCAGTTCACATTGTATATGCAATGGTAAAGTGAATCAAACTAAGAGCAGCTCCCAAGATTGAGCTTATGGAAAGCGTTAAATCGAATTCACATTAAATCACCGGTTTTTAATAATCACACTATACCATACCCCAGTTTTGATGTTATCTGTATTAATTGTGCAGCCCATGTGTGTTTGCAAAGCTCAATTAGTGTATGAACAGAGAACACTTAGAACATTTGGTCCCGTATGTTCCCTGTCTGCACCTGCTGTTCGTAATGATGTTGATTTGCATCAAGTTGTTTTATCCTCCATTATCTGTGAGAGTTTGGTGACCGCTGGATGCTGTTTAGTTTCTCTCTGGTTGTGCTCATCCACTTCTGTGCTGTTCCCTTCTCTTACCACTCAAACACATATCAGATCAACTCTCTGCCTCATAGACCCTGAGAGACCCATCTGGTAGTGACTTCCATCTCAAGTAATTGAAATCACAAGTGAAGTGCTAATTGTGGGGTATTGCAGACTAGAGATGCGCGGTTGACGGTTACAGCCGCGGACTCCGCGGATAAACCGCGGATCGGGCGGATGACGTGACTAAAAAAAATATTTTAATTAAATTCGGGCGGGTGGCGGGCGGTTGAACCAAATTATGTGCCAAAATGCGTTTTCTATTAGGCTACAATGAAAATATTGTAGGCTACAGTAGCCTATCAGATAAGGTCAGTGTGAAGAGGTTCAGTGTGTGTGGAAGGAAAAAGACAGGGGCTGGGACTCGCGTTTATTCAGAAAAACAAAAAGAAACGAGGCGCACAGTAGCGCATTCGCCGCCATAAACAAAACACGCGATCCAACACTTGCTTCTCAGTCTCGGTTGCAGTAGCTGCGTGCGAAGTCCCCAGTCCAGCTCTCTCTCTCGCTCCCTCATTCCCGCCGGTTATATGCGGTCTCTCCACGCCAATTACTGCAATCAGACACAGGTGTTCATCATCTGCACTTGACCTACTTACTCACCGCGCGGCTCCGTCCGTTCTCTCCCGCTACAGACTTCGCAAAATCACGCCCCCCCTCGCCACAGTCAGGTTTGCCGAAGTGCGTTTAATTAATTTATTTTGTCCCTGCGTGCCGATCGGAGACGGAGTTCACTGCTGATATTCTGAGAGCGCGGCTGTCATCAGCAGCGCCTTGTATCGCCCAATCAGCGGATGGCGGGCGGGTGCGGTTTTGAAAATTGGTCAAAAACGTTGGTGCGGATGGATGGCGGATGGATGATGAGTTTTGTGTTGCGGTTGCGGATGAAATTATAGCCCATCCGCGCATCTCTATTGCAGACACATTTTGATCGGATTACTCAAGCCGCTTTCGGAGGTGTTCACATTGTATTGTGTAGTGTAAACGGTAATGGGCTCTGATGCATCCTGGACAACAGCGACAAATAGTTTAAAATTGGCAGTGAAGATATTTATAATGTTACAAAAGATTTCATTTTCAAATAAATGCTGTTCTTTTGAACTTTTTATTCATTAAAGTATCCTGAAAAATGTATCATGGTTTCCACAAAAATATGAAGCAGCTCAACTGGTTTAAGCATTGATAATAATCAGAAATGGTTCTTAGGCAGCAGATCCGCATATTAGGATGATTTCTGAAGGAGTAATGATGCTGAAAATTCAGCTTTTACCACAGGAATAAGTTACATTTTAAGATAATATTCACATAGAAAACAGTTATTTTGAATCATAACAATATTTCACAATCTTGCAGTACTTATGATCAAATAAATGCAGCCCTGGTGATGATAAGAGACTTCTTTCAGAATCATTAAACAAATTACTGACTTCAAACTCACCCTTATTTTATTCCAAACCAGTGTGTCTTTCTTCCTTCTGTGGAACACAAAAGATATTTCCAAAATATATTATCTATTGGGTTCAACGGAAGAAAAAACTCACCAAGTTTTGGATGGTGATTTTATTGAACGATATAATGACATGGTTGCTATCACTAACAAAATATTAAGTGATGTATGTAGTCACACACAATCAGAGACCCTCCACTTGATAAAATGCATTTGAAATGCATAATAATACCAGGTGTAAACGGGGCCAGAGATAACGAGAGCTTTCCATGACCCCGTTTTCACAGATGCACGTTTTTGCAGTTTACACGCTTATAATGGTATCGCTTTCAAAACTCGTTTTCAAAAAACATGTACTTTCAAACCAACTTCAATGTTTGCGTTCTCAGGCCACCAAAACGCAATTGTCATGTAAATGAACAGCCAGAACGCATGAAAAGTTTTCTGTTTTCAGTTAAAAATGGTGTCGTTTAAGCGGCCCTAAAGATTTTTACACTGAAAATGAATCAATTCAAAACTTACTTAAGCTAGACAATGACTTTCTTCTAGAGCTGTTGTTCAACCAAAACAATCTTTGTTGCATTAATTTCCTATTATCACTGTAAAGCTGCTTTTAAACAATCCGTATTGTAAAAAGCGCTATATAAATGAAGATGACTTGACCTCTGCAGTGCAAAAAGAGGCATGTGAACATAACATAATTCTACCATTTCATTTTAGTAGTATTGGTGCCTAGTTTAGCAATGCCAGGATTAGTTCCTGTAGTCAAACTGTGGGTCAGCCAGAGCCAAGCGTTCAGTGAGGTGTCACTATATCCGGAGGGAAATCACCCCCTCACCCTCATATATCCATGACCAGAAACACCACGGGCGGATTAGTCACGCTCGTATTTACATTAGCAGTGGATTTCACACCAAGATCTCTACTCCACCTCTGTCTTACAGTCATGCATTTCAGCTGCTTCAGACCAATCGCCTCGGGTGGTCCTGCGTACAAACATTTGTAAGAGCTGAGCTTTAGAAAAACGAGCCGTGCCACTTTTCCGACCGAAAAAGCACAGCTTATCATGCAATTCAGTCATGTGTGCTGACGCCTCTATTTTTGTCATATTGTGTGTGTTTTCCAGAGGACCAGATCCCTCACGGCTTCCCGATCATAGACATGGGTCCACAGCTGAAGGTGGTGGAGCGAACGCGCACTGCAACCATGCTTTGTGCCGCCAGCGGGAACCCCGATCCAGAGATCTCCTGGTTCAAAGACTTCCTACCTGTCGACATTAACAGCAGCAATGGACGAATCAAGCAACTGCGTTCAGGTAAAAAGAACCCTGTGAACACACACAAAAGCCGACACATCTTGAAGAATAAACTATAATGAGTGCACTCGCTTTTTGCAAAGAGGATGATTGCATACATTGATGCCGGCGTTCCCTGCTGAACATGAATAATTTTTTCTAACCTCCTCTTTTTTAACCTCGACAACAACAAAGACAATATAGAGCACAACGAGATATTTTCCCATTCATTTTCTCCATAGGGATTTCAGAAAATTCTTCAATAAAGAGTTCTAAGCCTTGAACCAAACCAGCTCCCAGATGAATCGCATTGCAACACTTAAAAGAAACATAAAAAAAGGCAACGATTCAAGACTGTGCACTTATTTCATGAGGGATCGATGGAATTGAATCAGAAACGACAATATAAAATTATTGCCTGTACACTGCTGATCAAAAGTTTAGGGTTTGTCAGGTTTTCTTTCCTTCTTTTTTTAATAAATTAATGTTTCTTGAGCAGCATATTAGTATGCTTTCTGAAGGATCATGTGACACTAAAGACTGGAGTGATGATGCTGTAAATTCAGCTTTGCATCATAGGAATAAATTACATTTTAAAATATAATCAAATAGAAATAAGTTATTTTAAATATGAATAATTTTTCAAAATGTTACTGTTTTGACTGTATTTTTTTGTCTAATAAATGCAGCCTTGGTGAGCAGAAGAGACTTCTTTCAATACCCGACCCTAAACTTTTAAATGCTTGTATAAGTAAGGATTAATAAATATATTTAATAAAAGTATGAGATAATTCACTGCGATTTGGCAATTAAACACTTAACAACCTCAAAACTCTGTCTGGAAAGGTTTACATTCGCCTAATCCCTTTGGAGGGACTGAATGGGATTTTTACTTCAGGAATCCTACTGTTGTGCTTTATAGCAGCTACGGCAGTGCATCTGTATGACAAGTGACATTTCAGATGAAATGAGCCTCCGGTTTCATTTCATGTCTTAAAGTAAACGGAAACAAACAGGAAGACAGACTGGCTCACAGTTATTATTCACATAACCCTCCGGTTAGGACACACAAACATGATTAACATGACAGCACAGTGATTTGTTTTGATTAGAATCGTCGGCCCCTGTCAACAATCATTTCCTGCGTCAATCGTCAAACAGCTCCGTATTTGTCACATTATTCCCCTTCGGCCAATCCATCTCGCGGCTACCAGACAATCACATAATTTATTTGTTTGGATACAGTCCATTATTTGATCCTGAGATTAGCTTTGCTCTCCAGCCATTAGTGTGAAGGCCTTTTTCCATTAACGAATGCTAATGAAACAATTTTTCAGTTCGTGACCTTTACAGAACGGCTAGGAACAAATAGGAAAAGCACTCATAATTCAATACCTAGCTCTTCGAACGGAAACTTAATCTCACTGGAACACGTCATTGTGTACGAGTAATTACCACCAACCCTGCCAAAGCTGGTGATTCTTTCCTGGACGTCAATCAACAATCTGTTTACAATGCAGACTCGTGGCAGAATCTGATTAAGAGAGATGGGAAAGAGCAGGTGAGAGTGTTTTAGGATTGTAATCCTGCTACTCTCAATGTAAACACTCACAGGTAGACTATGGGCCCTATCTTGCACCCGGCGCAACTGACTTTGTACACCGACGCATGTATCATTCCTATTTTGCACCCGCGCAAAGCGGACTTTTCTCTCCACAGACACACGTCGGTTAACTAAGAAGTACACTTGCGCTACCCGGGGCGGTTCAGCGCAAAGAGGAGGCGTGTTCCGGCGCAAACTTTCCCTCATGCTATTTTGCAGTTCCAGAAAACAATTGCGCCACTGACCAGAAAAAACCTAGTCTAAAGTCATTGGCGCGTTGCGCGTACATTCAGATGCTATTTTAAGCGCGCGTGCTTGGTCATAATACAGAGTGTGAACAACGCGCATACACTGTAGATGATTCTCTCATCTACACAGATGCATTTTCCTTTTTGCAAATGATACATTATTATAAGGAAAAATATTAAAACACGAGGGAAATCATTGTTGTCCAGTCAAGTCAAGTATATTTATATAGTGCTTTTCACAATAGAGATTGTATCAAAGCAGCTTCACAGTATTAATATGTTGTGTCCATGGCGATCGGAAAAATAGGCATAAAGCTTAGGCCTACATATTTACCCAAATTATTATATGCATGTATAACCGAAGCTAATTTGGGTGGGTTTGTCCCATCTCCAATGCCACTTCTCTTTCTTTTACGGCCCTGACGAGAACATCGATCTCCTCGGCTGTGAACCGATTCTGAAGCGCTCCTGGTAAATGCGCCGTTATAATAGTATTGCGCCATGGAACAAGCGCACCTCGTTCATCATGCTCTTAAAGGGAATGTGATATGACGCTCTGATTGGTTTATTTCACGTTACGCCCAAACCACACCTATGAATAATGAAGCTACTTCAGACCAACCCCTTTTAGATTTGCGCCAGGCGCAAGAGGCATTTATCCCGCCGGGAAAATACCAACAGCGCCGGGATCCGCCCACAAAGTTACTTGAGCTTTGCGCTTTGACACTTGCGTTTCAGATCGTGCGCTGAGTGCAAGATAGGGCCCTATATGTCAGGAGTCAAGCCTCTTATACATGTGAGCCGAAGGACATTCAGATATTAGTGTAGTTAAACGTGGACCCTTTTCACATTTACAGGGTTCTTAGTCATAGTTGAGTAAAATGATCTAGTGGTGAACGAAAATAACAAAAATATAATTTTTGCATCCCCATTTTCTCCTATAGCTAAATAAAAATCCATTTCTATGACTTGAAACATTGTTTCTACACCAATAATTTTTTTCAGTGTAGTTTTCTGTAATTTAATGCCAAGGTAATACAAATAATGAAAAAAGAAAAATCTATATCACAGTCAAAATAGTCCATTGTTCAAGCCAACCCCTAACCGTAAGTATTAATTTCGGCTGTTGCCACGGACACAAATGATGCTTCATATTTAGCATCTTCTTAAATTGTGCACTTACTTTTATTAGCAGTCGAAACATTTTTACCTGGCAGATGATGAAAAGATGAAAGTCCCCTAGACATTTGTTAACGATTTCTACAATAAGCTCTCAGGCAGAGGTGATTTATGATGATTGGTGTGCAGATCTTTATGAACAGAGATGTGTCAGGCTGATTATTGATTTCTCCTCAGTAAGATAATGGATGTCCAGCTTAGCTGCTGTTTAAAGTCTTAAATACAGCCAGGATTGATAGCGACCGTCTCTCGACTGCTGACGAATTGAGAACTCTTACTTCCAACTGCTCTTAAAGGGGTAACATTAACACATACTTGAGATTTCTCCCTCTAGCCATAGTGAAGATATAGTAAAGTCCTACTATTCTTCATTATGCTCACGCTACACTGCCGACTCTGCCCAAAGTCCTTCATCCTCTCAGCAGGATTTTAGGACATCCTGGGCTTTCTGAGGGTCCCAGTGTACGCCAGGCTCTCTGTAAACTGCTGATGGCTTTGGACCACAATCCACACAGTTTACAGGGACTCCCTCGTGTCTCTGACCCCCCTCCCGACTCTGAACTGTTTTCACATGCTGGAGTGGTTGACTTATGATCCCGATTGACAAGAATCTGCATCATGGTCAACAGACAATGCTTTTTTTCAAAGTTAAAAAAGTAATTTTTTTCTAAATAATAAGACTCAAGGGTCGGTCTATGCAATGAGATTGCACTCTTACTTTGCACTTAAAAAAAAGTTTGCATCAGACAACTGTATTTATTTAGCACAGCTGCTGTCGGATCCAAAGGCCAAAGTTGTGCTGGAGGTAGAATGTGCATCACTGTAAAAATAACTGAAGACCCTTGTGCAGAGAGAGTTGAAAATATTACTGGCTCAGCCGTCACAAGAATGAGTCATTTAAAGGCCAAAACATACTCTACACAAGTACATGAACTCAGAGACTTTTAGCTAACCAAGCTTGATTTCACACATGGTGCTTGAAAATATGTCAAAATGCAATTCATTTCAAATTACAAGCTTCATATGGAGATATTAGTGTAAACTCTTCTTCTATGGACAATTTTCTATCATGTTTTGCTGTGCAGTTCAGTTTAAACGAATTTAGCTTATAGTCATGCTACCTGAATAATAACATCTGTTTTGATTGCTCAGACATTTAGCACAGTAACTCCCTTGAGTCCTGGAGGAGTAACTCAAGAACGTGTACAACAGTACAGCACTCTTTTGTGTGCTTGCATAGAGTATGTTTCTGGCCTAAAGCAGCAAATGTAAACTACGTAATGTGACTGAACACACACTGAAAACAGAAGAGCCAAACATCTTCTGGGAAGATTGTACATGCCGCTTTTTAAATAAGAAAATCTTCTGTTGATCTTTCTCTCCTCTTCTCTCTCTAGCTCTTGCTTTCTCTCTCTCTCTTTCACACTAACAGTTCTCTTTAATCTTATTTGCATTCATATTACCTCACCAGGTGGTACACCGATCAGAGGTAAGAATGCTGAAAACAGAAAATATCCAAATGCGTCATCTTTCGATTTCGTTCTCACCTCAAAGTGTCCCCCCCTCCATCACCCTGTCCTCATTCTGGAGTCTTTCTCTCTTTGTCTTCCTCCTCCTCGTCTTCAATCCGGCCTCGTCTCTGTGCATGAACCTCTGCTCGTCTTTGTCTCACTAATGAACGTCTGATTCAGCCTAATTGAAAAGAATATACTGTGTTTAAAGACAGCTATACCAAACCACCAGAAAACACGCAGTTGTTTTCTCTACAAAGATGCATCCAGTTAACATCTACATGGGTGAATCTCACCTGTCAAGAACATATTCCTCATATTTCACCACCAAATCTGTGGAAGATATTACATTTTGCATTAAAAAAAAATTGGTAACACTTTATTTTGATGGTCCCTTTTGAACGTGCTATTGACTATAAGTAACTTTGCAACTAAATGTCAACTAACTCTCATTGGAGTATTAGTAGACTGTCAGCTTAATATCTGCAAATACTTTAATGTGATGTTCCTCCAACAGACACTCTACTGACTATAAGTAATTTTGCAACTACATGTCAACTTAATCTAACCCTAACCCTACCAGTCTACTAATACTCAACTAACACTCTAATGAGAGTTAGTAGACATGTAGGAGCAACGTTACTTATAGTCAACAGAATGTGTTAAAGGGACCATCAAAATAAAGTGAAACCAAAAAATTTAATCTGTTTTAGCTACAATAAGAATATTGTATGGTGAAATTTTTTTTGTGTCATTTTCATATGAACTGAACTTTTATTCAGAGATAAAGGCCTGTTCTGATGACTGGCAGTCTGTCTTATCAATAACTCAGCAGATCTGCAGTGCGGTTTGAGAAATTGTGAGATACCTTGACAACATCTCATTCCCCGCAGCAGAAAAACGTAATGTCATTATGACAGTTTGTATTAACCAAGTGCCTCTTGTCTCCGGGATTTTAGCAGGAGAGTCCAGAATGTCCAAACTTGAGTGATATCAAAGCTCCCCGTTGACATGACAGAACTGATGTAAAAAAAAGAAGAAGAAAGAAAGAAAGAAATTCAAAATTTGACTGTAACTCTGAGCCGAACTCTTCAGAGGGAATGTCAGGGCGAGAAAGTGAGATTAGACTGAGAGAGGGCAGAATGACATCTTTCAACATCAGTCGGATACTAGCGTTTCAAATGTAATAAGTGATATAAAATCCTTCTTTCCTGACGACTAGAGAAAGAGACAGTGGCTCTGTTCCAAACGCTGTTGAGCTGCATTTGTAAGTACCATAGGCATAATGTGAACCCTATTGCAAACAGAAAACTGCTAAATTTAAAGATACCTCATTTTGATCTAATGCAACATCAGTATCAATAAAAACTGCTCACTCCTGGGAAGTTACTACAAGTTTGGAAATCAAAAATATAATGTGGTTTTAGTCAGAAGAAAGAAACCGTAACACTTTATTTTAGGGTCCAATTCTCACTATTAACTAGTTGCTTATTAGCATGCATATTACTAGGTTTAGCAGTATTTATGAAGCACATATTAATGCCTTATTCTACATGATCATATTCTATATCCCATAATCCTACCCAATACCTAAACTTAACTACCTTGTTAACTATTAATAAGCAGTAATTATGAGTTTATTGAGGCAAAAGTCATAGTTAATAGTTAGTTAATTGTGAGAATTTAAACTAATTTAAAGTCTGACCAAAAAAACATAAAATGGACACAAAACTAACAGCAAAGAACATGTCATTGATGCTTTATCCGTGTTTTATTATTCTCCTAAAGCTACAGACAGTTATAGGAAATGTAGTTTTACATAGTTGGTGGCATTTACATATATGCATTTGACAGATACTTTTATCCAAAGCGACATATATTGTATTCAATCTATATATTTGATCAGTTCATTCATTCCATGGGAATTAAACCCATGACCTGGTGTTGCTAGCGC
The DNA here is from genome assembly GCA_031834385.1 of Semotilus atromaculatus. Classification (NCBI taxonomy): domain Eukaryota; kingdom Metazoa; phylum Chordata; class Actinopteri; order Cypriniformes; family Leuciscidae; genus Semotilus; species Semotilus atromaculatus. The sequence goes on along the minus strand of JAULUF010000016.1, from coordinate 10,921,002 downwards.
CATGCTTTACTGTTTGAGCTATAGTCAGGAATGCATTGATGCCAGTCTTATTTTAGTATAATGATATAATATTATAGTTTTTGTTAATATTTTCTGTTTTCATTTGAATTTTAGTAAAAAAAAAAATATTATATGTCTATATAGATTACTTTTCTAGTAAATAGACATCAGACCGTTAACACCAAGAACGATAACTATAAACATAACTTTAACAATGACTTTATTAGCGTCCTCATCAGTAGACGACATCGTTCTGTTTATTCTGAGTGCACGCTGACACTTTAAACGTTTGAGCTCTTTAAAGTCTGGTGTATTCTGATTGGCTGTCAATGTTTTTATCATTCATCAGCTGGAAAAAAAAAAACATTCTGAAAGGGATTCCAACGATATCGTTTCTCTGTGCCTTTAACGTTATAGTTGTGGTATACGTAGATCTACTGCTTTTACATTTAAAATGATTTAAAACTATATAATTATCGTTATAGTTAGGCCTTTAGACAGCGAGGCGGCTCAGTGGGGTTTGGAACAGATCTAATGTGTGTGTGTTTATGTGTGCTGTAAGTGTTTTAAAGGGTTATTCGTTTGTATAATGAACTCTTGGAGCGAGGTTAATGCTCAGTATCGTAATGAGGTCTCATACACTCACAGTCTTTGGATTATGTTTCTATTGTTAATGCACACGTTTAAACCCATCCCATAATGCATTTCAGGACTACTTCTGAAATACACTGACGACATTTTTAGTTTTCTCGTTATGCTTCCATCCTCCACAGATTGCATGATGTATGTCACATCACGCAAACAAACAGCACCGCCATACTAAAAAAACCTAATGAGCTAATTATTTTATTTTATCAGAACAAAATGTCAATGAAATGTTTGTGTTAATGTTTATGTCATTAAGATGAACAGAATGCTGAAGCCAGGTAAGTGGCTCTATGAGAACTGTATCTGTCATGCAACTGTTGGCAGAAAAAGTTTTTTCTTTTGTTGGATGCATTGAGGATGTACAGTATTGACAGTAATTGCAGCGGCTGTATTATGTCTTTAGATCGATTCTCTAAAAGCACAGCTTTTCTCGGCTAGCAGAATAGCAGAGTTTATTTATAGTGACGGTTATAGCTGGCTTAGCCTGCAGGTCTTTTTACTTGCCACAATGAATAAATAACTCAGTTTGCTTTAGATTTATTGAATTATGGAGTGAAAGATGTTGCTCTTTCAGTATTTAGAGAGACAAGAAAGGTCATATGCCAGCCGAGTGCTAGTCAATGAAGTGTATAGAAAAAATGTCTTCTCCTCGGGCCACCCTCGTTTAAAGCGATGGAAGTTTGGATTGTTTGTGAGTGTGTGAGAGAGCATTTCTGTCTGGTTTGTGATTGCTTATGTTGTGTTTGCAGGGGCGCTGCAGATCGAGAACAGCGAGGAGTCGGACCAGGGCAAGTATGAGTGTGTGGCGGTGAACAGCGCAGGAACTCGCTACTCCGCTCCTGCCAACCTCTACGTCAGAGGTAAGATCTTCACCCAAACCCAAAACCCCATCCCGTTTCATCTCGATCTGCTCTCCACACAGGCTTTACCGTGGCCAGAACAGGACCTGTCGCTCAAAAACTCACGTTTCTCTTTAATCACCCATTTGCCTTAATAGAAACATGGTTCTGCAGCGGAGAAATTTGTAATAATCAAGAAATGTTTTCCACACAGTTTTTCACTCGAGTTTTATTTATTTATTTGATTTGATTGATTCTCTATATATGCAAAGGTAACAGTAATTGCCTTGATATATACTGTATGTTACTAAAACGTTTATATACAGTAAAATTGCCACAAAGGAAATTTTGAACAAACAAATTTTTGAATCAGTGGATAGTTGAATCTTGAATCTATTCATTTAAACTCCTTTACTGTGACATTTCTATTTTATTTTCCCTTTTTTTTTTTTTTTCAGGTTTGTTTATTGGTTTTAAGCTTTTACTGTGAAAAGCTTATCTTTACGATTGATGTAATTTTTAAGAGCTTTTACTGTATATTCAAGATGATTATAGTTGATAGCTGAAAACTATTTATGACATTACAATGATTATATTACATTTTTGTCCATTAGTGATCTTTGCAAGATTTGTTGAGTATTAAATTGATTCTTGCAGAATATATTTGATAACTGTGCAGTTAAATGTGCAGACCACAGCAAGTGTTAGTTGTGAAGAGGTCAGCCTTTCATCAAAAAAGTTATATTATAACTTATAATAAAATACTATTAAAATATAAAATAAAATATAACACAATATTATTATTATTATTACATATTACAGGTACAATAGCGAATACAGCCTATTTAAGTAAAGTCAGAGAGGGGTTGAAGTTAATATAAAATTATTACACTTCAGGGACAAGTGCAGAATATATTGTAAAATAGTAAAGAATATTAATTTAGATAAAGAACGCTTTAATGTTGCTGGTCATGAAGGTTGGAAATGGTGTAAGTGTTTTCAGGGCATCAAAGAAAGGACCATGTTGAGACTTGCAAACCAGATTGGAGAATCCCATTGTGGAAATTCCCTCATTAATGTCGGGATCAATTACAGCAGATTCAGAGACCGCAAAAACCTTGTTTAAAAAAACAAACAAAAAATTTAACTCTCATTTTTGCCTGGCAAGTGCTTAAAGACCACTTCAAATTCAGACCTTTAAATGTTGGGATACGTTGCTCTTTGATAATGTGTTTTGTGTGTGTGTGTGTGTGTGTGTGTGTGTGTGTGTGTGTGTGTGTGTGTGTGTGTGTGTGTGTGTGCGTGTGTGCGTGTGTGCGTTTGATATGAAAGCGGGGGAAATTAGAAATCTTTGTCCATAAATTCTCCTGGTCTTCTTCCTCAAGCCCTCGACCAATCAGAGAGAAACTCATATAAATGATGCATCGTGAAGATCATATCATTTCATGTGAATTCTCTCCGGAGCTCTTTGATCTTTACACAGACCACACACTCTCAGGACGTGCCATTTGATGAATGACATTTAATATATATGTTTGAGTATCTGATGCGTTATGGTGAGAGAGAGAGATGTTCTCATTTTGTTAGTCCATGAATTTTTCAATGGTATAGTGTCATACATTTATTGCTTTTCTAAAGGATTTATTATTGATTTATGTCCTCATAGTTAACTGTGAGTATATGTGTTTATCCTGCATTGTTATTCTACAATTAATGAGTAGGGCTGGATGATAGCCCATAAAGAATATATGCAATATTTTATCTCAATATTATTTGCAAGGATGTTTTTTTTTCTCCATTGAAAGGAATCATCAGTTTGACCTCTTTATTTTATTTTATTTATTATAAAGAACAATGCACAGTATTTGCCTAAATATAAATTCTTAATTTTTTTAAAGCATATAAATTAAATTAACATTTTGATCTAATAAATCATTGAATTGCTGAATCATTGAATCTATTCATTGAAATGGACAATTTGAAAGAACTGATTCACTTATAAAGGTTTTTGATTCTGATATTAAATGAGTAAAGCTATTAAAATGTTTCTTGAAATATATTTTACTAGAATCTCTCATTTGAATCTCATTTTTGTCTGGATAATGAAGCAGCAGGTGCAAAGCTAGTTATTGCCAACAAAATAATATTGCATATATTGTAAATGTTCAACATATCACCCAGCTCTACTAATGAGGATATTTTCTGTATGCTGTGATGTGGTTTTGTTCTTGTTTATGGTCTAATCTAGAGTCTCTCTACAGGTGTGTTAAGTTCACTGACACACACTTGCATAACAGATCTCTTCTGAACGCTGTGTGTGGGCCTGTGTGTGTTTATTTAGTGCGCTTCCTCCCCGTCTCTCTTTTACTCTTATGTCTCTCTGTCTTTTTTCTTTGGTTTCAACTGCAGTGAGTAGGTGTTTACACCTTTATCACTGTATATGAGAGTGGTCATTCCATAATTGCTTATCCTTTCATGTGAAAGATGTGTGTGTATTCACTCTCATTCCCATGTGCCTTATCACACTGAGACACTCAAGCACTGTTGAGGGTCCTGCATCATGCCTCTTCTGTGTCTGATCATTTGTTTGTGTGTGTGTTTGTGCCTTTGTAAATTTGGGAGGTTTAGGCAGAACAATGCAAAAAATGATTTTCTTACTCTGTATTTTGGTCTTGTTTTCCATGGCAAATATGTAAGCATTCTTAAATCTAGATACATTTACTTGAGAAGCAAAATTACTTAAAACATGAACTTTTTTTTCTGAAAAACAAATTGATTAAAATTATGCTGGGTTTAGACTACATAATTATTTTGAGTGCTATGATCACTGTGTGGAGGACCAAAAACCATTAAACATGCTAGTCATAAAGCGGCATCGATTATTGTCCACCATGCCACACTATACACACTCATTTCAAAGAGAAAAGTTTATTTTTCTGACTCCACTGGCAGAAATGTGTTCTTTTTTAAAGCACAAACTCATTTAAATGTATACACATTTTTTCAGAGAGCAAGACTTAAGTAATTTTGCTTCTCAAGTAAATGTATTGATTTAAGAATTTTTAGATAATTTTGATGAAAAACAAGACAGGAATACTAACTAAGAAAAACAATTGCAGTTGAAAGATTGCAGATAATATATGTTACTTGATTAATTTTGTGTGCACACAGTTGTACGTTAAACAATAATAACACAATGATTTAGTTTTTTTTATTCAAAAAATGCTAAATGTTTTCCTGTAGGGTTTGGGCTAGTCTATAGTATTTATAATTTTTCACTAAGGTTAGTTACCACCACAGTAATGCAAGAACGCATGATAAGTATACGCTTGCTATGCATCGACATTCAAATCTGACCTGTATGTTATGCATAAACTGTCATAAAATACACCTTGATTTATAATACAAGAAGTGAAGTCTAGAAATGAATGGATGCACGAGTGTGTTTTGGTGCTGTTATCGTCTCCATGTTCTCATCTCTCTTTTATGGATAAGCGGAATATTTGCCTGTTTTACTCTCTCTGTTTCTCCTTGTCTTCCTCCTGCTCTCTTCTCTTTTGTTTCCCTTCCTCCATCTTCATCGCACCCTGCCATCCAAAATCAATCCACTCCTCACTCTCAGACCAGCGGGAAGGTGCGTTCTTTTCACTATCTCTCCTCCTACGCAGAGGGTCGGCGGATGGGAGGCGTGTGTCCCCCTGCTGGCAGCTCCTGTCCCGTCGTGTGCCAGTCTCTCTGGAGCTCTGAATCTCTGACACTGTCCTCTCCCTTACAAACCCATGCATGTGCTGGCTGCCTCACACTGCTCAGCTGCTGGCTGCCTGCTCTTCTTCTTTATGTTGCATGTGCCAGAACTGTGGATGTTTTGTTGTTTTCAGACATTTGTAAAAAGCCCTCGAGCAACTTCAGGGATCTTTTAGGCTGTTTTCACACTTCGATTGCTCGGTCTGAACCTGAGATCGATGCATTGTGTTTTTTGGCTGCAAACCAATCTTTTGTTTAGTTGTTCAGCCATGCTTTTGTTTTCTGGCAAATTACATTTGTGCCATTTGCAAATCATGCTAAGGTCCATACAAAATATCCATGTGGCTGTTTTTTAAATTAAGTCTGATTTTATTTTATGCACTCCTGAGTTGATTTGCTTTGTATTTTTTGGCTTTTAACAGCAATACTTAGTACTAGTGGCAACAGTTTATCACTATAGCAAAGTAATGGTTCTTTACTCGTGTATTTGTTTCTTTGGTTTTAACTACTAAAACTTAACATGCACAGAATGACACTTTGTGTCGATGCGGTGGTTGCATCGCAAAAGATGGAAACAGTTGAAGTGTGAAAACACCCTTTGAGTGTAGAAATGTGGATTTCTTCCAGTTATTTGGCTTGTATTAAGTATTTTTATGTACTTGTTTACAGAAGTTTTTCTTCTGTGCACGCGCATGAAATTTAGGCATTTGTGCAGCGTAGTATGCGAAAACAGAGGATAGCAGCATCATTCTTTCTAAATGAACAGGGTGATTTGCTGTTGTTCGAAGCTTGAACTCAGAGGTCAAAGAACGATCAGAGGAATTCACCCTTGGCTTAGCGGATCAGACCTGTTTATAAACCAGTTCAAGTTTCAAAGATGGCAGCAATCCCTCTGCTCCTTCTTCAGAGCGTTCTGTTCTGTTACGCCACGAACTGCCAGAAAGCCTTTTGAGCTCAAGTATTTAAGCTGGCTAAAGCAGCTTTCATTGTTTGTTTTGGAATCAGCCATTTGGTGAGGACTTCCGATGTGGAGAACAATACAAACAGTCAGCAAGTAAGAATGCAGAAAGCAAAAGAGATTTTCCTCTCCAGTTGTTTGTTTAAAAGAGAGTCATTATCCTTCCAAAAACCCAAAGTGATCGAACCAGGGCATTCTGTACATTATCACAGAGACAAGCTGTTTCATTTAGACAAGAACATTGAATGACATTGATAAATTAGCTTCCCTTTTGAACGGGAACTCGCACTGCGTCCTCATAGTGTCCTCTAATAGGACGCAGTGTCTCGTTCCCCTTCTCAGGGAACCATCCAAGTACTGTGCTACAAAAGTCCAGAAACCAGAACACTCATTTGAAGAGCCTAATATAACATCAAGAACTTTCAAATAACCATATAGCCACCAATTGTTCTTGATAAGGAGGTTCTGGTTGGGTTAATGTGTCCCATGTTTCTGGCAGCCGTTTCTAGGTCACTCTGATCTATGATAATGATCTCCTACAGGTCTTCATGACTTAATGCATTCTCCACTTTATGTGGCTTTGGACGAGATATCTTCAGTGCAGTCTCTCTCATTGGCACCTGCAGTGTGCAAATAAGACATGCCAACATAAATAATCCCCGTAGTCTTAGTTTTAAACTCTCTTGTTTATTATATTGGCCTATCTGTCTATATGCACTATCTGCACTTATATCAGAATATGTTATAGTACCTAATAAAGCCAGCCATGGTGGTTGAACAGAAATGACTCTCAATTCACATTCAGTTAGTGTTCATTTTGGACCCTGACTTCACGTTGTTGTTGTTTTTTTTGTTGTTTTTTTCCCGGTTTGTTCATTCTCCAGTATTTGTATAGGACTTTTATTTTGAGTTGATTGAGTCTGTAAAGCTCAGCTTTGATGCTGATTGGAGACTGATTCTACTAATCCACCTCAGACCAGAAGATTTGCAACAAGTTGACAGTCCAGAAAACGGTTCAAATGTAGTGGTGTCTATCCCTGACAGCAGAAACACTGGCAGGATCAGGAGTTTTGCTTGTTGTGGAATCCCTCTCTGATCACAGCTTGTTACAGAGAGTTATCCAATCACGTTGTTTTGTTTTTTTTCCTCTATTGATCAGACAAAGCATTTTGTTCATTCTTTGATGTATTTGTTTGGATTTTTTTATTCTATAGGTCATACATGCATGCTCTGTTGACTATCGCTGATTTGTGCTTTTTTTGCTTCATGCTTGCATGGCCATTGATGTGCTTTGGATTGTGTGTGTGTGTGTGTGTGTGTGTGTGTGTGTGTGTGTGTGCATGCCTGTGAAATTGCTTGTGCATTGAATAAAGCCCAGTTACCTCCCTCTCCTGCAATCACCTCCCCATTAAAACAATGCTCTTTCTCTCTCCTGCTCTATCTCTCTTCAAATTGCATGTATGTCTGCATGTCTAACTGCAAGCTTTCATTGCTCTGTTATCACTCCTAGCAATACTTCTCACGAGATCAGTCACTAATGTCAGTCCCGCCCATTCTCTAACCTCACCGCAGCCACTGGCATCGCTCACGCCGGTCTTTTTTACTAGCCAGCAAAGACTTCTCAAACTTTCTTAACAACCTCTAACTGAGAGAAACTCTTGCCATCATGTCGTGACCATCCCTCATGTCCATGGGTAACATCATCCTCTCTATGTACAGTGACTAACGTGGATTAATGTGATGTCTCTCTTACACTATTACACCTGCAGGCATTCTTGCCCAACTAACAAACTTAACTCAATCTCAAAAGTCCAAACTCTGCGCTCATCTCTCAAAGATGACGATTATTACGGCCACCCCTGGCCATATCCAGTACAGAGCAGACCCCATAAGCACAATTTGCTCAGTGTTTACCTGACTTGAGTCAATAAATTTTGCAATAAATATTGATTTACTGTACCTGAACCACAGCAATATGTTCAAATCACACACACACACACAGAAAAGAAACAAAGAGTCATAACCAAACGCTTTTTTGTCTTAACTAGCCACAATCATGCAAAATGTGTGTCAGGTCGTCAGTTTTCGTTTTTGTTTGTGTACAGTGGAATCTCATTGGTTTAAAGTCTTACTCTACACGTTTGATTGGCTTTGGGGGTTTATTTCTTAACGGCACATATTATTTTACTTTCAGCAAGGACATATTTGTCACATAACACCTGGTTTGGTGTTAATGGGTAGTGTGAGTTTGCATTTTTTTCTAATTTTCTTCAATAACACGTGGCCAAGAAGCCGCTCTCAGTTAAATCTCACCTGATAATGCCGAATTAATGCCGACAATGCTGTACCCTTATAAACCATTTAATGTGTGTGTGTGTGTGCGTGTGTGCGTGCGTGCGTGCGTGCGTGCGTGCGTGCGTGCGTGCGTGCGTGCAAATGAGACATTTTCAGTTTATTGTTGGAGTTTGGGTGGTAGCTAGTTCTCTACTTTCCAGAGATTGCATTCAAGTCAAATAAATACTGAGCATTTGTTATCCTCTAGCCCCACACGTTCCTCAGTTATTCGCAATAATTTCCTATGTCTGGAAATGTGAAGGTAATGACAAGGAAATGAACAGGTAATGTTCAGATTTGGAAGTGAGTTGGAGTCTCTCAGAAGTGAGACTTGTTTATCCGTGAAATATAAGCAGATGTCTGGCCGCAGAGCTCCCTGTTAAACTCAGCTGCCATCTGCAAACAATTCCACTTTATATACGGAGAGACATTATAAAAGATTGGTTTATTAGCAATCTCTCCATGGACTCTCTCAGACGGCTTCTTCCATGAAGTCTACAGAAAATGCTGCTCTTTTATGGGAGCTCTGCAGATACACAGAGCGTTTGCTGTGTTTTCAGTGGACAGGATGGTTTGGCTTTGGCTGCACACCAACTAAATGTGTGTAAAGGGTCACAATCTTCTGCTGTCAAATTATGCTGTTCTTGATCCAAGTGAGATGCATTTCTTTGCAAAAAAAAAAAAAAAAAGGTTTACAGTATTACTTCTGAGCTTCGTCATGCCGTTATTTAAATACACCGATGTGGCATATGGAAATATATTTTTTTACAAAAATAGACATATCTTAAAAAAAAAAAAAAAAGATTTGTCGGCAAACCATAAATATAATTTGCTTATGATTTGGGGGTAATATATGCAGAATTTTGGAAAACTGAGTTAAATATGTTAAACAGATCTGACAGTCTTATTGATGACTGACAGCATAATCAAATTAGCTTTAATATTTAATAATTAAACATGCAAGGGGTAGTGAAGTTTATAAATTTATAAATGACTGAATTTTGTAGAAAATTCAGTGAAATTTGACTTTTCAGAGTCTGTTTCCCATTTTATATCTATGAAACGATAAAGGAAAAGTGCACTGCAATGCTAAGCTATCAGTCGCATTGATGAGAAAGTCTAAAGTTCAAATCTGAGACGTGACATTCGCCTGTCTGTGTCTCTTTGAGCTCCTGAGTGTCTGTCAGTCCAAGATAGTGTGACAATGTAGAAAAAAAAAAGCATTGCACACCTCAGTGAGACTGGTCTTTAGAAATTATTTTGTGACCAGTTGTGATTGAGGTTGCTCTTTGTCTGCATTTTTACTGTGCATTTGTGATGCACAGAGAGATATTGCATTGAGTTAATTTAGTGACATATAACAGTGAATAGCTTGCCAGTACTTTGAAAGAAATCAAGTTTGATGAGACAATAAGGAAACTCGACTAAAGAGACAAAAAATCCTCGAGATGCATTTACTGTCAAAAACAGACGTGGTGAATGTTTAGAATATTAAGGCTCTCCGCTCTATTCCCTTGATTTAGTTTGGCTTATGTCCATTAAGATTAATCAGAGCTAATTCATATATTATATCTCTCATATTTTCAAATAAAGACGCTATATCTTAGAGGTCAATGGTGTATATCCAGAGCCATCATTTCTGTATCTGCGTTCTGCTTATAACATCATCTGCGCTCCTCCAACAGTACGGCGAGTTCCGCCACGTTTCTCAATCCCGCCCACCAATCACGAAGTGATGCCGGGCGGCAGTGTTAACCTCACCTGCGTGGCGGTGGGCGCTCCCATGCCCTATGTGAAGTGGATGAGGGGTGAACAGGAGCTAACCAAAGAGGAGGAGATGCCCATTGGCCGAAACGTGCTGGAGCTCACCAACATCCGGCAGTCGGCGAACTACACCTGTGTGGCTATATCCTCCCTGGGCATGATCGAAACCACCGCTCAGATCACGGTCAAAGGTAAGAGACGTTTAGCCTCAGGATCTACTTCATCTTTGCACTTGTATGAAACGTGCTTATAAGCCCTATTCGGGTGGATGGTTTCTCACATAGATGTCAGTAGAAATTTGCATGGCACCTCAGTGATAAAACTCATTCATTATCAGTGGAGGAGCGAGTTTTGTGATTCTAAAATGTCATTTGCTTGGAATTATAAGAATAAATTCATATTTAATTTATTAATAGGAAAATAATATCCTATTTATTGTGTTCAAAATAGGAAGAGATGCGCTATAGTTAAAATGGACGTCACTTTAAAAATATGGAAATTAGCAGAAGTAATTTAATACAGCCTCTTATTTACATGAGGTAAACATAAACATTTTTTGTGTATATAATTGCTGGCATAATAACAGCCCATTTCAAATGTTTACAGCTTTTCTTCTCTTTCTCCTTTGAGCGGTGATGAAATATCGTTCATACTTCCCAGCATTTCAGTAATAAAAGTGTAGGCTACATTTTTAAAATGCATCCAAATTACAGTGAAGTGCATCCGTGCGGTGCTCGGCAGTGGTCAAAAAGGATTTAAACAGTGCATTTTTAAGTGATCTTGTAAACTCAGAGACGTGGATTCAGACGGCAGTTAAATTACCACACGATCTTGGTGTTTGTCAAAAAACAGTAGTTAATTCGGCCATGGATTTTACACGGTGGTGGGAGAAAAAAACTGACGTTCTAGATTCGGACGGCAATAAAATCACAGACTAGCCCCTGTCAATGTTGAAAATACCCTACGACCCCATGAGAAACGATTACCGTCCGAATAGGGCTATATTCATTCTCATATATAATTAAAGATACACTATTGTTCAAATGGTACTGCTGTATCAAAAATACAGTAAAAACAGTAGTATTGTGAAATATTATTACTATTTAAATAATTGTTTTTGGTAACACTTTAGTTTAGGGACCAACTATTAACTTCTTGCTTATTAGCGTGCATATTACTAGGATATCGGCTGTTTATAATTGGACACAGAACTAAAGTGTGACTCTGTTTTCTGTATATGTTTAAATGCTCAAAAACAGTTCTGCATAGTTTTTTGTGGATACAGTCATACAGTTTTTCAGGATGCTTTGATGATTTATTAAAATAGAAATCTTTTCTAATGTTATAAATTTTGTTACTGTCTCTTTTGATCAATTTAATGGGCCCTTGCTGAATTGCGAATCAATTATACATACCACATTTGCACCCACACAAAGGAGAGCATTTTCATTTGCTTTTCAAAAACATTTATTTTTAAATAAAGTAGTAATACTGCTATAAATTCTACTCAAATTCAGTAATGAAGTATGCTTGGTAACATTAATTTAAAGAAATAAATTGCCTTTTTTAATCTTTGTCCCAGAGTTGTGTACTTAAAGTTTGTGATTATCTAGACGGTAATAAACAAAGCTGCTGTGATCCGATTGGAGGCTGGGCCCTGAAATGCTGAGACTGAAATCTCATCAATAACACACTCATGGGGATTCCCACCGACCCAGACAGACAGCGCATGCAATCACCTCATCAATGTTTCATCAGAACTGAAATGTGATGAGGAGATCTCTCTCCTCCTTTTTTCCGCTTTGACAGAGTGAACAAAATCTCAGTGCTCCCAATGATCATTAAGGATTATTTTAGGGCTGTTGCGTGATAATGAATCTATTCTAAATGTTTCATCGTCCCAAATGTGATCATGTTAAACGCTTGCGTGAAAGAGCGCACTCTCAGTACTACTGTTCTGTGAAATCCAGAAAGAGGAAACGGTAACACTTTATTTGAAGGGGTGTGCATAAGACTGACATGACACTGTCATAAACATGACATAACACCTGTCATGAACATGAAGGAGTCTTTATGAATGTTTATGACTGTTGTCATTAAGTGTCATTCGGTAAATTATGACACTTTTAATGCAAAGTTGACATTGTTTAAAATGTCTTTGTTATGACAACTTGACATTACCCAAGACAAAAATGTCTTGATTATGACAACTTGACATAACCAAGAAATCATAACCTGTCAACCTGTCACAAATATGTCATAACAGGTCTAATTATCAAACTTAAAGCATTTTACAGTGTAATAACCCTTAATGACATCTTTATAACTAGTACAATGTGTTCCACTTTACTTGAGGACAAGTAAAATATTCATGACACAGTTATAATGGTGTCATGACGGCCAAAGTTGTGACAGGTTGACAGGTTATGATTTCTTGGTTATGTCAAGTTGTCATAATCAAGACATTTTTGTCTTGGGTAATGTCAAGTTGTCATAACAAAGACATTTTAAACAATGTCAACTTTGCATTAAAAGTGTCATAATTTACCGAATGACACTTAATGACAACAGTCATAAACATTCATAAAGACTCCTTCATGTTCATGACAGGTGTTATGTCATGTTTATGACAGTGTCATGTCAGTCTTATGCACACCCCTTCAAATAAAGTGTTACCGAGGAAACTAAACCACTTACTACACACCCTATCTACAACATCACAAACTGCTGTAAATCACTCCAAACACCAAACGACTCTCTACAAAACTTCTTACAAAGTGCACTGTGTTACTGATTCTTCTGAGCTGTCCATTAGTCGGTGAAACCTGTTATCGGTGTATCTTGGGAGGTGCTGAAAATAAAGCGTTTAGAGCAGCAGAATTTGAGCTGGATTCAGGCAAATGGAGTCGAGTTACAACCTTAGCATTGATTAAAGCACAGTAAATCATTTCTACAGCGTTTTGAGTGTATCTGGCATTACAGTGGGTATTTCTCACTGCTCTGCTCTGCTGTCATGCATTATCATGTTAGCTGAGGTTAATATCATGTGTTTTGGGATTTCTTGGCCTATAGCAGAGCTGTGGTGCTTTAAGCCTCCTAAAAAGGTTTTGGTGTGTTTTTCTGTCCTTTTCCACTCTGCTGCTTCTTATTCAAGCTGATCTGTTTGGATTCTGACTGCTGTTCAATTGCATATTGCAATAAAGTTGTTTAGAGTCAATTTCAGAAGCTATTTTATGACAATGCAGGCATTTTTCAACTTGCCTGTGGAAATAGGACGCGCTGACCGATCTAGTCTATGATACAGACACAGAATAATCACAATAACAGTGTTTAACACAGCACATTTTTCTACTTTCATCTCAAATGCCAGGTCAATACCACATATCTACCCTGAGAAATGTCACAGATAGGCCTATATTTGCATTCATTTAGCATGTGTTAGCATGTCAGTACATGTGGTTTAGCAGAAACACTGAGAAGATATTTAAAATACAAGGATTAAAAATGCCTGCATAGTGAACAGTTCGATTTTTCTATTATCTAACATTTGAACCAGTGTTATTTATTTGAGTATTTATTCATATTTTTAATTAGCTTTTAATTCATTTTAATTTAATTAATTTTGTTTTGTGCTTTTGTCATTTTTATTAGTTTCTGATTTTTTATATTTTTATATAGCTTTATATTTACAGTATTTAGGTTTTAGTAATATTAGTAGTTTATTACCCAGGCAATATAGCATTTTTTTTTTTTTAAGTTTAAGGTTATTTATCTAATATTTATATATATATTTTCAGCTTTATTTCAGTTACCAAAAACTATTTGTAATAGTTTTACATAGTTAACAATAACAACACCGATTTGAACAATAGGCTATCATTATACAAAATAATCAATCAAAAATCAATTGGCTTGAACACTCCTGACAACTCCATAACATTGAAACAGTGAAGCACTATATAATATAAGATAGTGACAGTGCATTCTTTATTGTTTTATGATCTTGCATTATTCTTCATTATTGTACAGCTATGTGTGTACTTTGATGATGATTGGATTTTATCAACTATAATTGTTCAGATTGAGAAAAGTATTAAAATATTTATTCCATTCATTCAAAGCATTTGACATTGAAAATCTATTGGGGGCAAATACTGCTACTCAATTAAACAAAAGTATGTGTTTCTGTTGAGTTTGAGATATAAAAGGTATAAAGGTCTAATTTGCTGTTAAAAAATTGGCCCTGTATTAGGCCTAAATTCACCTTAATTAATTAAAGAAAACACATCACACTGCCCTTTTTGAGTCACTCTAGATCAGGAATGCAAAGCTCAGTTCCTGCAGGGCCACAACCCTGCAGAGTTTAGCTTCAACCTTAATTAAACTCACCTGATCCTGCTAATTAAAGTCCTTCAGGACTTAATTAGAAAAAAAATACGGGCATGTGTGTTGGTGCAGTGTTGGAAGTAAACTTTTAGTAAAGGTTTGCAGTCCTGCTCTAGATTTCCAATGCCTTTTTACAATCAAAATTGTCAACGAACTAAATGTTTATTCATCCTTCTCAGCTCTGCCTCGCCCCCCGACCTCTCTGATCGTCACAGAAACCACCGCCACCAGTGTAACTCTAACATGGGATTCCGGCAACCCCGAACCCGTGTCGTACTATGTGATTCAGTACCGGGCCAAAGTCTCGGAAAACGGTTTCCAGGAAGTGGACGGAGTTGCTTCCACGCGCTACAGCATCGGTGGCTTGAGTCCTTACTCCGAGTACGAATTCCGTGTCATGGCGGTCAATAACATCGGGCGCGGGCCGCCCAGCGGGACGGTAGAGACACGCACCAGCGAACAGGCCCCCTCGTCTCCGCCGCTGCGCGTTCAGGCCCGGATGCTGAGCGCCACGACCATGCTGGTGCAGTGGGAACCTCCCGAAGAGCCCAACGGACAGATACGAGGATATCGAGTGTACTACACGTCTGATCTGCATTTCCCGATCAGCACGTGGCAGAAACACAACACAGAGGACAGCAGCCTGACCACTATCTCCGGCCTGGTGCCTGACATCACGTACGGGCTGCGCGTGCTGGCCTTCACCTCCGTGGGAGACGGCCCGCCTTCTGACATCCTGCAGGTTAAAACACAGCAAGGAGGTGAGATGTGTGCTTAGATCACACATTGTGTTTATTCTTTTCTTTATCATTGAATTGATATCAGTATGTGCTGAGAAAAGACTCCAAATGAAGATCATTTGAAGACAAAAGATGGCTTCAAAAGTCAATATGGTATAATGTAAAATGTTCCATATCGAACCTTAAAAGGGTTCTGTCAGGCATATCATATACAGAACCTTTTAATGGCTTCCATTATGGGATCATTTTATGGATTTAGTTTCAACTCATTACTAAAATAATAAAATTTAGTAATTAAACAGCCCGTAAACATACTTTATCACTAGAATAATTGTGAATAACCCATGAAACATGAATCTGTTATGCAATCATTTAAGACCTTTTTTCTTATATAGAAGGAACTTTTAGCATAAAGTGTTCTTTAAAACTGTCTCCAGATTCCTAGGGTTCTATATAGAACCCATTTGAAACTTTTTCTAAGATTGTACATCCGTCCGGCTGTTATGTGGAGTGATGTACATTATCCCGCTTATTGCATGACTGCTTGCCACATAAGTAAATAATTAGACACAAAAAAATATTCAAGTTAAAATATTTTACTAGCTCACTAATCGCAAAGCATCTGCAAATCAATACTAGCAAGCAGCTTTGAGCCTAGACGAATGAACAAGTTCAATCAAATGGAAATTTAAGGAATAATGTACAGATTTACAAGTTAATACTCACAAATAATGACGGGGAGATGAAAAATTGATTTGAGCAGAAACCATTTTAAAATCTTACCCATTTATAATCTTATAATCCAGTACAGTGTACAAAACAATCATTCTAGCAACCAGACGAACACTTCAATAATATAGGCCTACTGATAATACTGGAGTTCTCTAGTTTCATTTTACAGTAAATACAGTCGATAACTGAGGCTCAAGATGGCACCAGCTGTGTTTGAGTGAAACGAGAGAGAGCGGTGTGATACGACAGTACTGTATTCATCTGTATTCATTCATTTTAATAGTACTGTATTCATTATTGGGGAATACCTGACCTTGGAATGCTGTGATTCACCAATCAGAATCAAGCATTTCAGAGAGCTGTGTAATGTATTGTGTGATTTAAGTGTGTAGTAAGACAAAGTACATCTCTGACTGCAGTCCCGGCCCAGCCCACTGGTTTTGAAGCAGAGGCAGAGCTCGACACCCGAATCATGCTGTCATGGCTGTGGCCCGTCCAGGATCAGATCACCAAATATGAGCTCACATACTGGGAGGCCGATTCTGACAACAAGGTACAAGGCAGAACTCAGCTAAAATCACTGAATCTGTGTGTGTTTGGCTACAGTGGGTTCAGAATGACATTTCTAGCATACTAAAAATAATACCTTTGCAGTTTACAGTATGCACACAGAATGCCAATTTTCTGGAAATCATTCCTGGGTGACGATAAAGTATACAATATGAGCACACGGTGTGGTCTGCTGTATCCTATAATAAAATGCAATCATTTTGAAAACACAAATTGGATATCAGTTACGTTTTTTAAGATTCACTTTTTGTTCTTTTTTTTTTTATGGATTGACACAAAAAAATGCTTAAAGGTGCAGTAAGCGATTTCTGGTCAACCCTGTTGATCTTTGAAATCAACATAATCAACAGATATTTGAACATATAACCTATGCTATGGGTTCTCAGACTCTCTTTATCTTTAACCCATGGCAGCACCACGTCACCTTTGACCCAGCTGGCTCGTACGCTGTCGAAGGCCTGAAGCCAGACACACTCTACATGTTCTCTCTGGCGGCGCGCTCTGAGATGGGCCTCGGGGTTTACACACAGCCTGCAGAAGCTCGCACGGCACAGTCCAGTAAGTGCCTAACTCAAACTATAACCTTCTCAAAGTTTGACCATTTCTGAGCAGCTCAATACCAGTCTAGTCACTCGGCTAAAGATGAGGTACGCTTTTTAACCACCCCAAATACTATGTGTTTGCTTTGTTAACCAGCACCAGCGTCATTTGCTTTTATGAAACATTATTACATTAAAACATTTAGTGCATGTGTTTACAAACAAAATGCAAAGATTTGACCATCAAAAGCACAATTTTTTTGTGCTATTTTTAACAGTTTTTGGTTCAAGACACCTTGACTAGCATTATATGGTTTCAGGGAGGGAAAAATTCTATATTACAAAAGTATAGATTACAATATGTCACCTTTAACATGTTACTTGTCGCCATACAAAAGACCCTGTGTTTTCCAGAGCAGAGCAGCGCTGGCGTCCGTTTCATGCACATTGTAACTGCATCAGACCAGTGTTTTGAGTGTCAAAAGCTCAAAAGTTTCAAGTTTCAGGTTCAGGGTGGGTGTAGAGCTGCAGTGACCGTGGAGTGTGACACACACTGATTGTGTGTGTTTCTCTGTGGCGTCAGAATGACGCAGGCGCTACAGCTTAATCTCGGTCCTCATCTTCCTCCGGCTCCAGAGATATGGACTAAAGCTGAGATATTTATGACAGTTCCTCACAGAGATCTCCTGGTATTCAGAGCTATTTGTTAGACGTGTCTGCTTTGAAAGGTTTATTCTTGGTTCCCATAGAAACACTTTTTTTTTTGTCCTAGTGTCTCTGAGTCACTGTCCTCAAAGACCTGTGAGCTGAGACACCTAAATCCCTCTGTCTCTTACTCCCTTTCTCTCTCTCTCTACTTCTATGCCAGATCCTAGTGAGCTGCCTACATAGGGCCGGTTCACACAGAACACGTGTCAGTAAAAGGGGGGAAAAACAGGGTAGAGACGCATTTTTTTTAAAACCGAACTGGTAACACTTTATAAAAACTGCACGCTATTAATCATTAGTCAAGCATTAGTAAACAGTTAATTCCTCATTTATAAAGCATTAATTGACATTAATAGGCAGTTTAAAAATACAGCTATAAATGCTTTATTCTTGATTTAAAAGCATATCTATAATGCGTTTAATAATTGTATTTTCATACTTTGTTAATGATCAATTTATTATTTCTAAATTAATTATTGCATTATTTATAAACCAGTTATTAATTACTTACCCCCATGCTGTACCAACCCCGTAAGACCTTCGTCACAAAAGGATACATTTTGAAGAATGTTCACAGTCTAGTCAAATCAAGTCATTTATTTATAAAGCGCTTTATACAATACAGATTGTTTCAAAGCATCTTCGCATTAATATGCAGGAAAATAACAGTGTTAATGTTGTAAATTATGAATTATGAAAGAAATTCAATTTCAGCTGTAAAGCAGCTCTACAGAAGATAATATTGTCATTAATGAGCTCAAGTCAGTTCAGTGTTGATTATATTCAGCAAAGTTGGTGTAATTATCCAGCTCAATTCTGTTTAAATTTGATTCTCATCTGATAGTATCATTGCAATATCGATAATACACTTTATCATGCTTTTTTTGTGCTTCAGTCGCATGAAACAGAAGTTGCGATCACCCCTTCTTCCCTGTTGTGATGTGAATCAGAGTAAAATGGCTTCTCAATGTTAAGTTATTAATAATTTAAAAATAATTATTATTATGTACACATTTATTATTAATAATAAACACTACGATATTCCATAAAAAATAAGAAATGTCATTTTATGGTGACTTTAAAATCTCTCTTTTTTTTGTCAAAAATGAAAGTTTCACACGGACTGGGTTTGACCTTTGACAGCTCTTAACACTCTGGGGTCTGAAAACACGCCGGCGCGTTTTGTGCGATTTTTTTCACATAGCAGCAGAATAGACTTAAAATACTCCATAATTTTTTGCCATACACACTTAAGAAATATGAAAAAATTAACTGTTAAATGTCTACTTTTTTATGGGTCAACTTCCAATTGAAATAAAACATTGTACTTTTGTAAAATAAAGAAAATAAACAGGGTGTGCTTTCTGCCTCTCCGTCTCCGTGAACTTTTTTTCTGGAGCCCGTCTCTAAACGTAAACAAAACTCAGCGAATACTAGTCACACAGGCATGATCAATATATCTTTATAATCATTTAACTGTGTACTTTTAAATTATCTAATTCAAAACTAAAACAAATATTCTCTGTTTATGTAATCTATATAAAAAGAGAGAGATGTCAGCTAATGTCAGCTAATTATCTTTTAATTTGACTACGCCCACAGAGAGCGCGCGCTATTCAAACGCAAATAATCTGAGGCAAGCCATGACAACTGTTAACGTCCACATATCAGCTGGATAAAACACATCAAGTTGAACAAGAATCATGTAGTTACTTTACCTCGTCTTGCTGCGCTCTGAGGAATAATACTATCGTCCTAATCCTGGAACAATTTACCTCAGTAGTGCTGGTAGTTTCATTCCGAGGAGCAACGAATCAAGCTGATGTAGTAAGTTATTTATTCTTAAGAGCTTTGTTATAATCGCGATATTGATAGTGTGAATGATGAATGAAAGGCACAGACGCGCGCGCGCTGTTGTTTACAGCTGTACAGCGCGCATCTCACACTCGCATAAACACGATACGTTACAGACTAAATATGAATATTTAGACAAGATTTCATTAGGATGGATTAGTTTTGGATGGATTATAAAGTTTTTACTGTAAAAACAGACTACTGCCACATTAAATAAGCTTTTGTTCGCCAATTTCTGCTCATATGTTACCCTTGAAATATGTTTACTTTTTACAAAGAAAGATTACACTTGAAATATTGTTAAAACTGTAAAAAAAAAAAAATTGTGTTTTATTAGTGACAAATTTGGGGAGAGGATACATATTCCAAAACTTTCTGAAAATACAGTATGAGATTTAACTGCACAATTACTAGAAATGTTTAGCTTTGATATTATACCATTTGCATGCATACAAAATATGTGGATAAAGAAATTTTTTTCAATATATTTCCAATATATATTCTACAGAATTGATTCAAAGTTAGAGTTGGAAACATCTTGAAAAAAATGTGTCTTTTTCCACTGGGTACCACAAGAAAGTATGTCCTCGCATAATTTCTTGTGGTACCCAGTGACACACCTGTGTGAAAGGCTATTTATGCGCTCATTATTATGCAAGCCTTTGTCTTCTCAGGTGAGAATCACACCGACTTGCATATTGCCCTTTCACACAAAAAGTATCTTAAAAAGTTTAAATCAATGTATTGTTTTGTGTAAATGATTAGGCAGGATGATTTTCAGATCATTTTGAAGCAAAAATTCTAGGCGACAACGTCCATTAGTCAAAAGTATTGTGGACACATGTTTAGTATGTGTTTTGTGGCCTTATTTCAGAGGCTTTAAGTTTTCGTTTTTTCAATAACCATGCATAAACAATATTCCTTCAAAAATACAAACATGTACATACATGTTACATATTATGGTAGCCCTGTTTGTGCCAAATAGAGTGTAATTTCACCTTTGCCATTAATATGTTTATAAGCAACTGAAAAAAGCTCAAATGTCAGGGCATGTCAAAACGTCTCAGGGACCCCAAAAAGCCCTTATAAAAGTAATATAGTGTACCTTTCCTCTCTCTCATTACCATCTGCTCCTTTTCTCGCTGTCTTTAATATTTATTTTCTTTCTGTCTTGTTTTTTTCTCACTGTCTCCCTGCTGTCTTTTTTGTTTCTTCACTTTTCTCTCTTCCTGTTGTATTTCATTCACACTCTCTGTTGCAGGTGAGAAATAAACTCTCTCTTTCTGTTTCCTCACACTTTATTCTCTTTTAAACCGTTTGCTCATTTTCACATTTCCTTGAATTTATTATTTTTTCTCCTCACTGTTTTATCTTCTCAACTCCCTCTTGAATTGTAGATGTGTCCAGTTTCTCTCGGCTCTGTTGTTTTTCTCAGTCTCTCCCAGTTTAATCTTGTTTTCTCACCTATTTCTCATACCTTTTTTCCACACTTTCTTAGTCTTTGTCTTTTCTCTTTTCGTTTTCTCTCCTGGTTTCCTTTCTCCACAGGTGATGACAATCTTCTTTGATTCACACTTTGTTTATTGGTCTTCTGTGTGGAGTCAAACCTTCCCCTTTTTTATTTAGTTTTTTCCTCAGAAGACATTTTCCGCCTGCTCTGCTGAACAAAACACAGGAGCGAAACCGTTATCACATCTTCATAGTGCTGGATACATATACATACACCATCTCTTTTATTTTATTTATTTTTATTTTAGGCCAATATTGTATGTGTGCTGCTGATTCAATCAGAATCAAGTATTCCAGAGAGCCGTGTAATAATAATCCTACTGTATATCGTTTAGTTTGTTCTCAGGACGGGATAGGCAGAGATTTTCTGTGAACTCAAGTGATTTTAAAAGTAAATCGATACAGCATCTCAAAAATCTGACAGGCCATCAATCACATCAATCACATGTCTAAGCAAAGACAGTGTGTCAGACAAAATGTTTCTGTTATCTCTGTCATACTTACACAACACACACACACACACACACACACACACACACACACACAAAATAGAAGTGAACCATCAATCTCTGCAGACATTTGTAAAGCAGTAAATCTCAACCAGCGGGACTTCAAACCGGCTCCAGACAATGCTTTTTCAAAACGTTAGAACAGAATAAAATAGAAGAATTGTGATTACTCTCATGATATTTTTAATGAAAGAAATCAGAATAAATGTATGTAATGTGTGCAAGTCTTAAAGATTTGTGTATATTACTCCCTTTTTTCAACTTTAATTAGATCAATAGCTTTAGTAATATTAATGATAGTGACAGCTGACAGATTATTTATGTTATGATGACATATATACTACTATTCAAAAGTTTGTGGTCGGTAAGATCGTTGATCGTTTTTAATGTTTTTGAAAGAAGTCTATTATTTGATCAAAAATACAGTAAAACTGTAATATTGTGAAATATTATTACAATTTAAAATAACAGTTTTCTATGTGAATATAGTAAAATGTAATTCATGCTTGTGATCAATGCAGAATTTTCAGCATCATATCTCCAGTCTTCAGTGTCACATGATCCTTCAGAAATCATACAAAAATTCAGATTCTCAAGAAACATTTCTGATTATTATCAATGTTGAAAACAATTTTGCTGCTTCATATATTTATGAGGAAACCAGAATCAGTGACCCCAAACTTTTGAACAGTAGTACTTATAGTATATATCCTTTGAATCAACTGATGATGGAGGCTATTTGGATGTGTGTGTTTGTGTGTGTGTGTGTGTGTGTGTGTGTGTGTGTGTGTGTGTGTGTGTGTGTGTGTGTGTGTGTGTGTGTGTGTGTGTGTGTGTGTGTCTGTGTGGTGTGCGTGTGTGTGTGTGTGTGTGTGTGTGTGCGTGTGTGTGTGTGTGTGTGTGTGTGTGTGTGTATATAATATGAACCATATTATATATTGACTATATTAGCCAGCTCGAGAAACCTTGGTTCTTAAACTCAAGTTCTGCAAAGGACATGCATCTTCTTTGCAGTCCAGTGGCCAGTTGCATAAACTGCTTAGACTAATCTTACAAGTGTGTCCTCGAATATTTTTCATTAAGACTGGTCATAACTTTTTTTAATTCAGTTACATAAAAAAAGGAAGCTTGGTCTAATTTGAATCCCCAAAGCACTATTGGTAAACTGCGAGATGGTCAGACTGGTTCTTATGCAGTTAGCCCGAGCTCATGTGTTCCTGCACCCCTTTCCAGCCCCGTCCGCCCCCCCACAGGAGGTGCACCTGATCAGTCTCAGCTCCACCAGCATCAAGGTGAGTTGGGCGGCTCCCCCGGCCGCCAGTCGTCACGGCAACATCGTCAGATACTCTCTGGCCTATCAGGCGGAGTCTGGCGAGGACCAGCAGC
Organism: Semotilus atromaculatus; assembly: GCA_031834385.1. Lineage (NCBI taxonomy): Eukaryota > Metazoa > Chordata > Actinopteri > Cypriniformes > Leuciscidae > Semotilus > Semotilus atromaculatus. The sequence goes on along the minus strand of JAULUF010000016.1, from coordinate 10,897,782 downwards.
GCCACGAGGTCCAGGACATCCCAGCCGACGTGTCCAGCTACGAGCTGGAGGGGCTGGAGAAGTGGACGGAGTATGTGGTGTGGGTGAAAGCTCACACTGATGTCGGGCCCGGCCCGGAGAGCGCCAGCACCCGCGTCAGAACCAGAGAGGACGGTAATGCTCGGCTCACGGGTCATCCAGATCTGCTAACTCACCAGCACTAACTCCGCTTCGGGTCACCTGACTGAACGGCTCCCTGTGCCATTCCCTCTCTTTCTTCTGTTACGCTGGAGTTCATGCTTGCTGTTCCTCGCTCTTCTGTTGCTAATGTGTGGCTTCTGTACGCGAGGCTGGAGAGCAGGAGCTGGGCTGTCTATATAGTGCAGTGAAAGGTCAGGACAGAACTGATATTTTGTTTTGGTTGTGTGTTGAAAAGACTCACGAAGGGAACGAGTGGGCGAACGAGGAGTATTCTGTGGGATTCGTTGAGATGCTCCCACACAGCAGCAACACACCTTTTTTAGGGAAGATTATTATTAGTTACTCGTCGTTCAAAAGTTTGCTGTTTTTTAATGTTTAAAGAAGTCTCTTCTGTTTACCAAGGTTGCATTTATTTGATAAAAAATACAGTAAAAACAGGAATAATGTGAAATATTATTACAATTTTAAAAAACGATTTTCTATGTGAATATATAGTAAAGTGCAATTTATTCCTGTGATCAAAGCTGAATTTTCAGCATCATTACGCCAGTCTTCAGTGTCACATGATCCTTCAGAAATCATTATAATATGATGATTTGCTGCTGAAGAAACATTTATGATTATTATCAATATTGAAAACAGTGGAGCTGCTTCATATTTTGGTAGAAACAGTAATAAAAAAATCTGGATTATTTGATGAATAGAAAGCTCAAATAGAAACAGAAATCTTTTGTAACATTATAAATGTCTTTACTGTCACTTTTGATCAATATAATGCATCCTTGCTGATTAAAACTATAAATAAAATGTGTTTTTTTTAATCGGTTACACGTTATTTTAAGGTGTCCGTGTTACAGTGTAATTATGCATTTAAGTACTGAGTAATAATAATGAACTGCATGTATTTACTATAGGGTTAGGATTAGGCATTGGTTTAGGGTTAGTTGCATGTAATTATGCATCATTTATGGTTATTACTACAGTATAGCCTACATGTAACATGTGTAGCATTGACAGATAGTGTGATCATTTGAACAATAATGTACATTAAAGAAGAGACCGGAGCCGTAACCCTGAACACTGGCAACCACTTAGTAATGCTCACAACACCCTAACATTTTCGCAGTGACTTTTGCATGAGCAAGCACCACTCACATTTCCTTCATGAAATGTAAAAACGTAGTTACATCATACCCTGAGTGTGTGTGTGTTGAATGCTGCACACTCCTGTCTCCTCTGGGCTCAGTTTGATTAACAGGTGAACGCCGGGAGTACATGTCCCTCGTCTGTTGAGCCTGTCAATCTAACAGTGCACTCTCTTTCTGATATCCCATCTCTTCTCTTCTTTCTCTGTATTTCTCTTTTTCCTGGAGGCAATGTTTTATGAGTGTGTGTGTTACCAGGTTTATCTCTCTATTCTGTTCTTTCTGTTTGATTTTAACCCATCACATGCGGCCCTGGTAAAAGCGGTCCTTTTGATTTGTTACAAGATCGACACTGATTCCTTTAATCTTTTCCTACATCATCCCAGGACACTTGCAACATAAATGTTGTGTGCGACTACTTTTTAAGAGTCACTTATATTCTTCAATCAGAATAATCAATCAGAATAATTTTTTCTGTGTAGTTGCTAGCGTGTTCTGGGTGTTAGTGTGTTGCCATGTACACTACAGTTTGGCATCGGTGAGATTTTTAAGGTAAACAGTAATAGCACAGTAATACACTTACGTAATAGACTAATTATATACAGTAACAGACTGATGTAAATCCATATTGCACCTAAATATAAGTATTAGTAATAGTGATTCTTCCCTTAGCAAGCAATAAAACTGAACACAAAATATTCATGTAGGCTGTTTTAAAGTTGATGCACTAAACTGAAGTTTATATGCCTCATTTCAGTTTCATTTCAGGTTCCTTTGGAGGGTTATTAATCAGGCCGAAATTAGATAAATCAGGCTATTGAGTTTTCTCTTGCATATTCTGTGGAGAATAATGTGCTGTGGTGGCTGATAAGGCTTTAACGGCGCTGACAGAAAGTGAAAAAAGGAGACTGCAGGTGCAGCCATTGATAAATTAGCCGTGCTTTTTATCTGTAAACTTTTCCATCGGTTCTTCTTGCCTTTTCCGCTCGTTCAGAGAAGCTCGCTGTCATCCATATTCATCAAGAAAGAATGTTGCAACGGGATCGTTCGTTAGTGAATCCGGAACAGAACAGAGCATTTTTTAACTGGTGTATTCTCATAAATCAAAGCACACGCTTTGGTTTGAGGCATTCTGACTTTGATTCACCAGAGTTATGAATGTCTTTTATGCAGGAAAGCAAAATGTGAGCAAGGTCACGGCACACAGAGTCTGAATGCTGCAGGAAAGCAGAGCTGTATTTCTCATTAGAAATGTATTACCTTATAAAAACACCCCATGTGTTGTTGTGTGTGTGCTGCATATTAGCAGGTTGTGATTAGATGTGTGAAGCAGGTCTCAGTAGACCACATCCTACATGAGAACTCAGGTGATCTCAGATCTTTATCATATTATGGATCCGTCGCTCTTCCCTCCAGCACACGTGTAATTTCCCTGTGACATTACCTTCATGCCTGGAACTCTGGGCGATGTGCTTTAAGAGCTGGAGTGAAGTGTGAACCCGTCCCACCTGCGTTTCCATAGAGATGTGGGGTGAGAATGAGAAAACGAGCGAGTGAGTGAGAGTTGAGAGAGAGTCAAACGTCAGGACGGAGCAGAAACATCTGGAAGATTTGAGGAGCAAAGTCTGCTCTCTAATCCCTCAAAGGAATGCCACGCGTTCAATACGAGTAAAGCTCTATCGACAGCACTCGTGGCGTGATATCGATTACCACAGAAAATTATTTTGACTGATCCCAGAGTCCCTGAGAAAATATGATTAATAAAACACTTGCAAAGTTAGTACTCAGACAGAAATATTAAAATTAGTGCTGCATAATTATTCAGAGATAATAATATATACGTCAGTGGTTCTCAACCCACTAGATTAAAATGATTTGAAATAACACAAAACAAGGGTTACAATAAGCTAAAGATCAGATGTAAACTGAAATCATATTAAAATCATATCATATTTTATTATTATTATTAGGTATATTATTTATTGGGTAGAAATTTGTTTGAGAAAAAAATAATTCATGGTAATTCATTGGTATAAAGTGTAAACCATGAAAATCATTATTGGGATTCTGGAATCTAATTCGTAATCTAAGTATTTATAATTATTTATTTAATCTTAATATATTGCCACTATATAAATAAAAAGTTTGAAAACTAAATATTTAAATATCTTTGGCAACAGGGGGCCTTGGAATTAAAAAGTTAAGAACCACTAATCTACATAAAAATAATAATAATAATTGAATATAATTGACCATTTTTGCAGTAATTGTGCATCCCTAATTAAAATAAACATTGTGTTTAAAACTGACTGGGATTTAGTAGCGACTGGGATTTATTTTTCATGTTAGTATGAGTGAGAGAGATCCAAATGCTTACATTTTCTCAATTTATATCCAATCTTTACTCTTCAGTGTCATGAACACATGAAGTAAACCAGGTAACTAACACATGACACATGCAAGACTGAATAATAATTCTGCTTTTAAACCCCCTGCTACACCAGCCTACTTTACTTCTATTTTAAGATCAAAACTGTAACTTATTTTATGTCTGTGATGGTTGATATTACACTACAAAGGTTGTTGATTGAGCTTAACTTTAATTAAACTCTCTCAAACGTGCAGTTAAAATTGAAACCTCAGGGTGAACGGGTGTACGTTTGGTTACAGGCCACACATCTGCCGAGGAACACTAGAGATTGTTGATCTGTTTTCAGGCATCGACTTGTTTCCCCTCTGAAGGTCAAGGCTGAATTCCAGCGAGCGCCGAGCACATTTATACAGTTAAATGACTCCAATTAAGTGCAGCTTATTTTGCTGACGTTCAACACTTGAGCCTTCACAGATCTTCTGCGCTCTGAGCTGTTACTTCTGGGATGGGAGAGGGTGTTCTCTATCTGGTTATTAATCTCTTAATGCTGTGCTTTTTAACCTTCACTCCTGTCTTTCCTCCCTTCGCTGCCTGCTCTATTGACTATCAATTGACTGTCATTAACATCTACTGAACTGCTGCTCTCTTGCACTCTTGTCAGATTGGTATTCAGCCCAAACTCCAGGGGGAGCTGAGCTGGCTTCCTCCACGAGACGTGTGCGAGAAGCGTTATGTGGGTTTGGTGAAGCCTGTCTCCCCGGCTCCTCCATGCAATGCATTTGTACTTGTGAATTGAATGCCAAAGGAATAGTTTCCTTAAAATGAACATTCAGTCTTCATTTTCTCACCCTTATGTCATTTCAAACACTGATTGTTTCCATGCAATGAAAGATTATGTTGACCACCAGTTGTCAAGCTCCAAAAAAAAAAAAAAAAAAACAGCAGCATAAATTCAATTTCACTCTGTTCTTGACAAAAAGCTGTTATGTTAGTCTATATGATTTAATGTATGGTTGCTTTTATAATGCATTTATTTTTGAAGTGTTAATATTCTTCAAAATATCTTGTGTTATGTTCCACAAACACTGAGAAAAATTGGTAGAGATATAATTTTCACTCAAACAATTACAAAGAAATGGCAAGTAACTATATGGCGACTTTTTATCTCACAATCTGATCTCTACATTTTTCCAAATTTTAGAGTTTATATGTCGCAATTCTGACTTTATAATTCGCAATTGCGAGTTTACATCTCACAATTTATATTTGAAAAAATAAAATCATACAAGTTTGGAGCAACATGAGAGTGAGTAGGCCTAAATGATGCCAGAATTCTCATTCTTGGGTGAACTATCCCTTTAATTTCTGCAGGCTGTAAATGTAATGTCTAAAGTGAATTATGGATGGGAGGTTATAGCACTAAAATGCTGTTAAAAAATGTGTTGGCTGTAGCCTGGGAGCAGGTTTGTACCTTTCACCGACCCGTGTGTGTTATGAGTGTGTGATTAAGTGTTAAACGTGACTTCTCTGCCTCCCACAGTGCCTGGCGCTCCTCCTCGCAGGGTTGAGGTGGACAACATGAACTCCACGGCCCTGCGCGTGTCCTGGAAACCTCCTCTGCAGCAGAAGCAGCACGGACAGATCCGCGGGTATCAGGTGGTGTACTCCCGGCTGGAGAACGGAGAGCCACGCGGGCAGCCCATCATACTGGACGTGGCTCTACCTGAGGCGCAGGTACTGAAATATCACGTGTTAAATTGCACAAGTCACATTGTATATGGATGCCCACATTTTTACAAAAACCTAATCATTGTCAAGATCTTAGGTTCTGTTTACACCTGATATTAAGATGTGTTTTGGTCGATCGGATCTCAAGTGGACGACGCTAAATACAGGTGTAAACGGGGTCTAAAATATTTTGAGTTTGTCCACTTTAAACCACTTCCAAAGGGAGTTGAAAACACAACCGGATTGCTTTCGTAGTGTAAACGCTCATGTGGTCGAATGTGTTCAAACAGCCACAAAAGAGCGTCTACTCTCCGTCTACTGACCTCATGCGTGAACATTATAGGAAGAGCTCTAGCCAGACGGGGTTTAAACTTTGTCGGCCGAAGACTCAAGTTTGGTTTGAAGATGAAAAATGTACCAAGCACAATGTTCTCTCACTTTCCTGATTTCTAACACACACTCACGGCGTTCGGCTGGTCTTGTATCTTTCAGAGCAGAAACTAAATCTGATGATCTCCGTTGGTTTTTCCGTCGTCTCCAAGCGCGTTCATATGTCAATCGAAATGTACCCACCCATAGACCCTCCCCTTGAAGAAATCAGAATGGACGTGGTTGAAAGTGGACAATAGAGACGGATTAAAACACCAGGTGTAAACGGGAACGTCTCTCTCGTCTACTCGTGGTCCGATCGACCGAAACACATCTTAATGAGTAAACAGAATTCAAGGGAATCTAAAACCACTACTTAAACAAATACATGACTGCAAGTATACAATTCAAATTTATTGATTGAATTAAACATTATAAGTTGTGCAATTCTGAGATCAACTGCATCACCAAATTTTAAAGCATGTAATTTAATAAATAATATGTTGTTTGGCCTGTAATAACCATCTCGATCAGACAAAGGAGAAGTCAGAGAACAAGTGGGAAGTGTTTTATTCATAAGAGTGTAATTCCAGCTTGCGGAGGGATGATCCGAACTCACCGAGCGGTATTCAAATTAAGTTAATATTAATATATATATATTTGAGAGAAATTCATTTTTGATGAAATGGATCAGGAGCTGTAGTGGTGCTCTAATCCTTGCTGAGTATTCATGGGAGAGAGCAGCGGGCCGTGGAGAGCCGCTATAGGAGGAGACGTGAACATCAGGAGGATTGTTATTCAGCGTTTAGCTTGCAGCAGCACGCAGCCTCTCAGTGTGTGTGTGTGTGTGACTGGGAATTACATCGTGCATGACTTGCAGCATGCGTAATGCTAAGAGACCTGTGCCTCGGGACTGTCAGAACTCACGGTACAGAACGAGATGCTCAGGCGAACTGCAGAAATGTTCAGATGCGTCCTCAAAGGATCTGCCCCGTTCCCGTTGGCTGCCCTCGTGATGCGTTCACTTCTGCTCCTGTTCTCTGAAGGGTGGAGAACCTCGTCTGCTGTTCACACACACACGTTCATTTAGGTTTTTCTTTTTCCCACCCAGCAGATAAAACTCGCAACTCTTTTTCCATTCATCAGCTGCATTCCTCTCTTATCTGTATGGATACGATGGGTCTTGAGCAAGTTTCTTGCATCTTTGCACATTTGTTTTTATTATCAGATGCACACATTCACTCAAGCACGTAAGTCATTAGTCATTATACAAACTTGGCAAAAATATATTTACACATCAATCACATATCAGAAAGGTCTTATTGTATGTTGACTGGTTCTCTCAGGTCAATTCAGTTTTAGATTAGTATGCTTTGTTGGCAGAAAAACTGTACTTTTGCTGCCAAAGCAGTGAGAAATTAGTCAAATATAATTAATAAAATTACAATAGTAAGAAATGGATAGGTTTTGCCAAAAATAACTTATTTTATTTGCTTAACTACTTGCATTATTATTATTAATATCACTGTAATTTTTATTATTCAAATTACTTGGATTTTTTAGATTACATTTTTTAGTTTTTTTAGTTTTACCCATGTCAAAAACGTATATACAGTATATGTTAATCTAACTAAACTGTCCCCTGTTATTTTCCACCACAACCAACAGAAGCCATGCGGAAAACAAAGTTAAAAAAAAGAAAAAAACATCAACAGAATATTTTATTGTGCATCATTTCCAACTGTAAATTTGTCAAATTATAAAGTTACATAAATTATACAAGAACATATTATTTAATTGTGTGTATTTAGAATACATACAATTGTAGCTGTAAAATACAATACTCCATTTAAGATGACATTCTGCAGGTTCAAAAGTGTTCATCGTTGAATAAGTATAAAACATTGTGAAAAAATAAGGTAAGATAATTTAACAGTGCAGAGTACAACTGAGTAAAGACAGCAATCAGCAAATTTGACGTAAAATACATCATTTACAAAGGAAAAAATGAAGTGAAGATGAGAAAATCACCATCATCATCTCTGTCTGTCGATGGTTCTTGTTCCTGGCTTTGTGTAATGACGGACACAGCAGAATCGATAAGTAGCAGTTTGTTTGCTTGTTCATAAATGCCAAATGAAGCGTGTTCTGTTGTATTGGAGCCACAGGGAGCGAGGGAAGAGATGAGATGAGTTTGGGCTCACTCATACATCACATCCACGCGTGATGGATTGAATCTGTGCGGCGTGTGCTGAATCATTTTGAGCGGCCCGTTCTGTCGGTCTCAGAGTCCGATGACCGCTCTCTCGCCACACAAGCGTTTGCCCATGCCCATGTTTATGGCCACCATGTCCTTGTCTGAAAAATATGAAGTGGCTCTCCTGATGAAGTCTGTCCAGCTGTTATCCTCTTTTCTCTTCCCGTACTCCACACCCCTAAAAACAGAAGTAAACTTGAGCTTAAACTCAGTTTTATGACTCAGGCTGTCAAAGATTGTGTTTAGCACTAATGTGAGCCGTCTCTCTTTAATAGCTGGTCTTTTTGCCTGCTCTCCCTTGACCAATTAAAAAAAAACTAATAGAATGATGTGAAACTTTAAGACGTCATGGGTATAAACACGGCTAAAGCCTTGATTAGCTGCTCCCTCCCAGGGCTTTATGGGAGGTTATATGGCTCTAATATAGTCACACATTCATTTTTTAACATAGCAAAAGTCCCGCAAACAGCCATTGTCTTGTGAAATACATGCTAATAAATTAACATGAACTGAATTATTAAAAAGTATACATTTTAAAGTCAACAGGGCTCCGTTTACTTTCTCAGTATGCATTTCTGGCCTTACCGTGAATAATTATTCAGTGCACTTCATTCCATTTTTTTTTTAATATTATGCATTAAATATACATATTTAGCTGATCCACTTTCACCATCCAATCAGTTAATTACACAGTTACACAGTTAATTTAAGTCAGTTTACTTACAACGTGTCTTGTTGCATACCCTGTTTCATTTAGAAATAAAATGGGTTATGAATCCTTTTTCATGTTTACTGTGCAGTAAAATGTGTACCACTTCACTCTGATCTTCAATAAAACAAGAGTCATCAAATGTATTATGTAAAATATGCCTATTTGGTGAGAGGTTACGACATTGCTTGATATCTCAGAGGATGTTATAGTAAATATTTGAACGGTTCAGTTGAGAAAAGGGTTGTGAACCATTGAACTAAACATAATGTAGCACTTTATTTTACAGTCCTGTTCTCCATGTGCATACTATATGTACTTATTATAGTAATTACAAGAACTAGGTACTAACCCTGAACCTAACCTGAACCCATACCTTATATTACCCTGTACATTCTTCGATAAGTACACTGTAAGTACATGTACTGTAAAATAAAGTGCAAGCAAACATGCTTTGTGGAAGGTTTAAAGGTTTTCCTGTGGTATCAGATTTATTGGCTCTAATTGTTCACTGTGGTGTGCCATATCAGACCAATAACGCCGGTATACATTTTCCATCAAAAAAAAGTGGCTTATCGTAATATCAATGGATATAGCGAAACACAATGACGTATGGCGTCTTCTCTCTCTCGTCAGTGCATCGTAACTAAAGTTTATAATTTTCACGTCTTTTTAAGTCTAACCAGTTCACATTCAAGCGATTTTATACTATTCAGTATTCGCGTGCTCTCTGAGAGATATAAAGCTACCTCACAAACAGCTTGCGAGTAACAAAGGTTATTTTTTGCGGATTATATCGCTTTAACAGGAAAAAAACACGCAAAATTGTGTCAATATTCCGGTCTTGGTTAGTATACTCGTAAACACTTTCGGTTTGACAGACAGTAGGCCTATAACGAAACCAGTAATGGATCCGTGCACCAGCTCTTAAAGTGACAGCATGCCATATGTGTCTGTCATTAATGTTGTCGTCAAAACAACAGAAGATAGCTTTAATTGTAGAATTAATAGCCTATGTATTTAATTTAGTCAGGACTAAAAGACTTATCAGTGTTATTTTACATTTGATTACTTTATTCAATGTATGTAGTATTTACATACACTCACCGGCCACTTTATTAGGTACACCTGTCCAACTGCTCCTTAACACTTAATTTCTAAGCAGCCAATCACATGGCGGCAACTCAGTGCATTTAGGCATGTAGACATGGTCAAGACAATCTCCTGCAGTTCAAACCGAGCATCAGTATGGGGAAGAAAGGTGATTTGAGTGACTTTGAACGTGGCATGATTGTTGGTGCCAGAAGGGCTGGTCTGAGTATTTCAGAAACTGCTAATCTACTGGGATTTTCACGCACAACCATCTCTAGGGTTTACAGAGAATGGTCCGAAAAAGAAAAAACATCCAGTGAGCGGCAGTTCTGTGGGCGGAAATGCCTTGTTGATGCCAGAGGTCAGAGGAGAATGGCCAGACTGGTTCGAGCTGATAGAAGGGCAACAGTGACTCAAATAACCACCCGTTACAACCAAGGTGGGCAGAAGAGCATCTCTGAACGCACAGTACGTCGAACTTTGAGGCAGATGGGCTACAGCAGCAGAAGACCACACCGGGTGCCACTCCTTTCAGCTAAGAACAGGAAACTGAGGCTACAATTTGCACAAGCTCATCGAAATTGGACAATAGAAGATTGGAAAAACGTTGCCTGGTCTGATGAGTCTCGATTTCTGCTGCGACATTCGGATGGTAGGGTCAGAATTTGGCGTCTACAACATGAAAGCATGGATCCATCCTGCCTTGTATCAACGGTTCAGGCTGGTGGTGGTGGTGTCATGGTGTGGGGAATATTTTCTTGGCACTCTTTGGGCCCCTTGGTACCAATTGAGCATCGTTGCAACGCCACAGCCTACCTGAGTATTGTTGCTGACCATGTCCATCCCTTTATGACCACAATGTACCCAACTTCTGATGGCTACTTTCAGCAGGATAATGCGCCATGTCATAAAGCTGGAATCATCTCAGACTGGTTTCTTGAACATGACAATGAGTTCGCTGTACTCAAATGGCCTCCACAGTCACCAGATCTCAATCCAATAGAGCATCTTTGGGATGTGGTGGAACGGGAGATTCGCATCATGGATGTGCAGCCGACAAATCTGCGGCAACTGTGTGATGCCATCATGTCAATATGGACCAAACTCCCTGAGGAATGCTTCCAGCACCTTGTTTAATATATGCCACGAAGAATTGAGGCAGTTCTGAAGGCAAAAGGGGGTCCAACCTGTTACTAGCATGGGGTACCTAATAAAGTGGCCGGTGAGTGTAGTGTTACAAAAAAACATTTCTCTTTATTTGTATCTTTATTATGTTGTATTATTATTTAAATTTTTTTTCAAAGATTGAACTCAAGCTTCCTTGTGTTGTGTAAACTCTTAAAAACAAAATTACGCCGTTTTGTAAAAACGCAATGAGTGAGCAAACATTTAGGTGAGATAAATGTAATAAAACGATTGTCTAAAAAATGCCCATTGGGCTGTTAGCTCATTGGAAAAGTATGGAAAATGCCCTTCATTTTGTTTTCCCTAATAAATGCTGCTCCCTGCTGCAATCACCAATAATATCATCATGAATATCATTATCAATATTATCAATAATATAATTTTGATGCTATGTCACCCAGCCCTATTGTTCACAGTGTATTTTGCTCACAGTTTGGTTTATAGACAGGTCTGATGGGTAACTATGCACTGCTCTTTGTCTTTAGTGTCCTTTGGAAGATGCTTATGTCGAATTTTGATTCCTCCTGAATGAACTTTTTTTTTTTGTTGAGTTTTAGACATACAGTACAGGAGCTGTTTGGTACAGTATGGTGGGCGGATGGTTTTTGTTTTCATACCTGAGGACCTCGATGATCCCCTGTGTGTGAGAGAGCGAGAGGAGAGCTGTGAAGCATGAGGCACGTCTCATCAGATAAGACATGCTGTCAAAGTCTGATCTATGTCTCCTTCAGCACAGGAGAGGGTGTGTGCGGTGACCCGGTCACTGTGAGGGAGAGAGAGAGAAAGAGATGAGGAGACGGAGATAAACACTACAGAACACAGAAGGGTCTCAGCGTAGGTGTAGAGGAGCCTGTCTTTTCCATGCGTAATGGCCTTTATTTACTGAATAAAAGAATAGGGCATTGTGTGTGTGTGTGTGTGTGTGTGCGTGTGTGTGTGTGTGTGTGTGTGTGTGTGTGTGTGTGTGTGTGTGTGCGTGTGTGTGTGTGTGTGTGTGCGTGCGCGTGTGCGCGCGTGCGTGCGTGTGTGTGTGTGATCTGTTAATGCTATCTTAGATAATGATGATATGAAATAGAGACTACATGGAGATTTTCTGATTTTTCTTCTAACAAACCCAGAAAATTCATGGAGATAAAAAAAAAAAAGAGAGAATATACATGTTTCTAGTATCTCTCTACTCTAAAATATTTGAAAGATGACATAAAAGAGTAATATCAGCGCATACGCTGCCGTTGAAAGTTTGGGGTTCGGTAAGATTTTTCAGCTATTTTCTTCTCACCAAGGCTGCATTTATTGGATCAAAATACTGTAAAAAATTTAATATTGTGAAATGTTATTACAGCTTAAAATAACTGTTTTCAATTTTAATATATAATTACTCCAGTCTTCAGTCTCATATGCTCCTTCAGAAATAATTCTAATAGGATTTGCTGCTCAAGAAACATTTCTCATTATTATCAATGTTGAAAACATTTGTGCTGTTCATATTTCTGTTGAAACTGTGATACATATTTTTCCCAGGATTCTATACATAAGTTCAAAAGAACATTTATTTGAAATAGAAAACTTTTGTAACATTATTGATAAATGTCTTTACTGTGACCTTTGATCAATTTAATGCATCCTTATTGGATACCAGTATTGTAGAGGTAACTGGTATTTTTGTTGTTGTTGTATTTTTGGTTGTCGTGTTTAGGATGAGTGCATTAATACACACTTATGTGAGCTTTAAATATGTTCAAAGGATATTCGGCGTTTCACGGTTTAAAGTGTCAAGTGATCAAAGTAACCCAGCATCTCTCTTTAGTATTTAATGAGAGGACTGTAACACGTTTAATTCTATCCAGAGCCTGTGCTTCATTTCCCCCCCGCAGAACCGAGCCAGAGCCACTTAACCAGTTTAAACACAGCAGCCTCCGGCACTGAGAACTCATGCTCGTAACTAACCGAGCTACTTTATCTGTTTGCACCATTTATTTTTAATGCAATATTTAGCTATAGTTTATTAACTAATGCTTAATTGCTTAATTGTCTGCGTTTATTGATCCACTGTGAACCCTTGTTAAAAAGCTTGCATGTTGGTGTGCCGTCAATTTATGATTCACGTTTCCAATGTGTTTCCGCATATAATTGTCAGGTATTTTCCAGCAACATTTATAAATAATGATAAAGTAAAATGGTGAAATATAGTATAAATATCTAAACAGCAATAGAATAATATTCTGAAAGTGAATGTAAAATTAAATTAGGGGAATAAATGAAGTCCAACACAACCTGGAATGTGTGTGTGTGTGTGCGTGTGTGTGTGCACGTATGTGTGTGTGTGTTGCCATGCACAAATACACACTTGACTGAATTAGTTTTTCTTGATATTATAAAATATCTGAACTTTTATTTATTTTCGCTACGATCGGGGAGTGTGTTGCATCTAGTCACTGTGATGCGTTGTGAAAAGTGTACAACCGAAAACAAGAAGCCGAGTCTTTGTATGTGTGCTGAGTGCCGACCTTCTGTCTCGTAGTGTGTGTTTGGCATTAGGCTGAGCAAACCGGTTCCCTGAAATCACACTGTGAAATATGAGCGAGAGAGCGGTGGCATCAGGTCATACTAATGGAAGCTTTTATCAGCTCAAAATGAAGGGTGAGACTTAAACAGAAAATTACCCTCAATGTGTGCTGACTGATATAACAATTTAACTGCACAAATAGTTGGCATGGCATCATATTTCATCATTTTCCTCATATTTGCCCAAGTCTGAAAAGCAGTCGTGTAGTGTCTTGTGAGGAATGTCTGATACGACATTACTCAGTTTTCTCTGCTCTTACTGGGAAGAGGCATCAGTGTCAAAGGCAAATTACTACTCATCTTCATCACAAGAGAGAGAGAAAACCACTCAAACTCCAGACCTGTGGCAGCTGAAGGCACTCTCCAATGGATATTATACACTTTGGTGTCTCATGACATTTGTAAAACCATTAGAGGCACAAATCGCATTTTCTTTTGTATTATCTAACACATTATTACCCGAGAGTAGTAGATTGTTTTAAAGACCTCTGGATGCATAATTCTCTCTAGTACAAAAAAAAATATTTGTAGCATTATTTTAAATTGTCACACGCACAAGAAGTGACATTATTTGGACTCTTTCTACAACATGACTGGACGACTGTACTGGAAGTAAATCATTTTAAAATAATCGGTTTTACATTTTTGCATTCATCAGTCTGGACCATTCAAACCTGTTTACCATGAATTTAAAATGGGAATTTCTTTACAATTTATAAACTTATTTTGATTACAGTATTCTCTTCAGTTTATGCAAAGCTTATATGTTTGATTTAGGCCAAATTTGCAACAGTGTTGTTATTGTTAACCAAAACTGTTACCAAATCATTTTAGGTAATCGAAGCAAAGCTAAAATAAAATACAAATATTAGATCTGAAAGTTATATATACTGCGTGTGTGTGTGTGTGTGTGTGTGTGTGTGTGTGTGTGTGTGTGTGTGTGTGTGTGTGTGTGTGTGCTTCAAGGGTTTATAGAGACTCAGAAAGGACCTAAAATCACCAGTTCTCATAGGCAATAAAGGATGTCCAGAATAAAATAATGAAATAGTCCAAATCCATCTCTGTGAGACTATAAACTGCAGTGCAGACCGGAGACTTACTTTTGTGTTTGATGGAGTGAGCAGTTTGTCCCGTCCCTGTTGAATTGTCTTGCTTTAGCTTTCTCATCTCTCTGTCTGTCTCTCTCTCTGTGTTTATATTCACTGTTTTATGATTAAAGCATTTTCGAAGGGTCTGCAGGCGGCGTGTATTTTATTTGCTGTTAGTCAGCAAGGTTATGGAGCGGAATATAAATCCCTCCATCAGTGGTGAGATGGTAGCGCTTCATGTGCATCTGGGGGAAGACAAAGCGTTCACTGAATATGCAGCTGCCATATTAAGAGGAGAAATCACCCTGCTGCCCTCAAACGTGTGTGGAAACTGAGACTGGCAGACGGCAGGTTCTGTGAGACGTGTGTGTGTGTGTGTGTGTGTGTGAGGTGAGAGGAATAAGGGGGAAAATGTAATCCCTGAGCGAGGTGCTGAATAAGCAGATATCCTCTAACCTCTGAAGGTGAAACTTAATCTCTACTTACTGACAGAGGGGCTAAATCATCAGGTACAGCGTGTGTGTGTGTGTGTGTGTGTGTGTGTGTGTGTGTGTGTGTGTGTGTGTGTGTGTGTGTGTGTGTGTGTGTGTGTGTGTGTGTGTGTTACAATCTATACAACCATTTACCCTCTTCAGTACCCAATTTCTCTCTCACACACAGTCCTTTAAAAGGTACAATAATGGTTTTACATGGTAATGTGTGTGTTGTTGTGTGTACATATATATATATTTATTTATTTATACATACATTCATACATACATAAACAGACACACACACACATTACCATGCAAACCCATTAACAGTATGATTTTTTTATTTATTTGTATGAAAGAAATCTCTTATGCTCACAAAGGCTCAATTTATTTGATCAATACTATAATAAAGCAGTAATATTTTGAAATATATATTGTATATTTAGATTTATTGTAAAGTGTAATTTATTTCTGTGACCAAAGCTGAAATTTCAGCATCATTACTCCAGTCTTCGGTGTCACATGATCCTTCAGAAATCATTCGTATTTTTGGAGAAAATTGTGTGGTTTTTAAAAATAAATCAATTTAAAGTCACTGAAATAAGGCCATTAATCCCATACTGAATATTTGTTCACAAGAATTTTGAAAATTCGATTTTTACTTCAAAACGATATGAAAAATCCTCCTGCTCACTCATTCACATAAAACAATATATTGTTTTAAAATTTGTGAGACATGATTTGTGTAAGAAAGCTTTATGTGAGGAGGGCGTGAATCATCATGAATATTGATGTGTTTCACACCTGGGTAGACAGAGACCCTCCCCTAATGGGCCTATCAGGTGGGACTGTGAGGAACTAGAACATGTGTAGAGATTAAAATAATGACCTTTTGATTGTTTGGATTTTATTTACAACATAGCATAATCCAAATATACGTAACGGAGGACAAAAAGGCCCATTATTGAGCACACTGATCTAAAGACAATAGTCCAAACCTTTGTGCCATTCCTGAAACAGTTCCTGTTCAACACACCTGTCATATCCAAGGTGTTTGCTTTTTCATTTGACCATATTCATGCTTGCTGATGTTGGTACAGTGATCTCAGAGAAAAACAGTTTGAAGAGACTTGTGTAAAAGTTCGAGTCAGCAGGACTCATCAGTGGCATCTGGTCCCTGTAAAAACACAACATCTGTGAACATGCTGATATCAGGAGCAATTTAGGGAAAACATCTAATTGTGATTAATAATAACAATAATAATAATAATAAGTTTATATTTTGGGGAAATGCAGGCAGCCTATAACTATAAATCATCAGAAAGTATTCAGTTAAAGAGTTAAAGTTCAACTTCTGTCGTGTTTCAGAATGGACTTCACAGAGAGAGAGAGATGGCAAAACGCGCATCATGTTTGCACAGTGAATTTAGTTTTTATTGTGAGTGTACACAAATAAAAGTAGACACTTAACAGTTTCGAATGATGTAAAGCACTATAGCAAAAACCGAGTGCGACCGCCGACCCGTGGGGGTTAACAGCTCCGTTACTTTTGTATGAAATGAAAGTCTGACCACAAACTCAACACACATTTATTATTCTGTTGGCTTGCATTGACACAGAGACTGATGCATTATTAGCTGAATAACAATGAACATTGATTTCAGATTTATCCACCCGTAAACAATGGCTGGTCGATGTACACGTCGATCTGATGACTCTTAGTAAATTGGTGGTTCATGGCCAGAATAAGCTGCAACAAACCCCACAAAATGACGTGTGTGTGTGTGTCAGTGGGATGCAGAGGACTCATGGACTCTGTGAGGAATTGTGCAGTGTGTTCTGAGATGTGGCCATACGGCAGGAATACGCCTCCATCTGCCTCCTGAAATACAGCTCGTGTGGTGTGATTGTAGACAAACACCTCCTTCATTCTCTCCCTCCATCTCTCTCTCTCTCTCTCTCACGCGCACTCTGTTCAAGTGCTTTCAGCCATAGTTTTTTTGGATTGGTGCTCTTCCATTGGGGAATGGATTAACATCTTTATGAAATTTCACAAAGAAATGATTTTGTAACTAAAATCTTTGAGATTTATCTCTCTCTAAAGATAAGAGCCTGTACCCTGAAGATGCTGAATTTATACTACACGCCTCGAAAGTATTGCTGCTGTCTATCTAACGCTCTTATTCGCTTGTCCACGGGGAGCTTTGTTTTTCCATTGAATAAAGTGGTCGATTTTACCTGAAGTTCTGCTTTTTTCGCTGAGGGAACTCTGGATTAATAACAGCAGGCCTCAGCAGGGGAAATAATTCTGAATGCAAATTATAAAATGCAACTAACCATATAATTATGTTGATACAACAGTTGTACTATGTCTGCCTGTGTATTAGTTGTGAATTTTCAGTGACAGGGTAAATCATTGCACCACCAGGTGGCAACAAGTGACTGTCTGTATGACTGAATCAATTGAATCATTCATTTAACTGTTTTGTTCAAAAACGCTGATAAGGAACGGTGTGGCTCTTGTTTATTGAACTGTTGTATAAATGCAATACAACATTTTCACAGTCGTGCTGTTTTTTCCACATGCTGGGATTCTGCATTCTTGTGACATTGCTTAAGGTTTTTATTTTTTATTTTGTATAAATAAATAGACATAAACTTTTAAAAGGGCAGTGCTTAGCATGAGAGAACATACCCATGCTAAAGTTGACTAAAAAGAGGAATAAAAAATCATCTTTTGGAAATTGATTTGCCTTAATTAAAAAAATTAGGAAAACACCAACCTTTAAGGACACAAATTTTCTTTGTAAATGAATAATGTATCGTAAATAAATAGATGTTCTTCCTTAAAATACAGGCTATATAAGTCAGGACACCCCAATTCCCATAGAGACAGGCAGATCTTTATTTTTAAGGGCCACAAAAAGTGGCCTGAAATATTTCCAAATGAATTGATATAGAATCACACTGTGAAATCTTTATCAATACCCAGCCCTATTAAAGATAAAGTTTTATTTAGTTTATTTATGAGGAAGTGCTTCCAATGATTGGTATTACTATATGCTAAATAAAAATGCATTTACCTTTACCATGTATTACTACAAAACTTTGTGGAAAAAAAGTTGATTTGATTACATCTAACTCTAAAACATTTCACAGGCTAGAAATGGCTCTTTGTGCTTTCAACAGAATGATTTAAAAATTAAAAAAGCATGGTCCATTAATCACAAACCACTGGTAAATTAATTAAAGTGATAGTTCACCCAAAAATGAAAATTCTACTTAAAAACCCACAAGACTTTCATTCATCTTTCTAACACAAATTAAGATATTTTTTAATGAAATCTGAGAGATTTCTGTCCCTCCATTTGAAGGTCTATGACGCTTCAAAATGTCCTTGGTTCTTCTGTGACTGAATTTTAATGTATTATGTACGTTCTCTGACCAGTGTTTACATGTTCATCATATACATCGATCATGTCTCTTCTGAAGACTAAACCACTTTTCCTAATTTTACGATCTCTTTATGAACAGTTTAGGGTGAATAGACTTTCAGTAGACTATCTTCATTTGTGTTCAGATAGATTATTAAAGGATTATCGTACAGGCTTGGAACGACATGAGAGTAAATGATGAGAGAATTTTCATCTTTGGGTGAACTAACCCTTTTAAATGCATTGTTGAGACGCTGTGGGACCCTGCGCTGAGCTCATGCTGGCGCCCTGCGTCCCTCTTACTGTGCCCTGCATATTTATAGAGGCTCGTGTTCAACTGTCATGTGACGCTATGCCCTGTTAAACCTCTCCGTCTGTATGTGGGTCTGTCTGTGTCTCCCTATGCAGCCCCTCTGTGTTTCCATTTCTTCTTTATTAATGAGTCGTGACAGTGATATCACTCTAAACAGATAAAGCGGCGTCTCCCTCAATGGTGGTCGGCTTAGTAAACTCTGTGTTGCCACAGGCAGCCTATCCATCATGCCTTAATGTGAAATGTTGAAGTCTTCCCACTTTTCAGGACCCA
Organism: Semotilus atromaculatus; assembly: GCA_031834385.1. NCBI lineage: Eukaryota > Metazoa > Chordata > Actinopteri > Cypriniformes > Leuciscidae > Semotilus > Semotilus atromaculatus. The sequence goes on along the minus strand of JAULUF010000016.1, from coordinate 10,878,600 downwards.
ATGACTCTCCCAAACACATGCTGGAGATAAGACAGACTACTGCCACCCTGCAGCTTTTAACTAGCATTTAAAAGCTTTAGATGAATCACATGTTCACATTTTCTTCTGCTCTCCTGCGAGATAGTCTGGAATTGTACGGCTAGCTGTGAAGTGATAATTAAAGTCAATGTAAAAATCAACTGTATTTTTCTTCTGCATGGTGATATACTTCTAAGAGAAACTTGATTTTCCCATGAGAGAAAATGGGAAGAATGCGATTTTATCCATCTGGATTGTGAAAAGTATGAGTTGCATGTAAAAAAATTTAATAATAATAATCATACTGGCTTTAAGAATGTATTATATTGGCAGTAAGAGAAAGACTTTTGTTGTTTGGATGAGGATGGGCTGTTTGTGTACTTTTCTCAGCTGGTCTGTTTACAAGGAGTCATATTTTCATTATGAACAGCATATTCACAAGCAATTGGGAAATTCATTCAATCTTTAAGCATTTAACAATTTCAAAGTCAATTACGTCTGTATATGCGTGAGCTTGAACAGGTGGGTTTTCTGTACTACAAACATCTACTAAGAATATCAAATCTTTTGCTTGTTCCAAATAATTTTTTTTTGCGATGCTAAAGTTTCCCATGAAAATGCAGACTGCAATATGTCACATGTCTATCTTCAATAGGAAGAAACTTTAGAAGCGTTTTGGCAGCTGATTCGCGGCCTCCTGCTGTTCTTCTCCACACATTCATGGAAACAAAATCCCTGCATCCGTTTTCCCCAGTTTTGGGTGAGATGACAATATTTAGACACTCTGATTGGTTTTTCTGTGCTTGTTTTATCAAATGTACCAGCTCGAGTCTGTCAGGGGAAACTAGATCTACAAGAGTAGTGCTGGAAAACAGGCAGAACTGGTTGTGAAATGAATAAAACTAGAATTATGGCCTTCCAAAAATGATCTAGATCTTAAGAAATAAAATCAGATCCACATTAGGCATCAACCGCATCACACATCCATCATGCTGTAATAATTTAGGCTTTAAAGGCACTTCCACAGACGCTGCATGAACTCGAAGTAAATATAGAAGAGCCTTTTGTGCTTTGGAAATCTTACATTTTATTCTAAATGAAATCAGCTGAAAGTATTTGAAACATTCCCTTTACATGCACAACGAGTGCGGTATCAAGAACAGGATTTGTCCATTATGCTTGAGTTATAAAGACACAAAAAGAGCAGTTCTGAAAGCATCTTGCAACTTATTGACCACAGGAAAACAGGATTATATCATCCTTTAAACCCCAGACAAAGTAAAACTCAAGGAAAAACATGTGACCGATTGAAAACCGAAAAGCACCTTGACCAGGTAGACTCAAAATTGAGACAAAGCTGCATGTCCTGACTGAATGCTTAAAGTTTAATGAAAACCTTGAAATGCACTTCAACAATATTAAACAGACATGTCAGAAATTTGACAGGACGCTGAACGATGAAAAAGGACCAACCGCACAATGTGTCTCTTCTTGCCATCAATTCTCTCTCTCTCTCTCTCTCTCTCTCTCTCTCTCTCTCTCTCTCTCTCTCCTCTCTCTCTCTCTCTCTCTCTCTCTCCTCTCTCTCTCTCTCTCTCTCTCTCTCTCCTCTCTCTCTCTCTCTGTCCTCTATCTCCTCTCTCTCTCCCTCTCTCTCTCTGTCCTCTCTCTCTCTCTCTCTGTCCTCTCTCTCCTCTCTCTCTCCCTCTCTCTCTCTGTCCTCTCTCTCTCTCTCTCTGTCCTCTCTCTCCTCTCTCTCTCCCTCTCTCTCTCTCACTCTCTCTCTCTCTCTCTGTCCTCTCTCTCTCTGTCCTCTCTCTCTCTCTCTCTCTCTCTCTCTCTCTCTCAGGAGGCCATCATCACGGGCCTGTTGCCTGAAACGACATATTCTGTAACTGTGGCGGCGTACACCACTAAAGGAGATGGAGCGCGGAGCAAAGCCAAAGTAGTGACCACGACTGGGGCGGGTGAGTGTGTGTTTAAGTCCAGTCACAGATTAAGAGTTCATTGAAAGTTCATTCATTCGTTCGTTCGTTCGTTCATTCATAGAGTTTAAGTGCATTTAGTTAAAGTTATACCACAAACCTCCAGCCCACGATGACCTCGCAGTGACCTCCACTATCACTATAGCTGTATTTTCAGCTTTACACCCATTTCATCACCCGAACAATCTGGCTGAGGTACTGTAGATTATACTGTATAGAAGTGGAGATTCATTCGCATCCTTCTTTTTCTAGGGTAAGAGAGGATTAATCAATGTGGTGCCTTACAAAATGAATCAGGGTGACCCATACTTTACACCAAAAACGGGCTGTGCCATATTGGGAAAAAATAAAATATATGGATATATATATTGCGATATGAATAAATAAAGGCATTTTCACTAGATGACCTAGAATGATAGGGGTAATTTTGTTGGAGATTGAATCTGCACAGAAAAAAAAAGAAAAAATAATATGCCTTTTAGAAAGGTGAACAATTTGGGAAAAGTTGTGTGTATTCACACGGTGTGGTACTGTTTACAAGAACCAACTCAAACCTCTTTCAGTAACTAGAAGTGAACGAAGAAAAAAAATGAAAAATCTCTTTCCATTTGAGTTTTCATAGGTCATATTTTCACTGTTTATAATATAATATAATATAATATAATATAATAATTCTAATCGTAAATACAAATATTAAACAAAATAAGAAATATTTTATTATTATTGTAAAATGTAAAAAAGTAAAATGTAAAAAAAACTGTAAAACTAATATAATTTCTTCACTTTCAAATGTTAAACCATTAAGCTTTTATTTTGGTTGTTTGGCGGCAAATAAATACATATATTGCTAACAACACTAAAAGTAAAACAATAAAAAACATTTTTTTACTTGAATGGCAAAAATGTATAACAAAATAGTATAATAGTATATCAATGATACTAAAATAACACTGGTTTCGGCATCTCAGAGTGGCTTGATTCACTGTAAATTAAAAAACAATCTGAGACGCTAAAACACTGTCATATCGTAATATCTATTTAATTTCTCATGCAGCCCTACATCAAAATACCATACTGAAATAAACCTGTGTTTACTCTAGTATTAGCCATGACTGTCAACATGACGAATAATCTGACGGATATCTCGCATCTCTGTCACTGCTAGTTCCAGGCAAGCCCACCATGATCATTAGCACCACCATCGGGAACACAGCCCTGATCCAGTGGCAGCCTCCTAAAGAGATGGTGGGAGAACTGATGGGCTACAGACTGCGCTACAAGCGCGAAGAGGAGGAGAACTACACCACCCGTGACTTCAGACGCAGCGACGACCACTTCACCGTCACCGGCCTGCACAAGGGCGCCACCTACATTTTCAAGCTCTGTGCCAAGAACCGTGCGGGAAACGGAGAGGAGTACAGTAAAGAGATCAGCACCCCGGATGATGTTCCCAGCAGTTACCCACAAAACCTCAGAGTCGTGGGCCTGACCACCACCACCACCAAACTGGCCTGGGACCCCCCGCCTCTGCCCGAGAGGAACGGGAGAATCGTACGCTACGTGGTGGTGTACCGTGACATCAACAGCCATCAGAACCAGACCAACGGTACCGCCGAGACGCAAATGACCATCCAGGGTCTGCAACCGGACACCACCTATGACATCCGAGTGAGGGCGTTCACGGGGAAAGGTGGAGGTCCGATAAGCCCCAGCATCCAGAGCAGAACCATGTCTACCTCCATGCCTGGTGAGTTATTTATTTACAGAGCTCTGATGACGTCCATATTCATTATCAGTTCAGTCAGGACCACTTTAAAGGACAAGTTCGGTATTTTACACTTAAAGGCCTGTTTTAAGATCGTTTCTGATGAAATAGAACAGTTAAGATTGAAATGTGGATTGAAATGTGCTGCTGGCCCGAGAATTTTTGGTTTCTGTGGTAGCACCCCCCCACCTCCACAATGGGTGCACTGGAACAATCCTTCATTAAATGCATTAAACTTTAGTTTACAAAGAAGTGAAACTCACCGAGTGGTCTGGGGTGTTCATATGCTCACACAAAAATCGCTGCAAAAGATGCTTACCAACAGGTTTTATCGTCGTTTTTGTCCAAACTCCATTGATATGTATATCTCTGGAGTAAGTGAGAAACACTGTTATAATATGAGGATATTTTTTAAAAAGCATCTTTTGCAGCGATTTTTGTGTGAGCTTATCAGTGAACACCCCAGACCACTCGGTGAGTTTCACGTCTTTGTAAACTAAAGTTTAATGCGTTTTATGACGGATTGTTACCACAGAAATGGGCCAGCAGCATGTGTCCAAATTTCAATCTTAACCGTTCTATTTCATCAGAAACGATCTCTAAAACAGGGCTTTAAGTGTAAAATACCGAACTTGTACTTTAAGAATGAAAGTTATTGACAATGTTTGGATTGGCATCTATACTCAACGCGCTCGCCGTTCATCTATTCTGTGAAACGATAGGCGGCGACTCAATTAATTGTCATCTTAACCATCAGGAATCAACTTTGAGAAGAAGAAAGGTCCACACGTGACAATGTTTATTTTAGTACATCACCACCAATAACACTACAAAAATAATCATGTAAAATCCAGTAAACCCTGAGATTATTACTTGTGACATTAAAACAAAATATGTGGATATAAAAACATGTATGCAGGCTGTACAGCTAAATTAACGATCCCTTAAATATTTTCTAATTTCACTAAACATTAAGTACATTTCATAAAACATGGATCTTTATTTTATTTTAAAAAGGCTTATTATGCTATTGTTGGCTCATTTTGTAAATATAAGCAACTGATTTAGACGCACAAACTGGGTGCGGTGAGATGTTCATGCTCGGGCAGATTCGGATGCGGACGCGCGCGCTGTTACAAAAGAAGCTGTGCACACCGCCAAGCGAAATGGGGTCTTGCGCACTCAACACGCACGACCGCACTGCACACCGCAATGACGCCATTTTTGCCGCGCGCTCGTGCGGACTAAAATAAGCATTGTCACGTGTGGACCTTTCTTCTTCTTCTCAAAGTTTTATGGCTGATATAAACAAGGCTTTAGACTCTAAGTTGCTCGAGCTGCCATTCTAGACAGCTTGAGATACATCTTTGAGACACAAATCCCCCAAGTCTTTTAATAACCAAATGTTTCTAAGCATATGTTACAGAAGGAGATACAATGATTACGTCCATAGAGTTTCTATACAGAATCCAGTGCTCTATTATGAAGATGCTAGGAGGTGAAGGGGTGGAGACTGCGGAGCATTCATTGAATGAGCTTAAATACCTGAAAGGAATGAATAACTCTTATGAGCTGGTTTATTCGATTAATGAATTAGTCAAAGAGACTCACAAATCAGAAGTCGCTCCCTCAAAAGTTCTAAAAGAATTGTTGATTAAGGAAATTAAATTGGAATTCAAATCAAAGTCGTATTTACCAGAGAAAACCTTTATTGCTCAGAAACTGCTCTTGCAAATCTCAGGAGATTAAATGGAAGGATTAGTTATGTTTCATTTAAGAATCATCTTTCTCTCAGATGTTTCTGCCTAATTTCATTTGGAGAATTTTTAATAGTTGCAGATTGCTGTCAAATTGTTGACAGCATTTGATCTTGTGAGAATTTGTTATTTTAATCTAATTTATGTACTATAATAGTTTTTGTTAATATTTTGAATTACATTTTATTTTTATATTTTATTGCAATATTTTGTTCTTCAACTTTAAACAAAAAATTTAATATTTGCCTTGGATGCTGAATTTTATTTTATTTTTTCAGTTAATGTTTATTTTTAATTTAAAAAAATGAAAGTGTTTTTTATGGTGCTATAGAGTTTTTTCTAAGGAGAACAATTTTAGAAGCAGCAGATTTAAAAAAAAACATCCCCATTTAATCTCATTGCTGTTCGGAAAACCAGATTTCATCTGTGTTTTTTCTTTGCTAATGGTTTGGTCCAGTGAGATTCACTGTGGGAGGAGATACTCAGTGCTTGTGTGATAAAAATAGAGCTAGCTGAAAAAATGCCTTATCGCATGATTCTGTGGATAGTCACATCTGTTAGGACAAAATCATGAATTAATTCGGACTAGATTTGATTCAGTGCCATGAAATACTGATGGATGATGTCAGTTCCCACCCAAAAACAGTTTCCACTCAATACTCAGTTTCTGTTGAAAACGTGTCAAGTTATAAAAGTAAAGTTTTTTGTGATTGTCATATTAGCTTCTTTGTTTTGCAAAAAAAGATCCAGGCAGTCATCACGTTTCAGCCATTTCTCTGTTTGTCGGTTTGTCTCATACACACGTTCATTGAAAAACTGAGCAGATGGTTGAAGACGTATGGCTTATGAATTGCAGTCGCTGCAAAACTTCACATACGGCTCATCTTATGCTAGAAACATTAAAGGGTTACTTCACCCTTATGTCGTTCCCAAACTTGTACGATTTTCTTTCTTCCATGGAACATATTGACTACCTTTGTGTTATTTTTGGAGCCTTTTCATTTCCTTTTGTGCTTCACAGAATATTATACAGGTTTGCTACTAGGCCTGTCGTGATTATTAATGAATTGTCAGATTGTGGTTATTTGATCTAATCACAATTATTTGAGATGTTAAATAAGGGAAATTTAAGCACGTAAACAAATGGCAATCATGGATTAAAGTAATGGTCGAAAAACTCTCCAATTTTATTGTTATTTAACATTTGCGTCATGCCAAACATTCTTGGTTCTTAGAGTTTCACTTTTTATTATATATTATATTATATTGTATCATAGGAAAAACATATGGACCTATTTAGTTGTTTACCAATAAAATAAATAAATAAATAAATTATAATATAAGCCTTACATTGTAAGTGACATGAGCAAAAGAGACAATTAAATAATTAATCGCAAATATTTGTGCAAATAATCGTCATCACATAAAATCAAGATTGTGACGGGCCCATTTGGAACTTCAAGGGTGATGAAATAATGACAGGATATTCGTTTTTGATGAAATATGCCTTTAAATATGTCTGCTGAGATGGCGTCTCTTTCATTTCTCTGAGTCCTCAGCTTCCCTATAGCATAACCCGCATGCAGAGAGCAGATAGTCGGCTTCGATTTTTGATGTGTGGTTTGAGATGAAGGCGTTATCAGTCTCAAACTGCATGTTAATCAGTGCAGTGATGCGTTTCCTCTGCCAATCACTGAGCCGGTCTGAAAAGAGATGGGGTGAGGAGTCTATGACATGCAGTAACTCTTTTATTCTCACCTCCTCTACAGAGTTCACTAAAAACTTTGGTGTGAAAGCTGTGATGAAGACCTCTGTCCTGCTCACATGGGAGGTGCCGGAAACCTACAAGTCTCAAGTGCCTTTCAAGGTGCCTTTTCCCTGTCATTCCACAGTTGTGAAGTAGAAAATGCAGTGTAAAATGAGTCTCATTGTGTGATGGAGTTAACCTGTGCTCCCCCTGTGCCAGATCCTGTATAACCAGCAGAGTGTTGAGGTTCAGGGCGACCTGAAGAGAAAGTTGATCACGCGTTTGCAGCCGGACACCGATTACTCGTTCGTGTTGATGAGCCGAGGGAACAGCGCCGGTGGACTACAGCAGCAGGTCTCCATACGCACCGCCCCGGACCTGTTCACCAGCAAACCGGCCCACCAGAAACAAGACCCGGAGGAGGGCGGCAAACTCACCATCACACTGCCCAAAGTGCACAACAGCGCCCTCGTCAGGTCAGTCCAGTCAAGGCACCTTCATTTATATAGCGCTTTTAACAATATAGATTGTTTCAAAGCAGCTTTACAGTGATAATAGGAAATTAAAGTAACAGAGATTGCTTTGGCTTTACAGCCGCTCTAGAATAAAGTTATTGTCCAGCTAAAGTTAATACAAATATCATTAGTTCTAACAGAAAACCCTTAACGCGCTATGGCCCGCTCATCCACGCAACAAATGCAAACAAAGGTGCAAATGCTTGAACATTTTTGGGGAAAAAAGTTATCTCTGCGCATACTTAAAAAAAACGCTGAAAACGCTGACGGGGTGCACATGCGTATTACGTGTTTAGTCTATAGGTTTGTGCGTTTTAATATATGTGTGCGCAGGCGTGTAATCTTTCTTTCCTCAACAAATTACTTGTCAGAAACAGAAACAGTCAGAGAAATGCCCTAATAAAATCTTCACAGCCATCAACACTTCTGTGGTCATGATAGTGTTGTAAGGGGTGTGGGATATTGACAAAAAAAAGAGATCTTGGGAGTAATATTGGTTCATTTTTGTAATGTTAATCTTAATAAAGTAATTTTTGTTATAAGAATTATTATTATTATTATGTAGTCATGTAGAATGGGGAAAAACATGTTTTCATTTTTCTATCACATGTCTGAGTGAAGAGTTGATGAGTTTCAATACAATATCTGACATTGCTAGACTATGAATACATAAATAAATATGAGATGTAGAAACGCACTGAAATACATTACAACTTCTCACTCCGACCACTTCAAGTTTCAATGCATATAGTGTTTATTTTTCTCTAGTGCTATTATCAACATGATACATTGCATTGTGCTGATGATAATTGATATGTATTTTACCTGTAATTAAATCTGCTAAATAAATTCTGCTGTGGTCGAGATTAGTGACTCCCCCGGTTTCCATTGAGTTTGCTTGTATCCGCAGCAGTTTTTTATCTTCTTTTTTTCACTTAGTTGGCAGATTTGTTTTCGCTTCATTTCATTTGCGAAAATAACAAGGTTTTCTTTATAAAAATATCAAACTGTTTTGTAAATGTCTTTTTATTTTCCCCCAGAGGGAATAAATGTGTTACTATGAAAAGCAGGATTTGTTTTCCCCTTGCAAAATGATGCCCTCTGTTAAAAGATGCATCGCTAACTAATGATCAGTAAAAGCCGAGATAGTTCTTACACACCGTGCATCACATATGAGCTAGATGAAGTGCTTTGAAAATAAATAGAAAAAAATTCTAATAAAAAAGTGATGTTAACTTTTGCATTGACTGACATTTCACACCAAAGTAAAAGCAAGCATTATCTTTACTGCTCATCTGCCTGCAGTCTACAGAACTCGAGCACAGCATCACTGCTTTTATTCCTTGGTGTTTATCTTAAAGTCCCCCTTTAGTCAATAATTGTATGCCTTAAAACTCCTCTTTGATCACCGAAATGTCATCAGGGCTCGAATTTCGGCGCGGGTATTGCGCATAATTGTAATCATTCCCGCAGGTCTCCCACTTATACTGCGGGAAATTCCCGCAAACATCGATTCACTTTAGCATGTAGGTTGTATTAGTAAATTAATCCACACAGATTATAAAATAAAATCAGTAATTTTAAAACTTTCTGCGAGACACAATTTCACAAACAGTGTGAGTGATTCAGTGGTGCTGCGTCTCTGTCTCTCGTCTCTCATCATGGGCTGCTCAAGGCAGTCGTTCAGCGCTGCAGGCGATAATACACTCGCGTTCGGGAGTCGGAATAGACGGAATTGTCACTTGCATAATCGGGCCAGCATTGCATCATGAGTAACTAAAGTTTACTATTTACACGTCTTTTTAAGTCTTACCAGTTTAAACATGCACGCGATCTTGAACTATTCGGTAGGCGCGCGCTGTATGAGAGATGGTTTTTTTCGTCACACATACAAGCCGCCTCACAAACAGCTCGCGGGTAACAAAAGTTATTTTTCGTGGATTATATCGCTTTAACAGTCAAAAACATGCGAAAATCATGTCAATTTCGGTCTTGCTGAGTATCCTCTAAACACAGTCGGTTATGTCTTAATAAGCATACATCGCACGTGAACGTATAATGTTGGTGCTACAGGATCTGTGCACGAGCTCTTACAGTGACAGCAGCCATATAGTGTCATTAATTTGGTTGTCAAAACAACAAAACATAGCTTTCATTTTAAGGAATCAGGATTAATAGCCTATGTATTTATTTTAGTCAGGACTAAAATACTACCCAGTGTTTTTTTACATTTGATTATTTTATTCAGTCTCTGTACTATTTCTGAATACTAGTGTCAGACCTAAGCAAAAACTTTTCTCTTTATTTCTCTTTATAGGTATCTTTATTCTAATGTATTTATTTGTTCTACTTTTTTCAATTTAATTCAAAGATTGAAATCAAGCTTCCTTGTGTTGCGTAAATTCTTAAGAACAAAATTACCCCATTGTAAAATGCAATGAGTTTAAATGCAAAAAATGAATTTTTTTAATGCAAAAAAAAAAATGCATTACCTCCTAAATACTTTAGGAGATAAATGTAATACAAAAACAAATAAACAATCTAAACTCCCCCTCAAATTAAAAATTCCCCCCCCATAAGAATCACCTAAGGGGGGATTTCACCCCCATTTTCCAAAACGAAATTCAGGCCCTGGTCATATTTAAACGTTCTTTCCGTGAAAAAAATCAAATAGCCTTATTTAGTATACATGGACCATGAGTATGCAAATGAGCCCCGCCTCCACTCACTCACTCAGAGATCCACTCCTTGACGATCACACGTTGATCTGATTGGTTACAAGGTAGTTTGTGACGTCAGAAACACCAGCGATTTTTTTACACTGTCTTTGGTTCACTGCAGTTTTATGGAGAAAATATCGACTTATGAATTTGCACATGATTTGTCTTAAAGCACATTAAAAACACCACATAGACATAAAATTTACATTAAAAGCTGGATTTTCACCACAGGGGAGACTTTAAAACAATTCAAAGTTGATACATGTTGGCTCTCAAGGAGATGTTTGCTGGAGTCTCAGAGTTCAGCCAGCGCACATATACAAGAATCATATTCCTCTTTGAGCAAATATTAGACTGTTGTGCTTTAGTGAGACTGAGGCACTTCCCATCCCAGCTCAGAGGAGTCATCTCACATGGGTTTAGTTCACTGCAGCGAGCCGGATTTGCCGTAATGCAGTGCAGTCAGAGCTGGCTGAACGCTCAATATACCAACGCTGCCCGCGGGATCGGTCCTGACCAAAGACAGCTCCCAAATCCTTTCATTAGAAATTACCAGACATATTTCCTCATCAAAGCCAAAGCGAGATTGTTAGAGGCAGTTACATCAGACATTATAGACATCACACATATCAAACAATGCCTTTGCTCAGTCCTGGCATGAGAGTGTGGGAATTACTCCGCTTTTAATCATGGGATTCAAGTGTTTGTTTCAGTCATTGAATGAGCCATCACAAAATACTTCAGAAATGCAATCAGCAATCAGTTTAATGTCCATGTTTCATCACACTCACAAACACACTGAACCTGATAGATAGATAGGACATTTTTACTCTAATGACACGTTTGTGTATGTTTTCCTCTTAGGTGTTTTTATATAGCGGTAGTACCAGTAACTACATCAAATCTACGTCGCTGGGAAAACCCAGAAGATATGGATCTGGATGAGGTGAGTGTGTAATAACAGAAACAGAAGTCCTTATTCATCTCTCTGTCATACATGCTCTCAGGCCTGCGATATACAGTGCTGCTTGAAATTTTATGAACCCCTTGTAGAATCACAAAATAAAAAAAACAGTGGACCATCCAGGTAACGACACACAGAATAAGAATCAAAAGTCATTTTTATAAATGCAGCTTTTTTTTTTTGTCTTATGGACTATATGTGAACATATTTTATGCAAAATATCTTATTCAGGACAGTGCAAAATAAAAAATAACATGCATTTTGTATGATCCCTCTTATTTTGTTTAAAATATTCACATTTGCACAGATTCTGCAAGGGGTTCGCAAACTTTATTGTGTCTTTTCTATGTTCTACAGTATGTTAGTATTTGTTGTCCCACTTGTTATTTTTCGCCTCTTTTTAGCTTGTTTCAGTTTCTCTGCAGCAGCTGTTGAGACACACAGGCACTTCGTTGGCTCTTAAAAAGCTTTTCTTGGCATTTTTTGCTTTTTTTATTATTACTACTGAGCTTTCGGGCTCCTACACGGTTCTGCTTTCTCATGAGTTTGCTTGCACTCAATAAACTATCGTCTGCAAAACAGGAAAAACTTTTCAGGTGCTGCCTACTGAATATCAAAACGCAGCGGCGCTGTAAAAATCACAATGGTGTCACCAGTGTTTTGAAACAGCCCGTTCTCTCGCAGCCATTCTCCCCTGAGTTGCCCCTTATTTATGAGCGTTGCCGAGTCAAATGAGAGGTGTATTATTGTATCCCGTGTTGTGCTGGTGTTTATCACCGCTCTGATATTATTCCCGCTGTCCCGCTGCAGTCCTCATTCTCTCTGCTGCTAGACCTCATTTGTTCAGCTGCAATCCTGTGGCCTTGGATTTGATTCAGTCTCGGCCAAATGTGCTTTACTAAACTAAAGAAGCAGTGGTCTGTTGCTTATTATGTTATGGAAAAGAGAGAAAGAGTGATGGATGGAGAGACAGATGAAGCTCTTGGAGACAAGTGTGTATGTCATTTTGAATTAATGATGCCTCTGACTGAAGCACCTGAGGCTGATATTCGACCTCTGACCTCTGGGTCACAGTCCAGCTGCTTCGTGGACTGAAAGTGCCAATCAGAACAGACCGACAGTAGTGCTGGCCAATATATATATATATATATATGTATGTATATAGACACTACCGTTCAAAAGTTTGGGGTTGGTAAGATTTTTTCATATTTTAGAAAAAACTCTTCTCACCAGGGCTCAATTTCTTTGATCAATAATACAGTAAAAACAGTGATATTGTGAAATATTATTATAATAAAATAAAATAAATTTTTCTATTTAAATATATTGTATATAAGTGTAATTTATTCCTGTGATCAAAGCTGAATTTTCAGCATCATTACTCCAGTCTTCAGTGTCACATGATCCTTCAGAAATCATTATAATATGATGATTTGAAGCAACATTTCTGATTATTATCTATGTTGAAAACAGTTGTGCTGCTTTTCAGTATTCTTTGATGTATAGAAAGTTCAAAAGAACAGCATTTATTTGAAATAGAAATCTTTTGTAATATTATAAATGTCTGTGACTTTGGATTAAATGAATGCATCCTCGCTGAAACTTTTGAACTCTGGTTTACATGCATGTATGTATGTATAGTATATTATATTATATATATACAGTATATATATATATATATATATATATATATGCAATTATTTTGCAATTATTTAAAAATCAAGTTACATGGTGACTTTGACTTGATTTTTATTTAGTGCTTTTAATTTAATCGTTTTTTATTTTTTTATTTTAGTATCATTCTTACTTGTGTTCATTTAGGTTGTATAATCTGTGTGGGAAACATGCCTTGATTATTTTAAAGAGATTTTCTTTCATTTAAAATAAAAAAAAGTTACATCATCTAGCCCTAAAACTTGTAAATGAGGGTATATGAACATTCACGTCAGTGGTTTTATAAAGGGATGGGTTTTTTTCCCCCCAATGCATTGTCATTGTTTGTCATTTTCCTGATGTGTTCTCTGTGATTTATCAGCTTTTGGGGAGTAATGGAGACTCAGATGTGAGGAAGAGGAGGAGGAGACAAACTCAGGACTTCCTACAGCCTTACATCGCTGCCAAGATGGAGCATCTTCCAGAAACCTTCGTGTTAGGAGACGAGAAAACTTACAATGGCTTCTTTAACAAACCTCTACCTGGACAGCAGCAGTACCGCACGTTTATACTGGCGGCACTGAAAGACCGGGACTCAGTGAGTCACACACACACACACACACATACACACATACACATATGCACGCACGCAAACACGCATACGTACACACACACACACACACACAAACTCACACACTGTTGGTTTCACTAAATTAGTGAGGACATTGCATAAACTTCCATTGATTTTATATTAGGTTAATGCTATTTTCAATTGCTTAGCCCAACCGTTAAGGCCCATTCACACAAAGAACAATAACTATAAAGATAACTATATTAGCATCCACAACAGCAGCATGCGCATGCTTGACTGTCACTTTAAATGCTCGAGCTCATTACAGCAGGATTGATTCTGATTGGCTCTCAGTGTTTTTATTGTTCATCAGCTGGATAAAATTGTTCTTAAAGTGATTCCAACAATATTGTCTCTCTATATCGTTATAGTTATCCCTGTGGTGTGAACTCTGCTATTCTTTAATATTGAGAATGATTTTTTAGAACTATATCTTTATTGTTATCTTCATAGTTTTCGTCCTTAGTGTAATTGGGCCTTTAAACCTACCCACAGTGTAAAACTGTGCAAAACACTAGATTTAAATAAAAACATGCTTTGGTTGATTTATAAGCCTTTTTTATAAGCCTAGTGAGGACCAGTCGGTAGTCGGTTGTTATATATAATATTATTTCACTATATAAGTATAGCCAAACCTGTACACATACACACACAAAACACACACGTGAGCCCTGTGGCCAGTTGCATAAACACAGTCATTATGTTAAGAATGACAGGAGAGAAGAAAAAAAGAGGATAGGATCTTGTGAAAGGACAGTCTGTGGTGGGCTGACAAACAGACTAGCGAGTGTGAAATTGGATGAAAAAGGTCGACTGCAAAACTACCGCAGCACTTAAAGAAAAACAGATTAGAGGAGGAGGAGATGAAAGAAAGGAAGGAGAAAGAGACATCACATGAAGGACTGCGGCAGATCAGCAGAGAGTGTGACGACAGGAGAGAGAGAGAGAGATGGTATCATTAATGGTGGAGAGACCTGAGCTTTACAGATGAAGAGATGGAGGAGAGGTGAAAGAGAAATGAAAACACACACACACATGAATATGCATCAGTAAATAGTGGTTGGAGTCAGTCAGAGAAGCATTACTCACGCTGTGGGATGTGCTTCCGTCGGAGGTAGTGCCGATTAAATTGATCACCGTGAAAGTTTCCCACTGACAGATTCCCACAAGGCTTTAAGACGCTCTCTTCCTCCGCTGTCACGCCAGCGCTCAGAAGAGAGACAGAGGTGATGATGATGATAGTAGCCCAGCAGATCTACGGCTCTGTGGTTTTTGCGATGCGAGAAATGTGGAATTGCGGAATTCAGTCATTAAAGCGGAATTTACTTTATAACACAGAATGTCACAGAATCTGGCAAATTTTGGATTAATAAATGAAGAGTAGGGCTGTACACTTATTAGAATCATGATATGGATTAGTGTCTGTGAATATTTAACTGCTAAAGAGTGCTGTTTAAATATGATTTCATTTTTTATTTTTTTATTTTTTTCAAGATCTGTGGAGACATTTATATTTAGATAAAACTCACCTTGTTCATCTCAGATTGTGAATGAATGTTAAAGGGATAGTCATTCAAAAATGAATCTTATGTTTTCATTTTACTCACTTTTTTTTTTTTGCGTATTGCACTGCATAAAATGATTTTCTTACATAGTATTTCAGCCCGTTCTCATCCCAAGGCGTCATATAGTGACGCTCGTGACATTTCGTCTACATTCAACGCGCATGGTACCCTTTAGCGTCAATATGAGACGCAGATATATATGGGTCAGAAGGCGCCTCCTAGCGGTCTAACCCTAACCCTACACCAGACCTAAACCTACCCATTTCTGTGCGTGTTATATTGACGCTAAAGGGTAGCATGCGCGTTGGATTTAGACGAAATGTCAAAAGTGTCAGATATGACGCCATAGGATGAGAATGCGTTGAGTATTTTTGACTTGTTTTCCATTACAAATATTTAAACATTCTTAAATCAAGATACATTTAATTAAGCCTTATTTTAAAAAAAATAAAAATAATATATATATATATATATATATATATATATATATATATTAGGGCTGTCAAATGATTAATCACGATTAATCGCATCCAAAATAAAAGTTTGTGTTTACATAATAAATGTTTGTGTACAGTGTATAATTATTTTATATATATAAATACATACACATGCTTGTATATATTTAAGAAATATTTGCATGTATATAAACTATATATAGATTTATATATATAATTTATATTATATATAAATATAAATATTTTATATATAAATAACACATTTTTCTTAAATATATAAATGATTAATCATTTGACAGCTCCAATATATATATATATATATATATATAAATGATTTGAGTTTATGCTTAAATCAAGAAAACATGTTGATGAAAAAAGGGAAAGCAAGAGTATTTTTCCTAGGGGGCGGGGCACCTTGTCAATCACATGAGATTGACCAATGGCAAACCACAACCATCTAACCATCCAATCAATTCCACACGGACAAAAACAAATCCTTTTTCTTCTTTGAGAAGATGTTTCACTCAGATATATATCACATTAGGAAAGAAAAGACTAGCGCAACTTCCATTTCATGCCGACTTTTTAAAAAAAAGTAATGGCAAACAAAGACAAAAATCATTTTTTGCCTTGTGTTGTTCCAAACCTGTAAATGATGACACAGTTTTCTGTTTTGGGTGGAGGTTTGCTTTAAGCGCTGAGACTCTGAGCCTGTGTTGATTCTGTGTTGCTGTAAATGTGTTCTGGGCAGCGATGGCTTCTGTGGTTCCTGGTGTCGCTTCCGGAGGGAATGCAGAAGGTGTCGCGCTGATGGGATTTGCTTGATGATGCGTAACCTCCGGTTCTCAGTGGGATGGAAGAGGTTACCCCTCCCTCAGCCCTTTCTCTCGCTCTCCCTCTATCTTCCTGTTTCCATCCCTCTTTCTCGCGCGCCCTGCTGTGATGTCTAAAAGGTGTTACTAAGACGATTATTTGCCAGCGTTTGTGGAAGGAGACTGACTTCTGTGCTATTTTGAAGAGTTGTAGGCTTTACTCTTGCTCCGCTCATACACCCTTCAATAGTTTTTCAGTTTGTATGTGATCACTAAACATCAGTAAACACCACATTAGGGCCCAGGTGAACTGTAGAATACACCACTGTATAGATGACAGTGTTGACGCACCTAAAGCTGAAAAACACATGCTTTACCTACCGAATTCAGCCTTTAAAATGTTTATAGAACATGACATAGATTCCAGCAACACCAAAAACAAAATCTATTACAATATTTTTGCTTGATCTCTATCAAGCCCGTATGATGCATTATAATGGTATTCATGGTAGCATTTTAAGTATTATCTTTTGATCTAAAAGCATGAATGTTTGAAATTAGTTTTATAGGCATACATAATTATATATAGACATTTATACTTTATATATGAATTTCTTTACAAAACTATTATTTATAAAAAAATATATTTTAATTAAATTTGATTAGTTCAATTGAAGTAAATTAATTTGAGTTCAAATAAATTTAATTAAAGATGACTTTTCATTCATTTAAACTGTGATTGAGTTAAAAGCTATTAAATGTTAAAACAATTTACTTAAAATTATAAAACACCTACTAAAAATTTTTTTTTTAAAACATTTTATTTGTTTACCTGCATGTCATCAGAGAACCATGAATATGCAAATGTGTTTTTAAATGATTGAAATAATAAATTAAAATCTCAGGGGGGCTGCAAGTGAATTTTGCAAGTGAAAAAAAAAGGAAATCCCTGATTTAATATTTTATCTCTGCATAATTTCCTTACTTTATTGGTGTTATTTCATAGTTGTGATGACTTTACTGTTATTCTGAAATGTGGAAAATAGTCATAATAAAGAACAAGTAGCTGTGCCTAAACTTGATTATTTTGCTTTCTCCTTTCTTTCTTTCTGTATCATAAGATGTTCACGGTGAGTCCTTACTCAGATGCCATGACGGTGAAGCTCCACAATGGGATGTCCCGTCACGTTGAGGACCCAGAGATGCTGTGGGTGATGGGACCAGTGCTGGCCGTCGTCCTCATCATCATCATCGTCATCGCCATCCTGCTCTTCAAGAGGTGCGGGACAAGTACAATTACTTTGCTGGTGCTTTTCCAAGAAAAATGCAATCAGTCATCCTGCACTGAGATCATGGAGAGGCGTATTTTTCACATTCTGCTTAAGTGACCATATTTTCTTTTTCGCCGTCCGTAGCAAACACAGTGAGTTTACTGAACTGTCAGGTATAAATAGCCGGTCTCTTTCAGAGACATTGCTGACTCACTGTTAGAGTAGAAAATCGAGATTCAAGAAACCTTATTTCAGTGTGATAGTCAGCAATTTAACACTGTTTTTTCTGAGGACGCTCTTTTTCTGGATACTTTCACTGAACTTTAATGATTAAATAATAGTCATTTACTTTTTGAGCTAGACTGCAGAAATGATATTTTCCCTCACGCAATAGAAAAAGTCATAATATCACATCCACCAAAATCTGATTTCCCCAACTAAGTTACAGATAAAAAGTACCCCTCTTCTCAATTATAGCAAAATTCAGTAGGTCTTATTGAACAACAAGAGAATCAAATGCCCAGGGTTCAAGTTATATGTCTATTGAGTGAAAAGAAAACTCATTTTGCAAATGTCAGCTAGAATCGGAGCTCATTAGTAGCAATGGCATTTCCACATTTCTGACAAATTCGCCCTCCACACACCGTCTGTGCAGTTTTCTTCCTGTGACATTTTCTCTTTTCTCCCCTCTTCTTTCCATCTCTTTCCACGGGATGCAGCAAACAGGAGAGGTGGGTATCGAGCTTGTTTGTGTTTGGCGTTTTGTGAGATGGGTTTAATTGAGCTCAGATTAGTGCTGATGTTCTCCTAACAGATACTAACACTCAGGACATATCTTGCATATTTACATCTCCACCTGATCTCTGTGTGTTCGTACGCTCATGTTTGATGTCATTTCCTGGCTGCACAGGAAGCGCTCCTCTCCCTCGGCTAAAGATGAGCACTCAGCTGGAGTTAAAGATCACTTACTGGCCCATTCCTCTGACCCGGTGGAAATGAGGAGACTCAACTACCAGACACAAGGTACGTCACCACACTCACAATGAGGGAGGCTATGAGTTACAAACAGCTCATCACATTTACAAACACAAAAATGTGTGTTCTGAGCCATAGTGACTTTCCATGCCAACTGAAGCACCGATAGCCTCACGTAGCGCCAACATATAGCGCCGCTGCGCTTCGGGTGACCCGTGTTCGAATCCCGGCTCGTGGACCGATCCCGTTCCCCGTCTCTCTCCCGCCTCGCTTCCTGTCCATTCTATACAATCCTATCACAATAAAGGCAAAAATCACCAAAAAAAAAAAGCCTGTGATGCATTAAGTGACTCGCAAACAATATCTACACTAAATATCCTGTTAAATTTACAGGATCAAACAGCAGATGTGGTTGCCAGAAATTCACAGTAAAACAACAGTGACAATGTTTCCAGTATTACAGGAAGACAAACTGGTGCCTGCATTTTTACCACTATATATTTTAAGTGATATATATACACTACCGGTCAAAAGTTGTAGTCAGTAAGATTTTTTATGTTTTTAAATGAAGTCTCTTCTGCTCACCAAGGCTGCTTTATTTGATGAAAACAGTAATATTGTGAAATATTATGACAAGTTAAAATGACTGTTTTCTATTTTAATATATTTTTAAAATGTAATTTGAAAGCTGAATTTTCAACATCATTACTCCAGTCTTCAGTGTCACATGATCCTTCAGAAATCATTCTAATATGCTGATGTTATGCTCAAAAAACATAAATTATTATTTTCAATGTTGAAAACAGTCGTGTACCATTTTTTCCCCCAAAATTCTATGATGAATAGAAAGTTCAAAAGAACAGCATTTATTTAAAATATAATCTTTTCTAACATTATAAATGTCTTTACTGTAACTTTTGATCAATTTAACTCATCCTTGATGAATAAAAGTATTTTCTAATTTCTTTCCCCCAAAAATAAAAAATAAATTCTTACTGACCCCAAACTTTTGAATGGTAGTGATTAATGTTACAAAAGCTTTCCATTTCAGATCAATTCTGTTCTTTTGAACTTTCTATTCATCAAAGAATCCTGAAATAAAAATGTAAAAAACTGTTTTCAACATGGATAATAATCATAAATGTTTCTTGAGCATCATATTATAATAATTTCTGTAGGATCATGTGACACTGAAGACTGGAGTAATGATGCTGAAAATTCAGCTTTGATCACAGGAATAAATTACACTTCACTATATATTCACATAGAAAACCGCTGTTTTAAATTGTAATAATATTTCACAATATTACTGTTTTTTTTTTATATTTTTTTTTTTATAATTGCAGCCTTGGTGAGCAGAAGAGACTTCATTTAAAAACATAAAAAATCTTACTGATCTAAAACTTTTGACCGGTAGTGTATGTATATGTAGTATTTGGTAACTACTTAAACTACCAAAAAATTGCTTTGTACCTTATAACCTGTATATTTTAATAATAATACAGGTGATATACACACAACACTGAAATAATAAAACAGACATTCAGTGAATAACAGAAAATGCAACTTGAAACACCCTGTGCATTACCGATAACAAAAATTAAACGAAACAAAAGTATTTAAATAAAATATAATCATGTCTTGTGTCATGCAGGGACTTCTTTGAATGTCCTTTTACTGTTTTTCACGGTGAATTATAAAATAAAATGGACAAAACCCATATTTCTTACAGTATACAAGTAGGTAACTTGAGGTTTATAGTCTTTTTCTGTAAAAAAAAATAAAAATAAAAATTATAGTGTAGTTTCTTCAAAATTCTAAGCTAACATACTCCATAAAGCATTACGAAATACAATACACACAAAAATTGGGTAAATAGTTTTGAATAAATATTTTATGGATTGAACTATTTTATTCATACTTTTCTGTACTGACTGTACTACCATGGACATTTTGTTGTGAAATCCTTTAAGAATGCATGCGATACTGCCTCAGAGCCCGGTTGGAAAGCAGCACCATGATACTATACACCTTTTGTAATGCTTTAAAATGCTCACTTGGCTTTGCAACAGAGCTAAAGTTTCTTTTCAAAACGAATCAGTTTGGGGTTGTTTGGATGTAGACCTCAGAAAGAGAGACAGAACTGTTCCCTGGATTTATATATGTGAGGTTCAGCTGGAGCCGCGGTGTGAAGACAAAACATTATTCACAGAACCGCACTGTCAGGTGAAGGACACACACACACACACGAGGAGCAGAACCTGCCAGCTAATCTCAAACACACGCGCACACACACACACACACACACACACACACACACACACACACACACACACACAAGGAGCAGAACCTGCCAGCTAATCTCAAACACACACACACACACACACAGTGGCATCAGATCATATTCCTTCATTCGGTTCAGACTGAGCTTTGAACTTGATGGAAAAATGAAGCAGGATGATTCTTTCTCGCTTCCTCCCTTCCATATTTTGTCTCTTTCTGTTTTTTTTCTCTCTCATTTTCTCTCTCTCAGGGGAAATTTCCGAATGCTCAGACATTTTGCTGACTTCAATAAGAATCTGCTTTTGCTTCAGTTGCAAAGTGACTCATGTTCTTATGTCAGATTGTTGGGCTGCAAGCGCACGCTTGACTGATGCACAATCTTTCTCATGGCAAAACTGGAGCAATATTCATGTCTACTTCCATGCCATAAACATTGATTTTCCTTGCTTGCGAATCTTCAAATGAGGAGCCAGGCTACTAGTGTTGTTGTTTATTTACTTGTGAAAGTTCAGCCTTTGTGTTTCAAAAAGCTTTAGGACTCTTTGAAAATGTAAAAATGGCTTACCTCACAGATAAAGAGTGTTTGTTGTGTGGCTACATGTTTGACGTTTCAGGCAAACTGTTCGATAAGATATGCTTGACGTGCAAACCACGCTCATACTTCGGACTGTGCTGTAACAGTGAATAATGTGATACACAAGGTAACTTTTAAACATTCTGTTGTGTTGACATGCTGAAATCCAAACAGTCCTTGATTTCTGAACCAAGAGTTTTAATATGAACTGAAGGAAGACAGAGCCTTTCAGACGCGAGGTTGCAGAGCTTTTATTCTTTCTTTGGAAGGTTATTGTGGCCCAGAGAGGATCAGCTGCTCCGATAACAGTCCAGAGAGTCCTCTATAGGATGACAAAAAAATCAATATTGATCATATCAAGAAATAGTACGTTTTTTTTTATGAAATTAATACTTTAATTCAACAAAAATGCATTAAATTGATACATTTAATAATTGATAATTGATAATGCATTAAATAAAAAAAGGGTGATATTAAAGCCATTTATAATGTTACAAAGTATTTTTAAAATAAATGCTGTTCTTTTGAATCTTTCAATTAATCAAAGAATCCTGAACTTTTTTCAACACATTTATACATTTATAATGTTTCTTGAGCTGCAAATCATCATATTAGAATCATTTCTGAAGGATCATGCAACACTGAAGACTTAAATAATACTTAAGGTTACTGTTTTTACTGTATTTTTGATATATAATATAAAATATATGTAGCCTCGGTGAGGCTATCCACAACTTTTGAATAGTAGTGTACTTAAGAAATATCTTATTAAGTAGGATTTACATTTTATTTTTAAAAATGCATTTGAAAACCAAATTGCATGGGATGGGGAAAAAAATATTAACCAGTGTTTTCTCAGCCAGCGTTTTATAATCCAATCAAAATGCCTCACCCCGTATTATTTACACTAAATCTGCACATATACACTTAAATATGTAGGGGAAGCCATTTCATGTCTTCTGCTCGTCTCCTTTCCTCTTCCTCTTCTGTCAGTGGCATATATCACAGTCCCTCCTCATCTTCTCTCTGCAGGTTCCAGTGCCTTCAGCTGCACCAGCACTTCAAGTTAGTTTTGCTCTTTCATTCCTGTGTGAACTTTCACTTCCTTCATTTTAAATGCTCCTCCAACCTGTCCATCAAGTCCAAAGCCACGCCCCCTCCTCCACCACTGGCTGCTCTTAGTTAAACGTCCTCTCAACAGGCCGTCCGTCTCAAACTCGGGAAAACACTCTTGTTTTTAATGTGTGCTCAGGTTGTAGTCCTTCTGTGTGAAATGCGGATGTCATTTACATGCCATTTTGATTGTACAGGACAGCTTACGCCACCTTGCTATTGACCCGGATGTAGTTCATATGTCAGCCAATGAGCATGTCCGTTCACTGCTTACGTCACTGCCGCTAGCCTTAGCACATGGCATGGTGCTACAAGCTTTCTCCTTTGCCTTCTATTTCTCTCATGCTTTTGGTTGTTTCCATGTTTGCCCGTTTGCTCATCTTCCAAATGCTTAAAAACTCTATGAACCAAAGTGTGTTTGTTCCCCACAGTTCAGCCAAGCGAAACAAAGCAAGCCAATATAAATCTATGCCATTAATTCATCCTTTCTTTTTCCCTGCAGGAATGCGGGAACACCCTTCAGTTTCAGTCTGTGCTTTGGCTGACCACATCGAGCGGCTGAAAGCCAACGACGGCCTACGCTTCTCACAGGAATATGAGGTAACTCGTCCCAAGTCACGTCAGATGAGATGTGCTGTGTCCGTCTGAGCAACCTTGAGGAGAACCGTCCTCACTCTCTGCCTTCTGTTAAAGCCACCGAGGGATAATTGCTTGATGTCCTAGTACAGAAATTTACATAAAAATGGTCTGCTATGATAAATCAGGACAATGCGAGGAGCAGAACGCATCCATTATGGATTACTTGTGCAGCTGGAAAACACTGACCTACATCTGCATGATATAAATTGTAGGACGGGACACGGAAGAGAAGCGTGAAGTAGTTTTAGATGCAGGTTTCTCACTAACAGCTGTGTTTCCACAGTGCGGACGTGATGATTGTGGTCGATTTATTATGTCTGTGTATTTGAAGCAGAGGTGTTTATTGCTCCCTATATGCGCTCAAAAAACCGTTCTGCAGACGCATGAATTTAACTGTGCCGATCATATCACTTACCTTTTAAAAGTTTTTGTATTTTTTTTATTATTCAATTATTCAACAGGGACACATTACATTTCTATTGTTACGAAGGTCTGTTCACTCTGCTGCCTTATTTGCAACGTCTCCGGGCATCCAAGACCAAGTCCTATATCCTGAAATCTCACAAACTGCTTTCCACACTCACACTTAAATAACATATTTCAAATCAGCAACCAAATCTGACATGAACTGTCCCATAAACGGAGCTTCTAATGGCAGGTGCAGTGACTCAATGACTTTACCAATTGCCGATTGGCTCTTTTATTTAGAGGGAGGGACTTATTCCGCCATATTGCCTGTTGCTCTTTTTCCCATTCATAAGTATGAGTGTACCGTCTTTGTATAAAGTCTTTGGAATAACCCATCAAAATAGTTCTCACACTTCAAATTAGGGTCCAATTATCATTATTAACTATGATTTTAATAACCTCAATAAACTCCTAATTACTGCTTATTAATAGTTAATAAGGTAGTTGTTAAGTTTAGGTATTCGGTGAGATTTATGATAAGCAACTATTTAATAGTGAGATTTGGACCCTAAACTGAAGTGTTACCGCAATAAAAGAACACTTCAATCCATCACCGTCTGTGCAGAAAATACTAAAGAAATTGCCACTAACCTGAAAAACAACCAGAAATGTAGATTTTTTTAGCGGACTGATGCACCCTAACTCTCGGTATTGGGTAAAGCCAGCCAATAAGACTGAAACTGCTCATTTTGAGTCAGATCTTGGTGATTTTGCTTGCAGAATGGTTCAGACCTGTGGGCGGTCTGTCTGATACTGTGACTACTCCATCACAGACAAACAGCTAAACATGTTCAATTTACAATTTCAGAAAGATTATGAACATGGACATCTCATGTATAGCAAGAACTGCTGTGCATTACTTAAATGTGCTGAAATAGCACTATACACTCATGCATCTACAGAAGACTACAACTTACACGTGCATACACACACACACGCACACACACACACACACATACACACATACATCAGCATCTAAGGCAGTACCCAGATCGCCAGAGCTTGAAATTAAAGCTGGGAAACGACTCTATTAGGAGTGTATTGAGTGTGAGAGTCACCTGCTTTATTAGACAGCTAATCCTGCTCTGTGTGTGTGTGTGTGTGTGTGTGTGTGTGTGTCAGGACTCTGCTGCCTCCTTGAGTTATTATACGGTGAGCGGCTCTTCTGAGTACTTAAACAATCAAGACCTTAATATAGACATCAAATACTGAGGGAGCAACACTGATCTAATCAAACGCCAAATGACTCACATTAAACTCCAATACAAAAGAAGCTAACAGGATAAACAGATAAAGA
The DNA here is from genome assembly GCA_031834385.1 of Semotilus atromaculatus. Taxonomy (NCBI): domain Eukaryota; kingdom Metazoa; phylum Chordata; class Actinopteri; order Cypriniformes; family Leuciscidae; genus Semotilus; species Semotilus atromaculatus. The sequence goes on along the minus strand of JAULUF010000016.1, from coordinate 10,853,393 downwards.
TTGGCTTATGGGGAGGGAATTGTGTACAAAGATGAAGAGAATGTGATATACTGTAGGTAAATAAAAAGAAAGTGATAGATCGGTGCGAGCCGTCATCTGTGAGAATGTCCTTACCAAGTTCGACATGCATTTTATTTGATATACACTTCTGTTTAAAAGTTTGTTCTCGATCCTGCTTTTGAATTGCTCAGGAGACCTGATATACAGTTGGACTGAGTTTTCTTATATAAATATAAGTTTATGCTGTACAGCATGTTGAGAGATCACACAGAGCTTGTCACACACTCTTCTGATTAGTTGTGGTTGTGTTGTGTTGTGCAGAATTTTGGCCTTTAGTGTGGACAAGCAAATTGCTCATTGGAAATCGTATTATGTCAGGTTAGCACACAATGTTAAGGTGTGAAATCATCCCTGCACATCAACAAACACACACAGCCACAAACACAAACTAATACATAAAACATAGTGTGCTGTTAGACTGTTGTGAACTGCTCCGAGACACGAAGGTTGAGGATCCAAATGCAGTTTATTTAAGTAAATCCAAATCGTAAACAGAATCAAGGCAAAGGTCATACACAGGCAGGCAATCCAAACCAACAGGATGGGGAAAACCAGGACACGGGCAGAGATCAAGAACCAGGAACACAGACAACAAAGGAAACGCTCAGAAATGCAGTGGAATACAAATACAAGACTTCACAGGGAATGATGAGGTGAACCAGGCTTATATGGGGTGAACTAAACAATATAATGAGACACAAGTGAATGTGATAATCAGGGCTGATGAGTCCGGGCAGGGAATTATGGGAAATGTAGTTGTGAGTGAATAATGATAGTCTGATGTGGAGTGCCCTCGGGTGGCTCTCAAGGGCACTCCAGCTGATAACCGTTACATAGACAGTGTAAGCTGACAAATAATCACCAGCAATATGACAGTTCTTCATAATTCATCTGTTATAACAGAATATCAGCCTCAGTTTTTTCTTCATTTCATATAAAAAATTTAATTAAAAAAAGCCACATTTCACTTCGAATGAACTGTACTTGTCAATGGACGTGTGTGGCTTCCTTAAAGGATTAGTTCACTTTAAAAAAAACTTTTGCTGATAATTTACTCCAAGATGTCCATGTCTTTCTTTTTTCAGTCGAAAAGAAATTAAGGTTTTTGATGAAAACATTACAGGATTTTTCTCCATATAATGGACTTCAACAGGACCCCAAACGGACATTTTCAACGTAACTGTGTATTACGTGAGTCATGAACGCGCATCAAAGAACAGAGCAAGGCGAGCATTTGTGCTTATAAAACTTCAACTTTTTCATTTATTTGTGAAATGCCGATGGTTTGTCTAGATAAGACCCTTATTCATCGTCTGGTGTCGTTTAAAGCCCTTTGAAGCTGCACTGAAACTGTCATTTGGACCTTGAACCGTTTGGGTCCTGTTGAAGTCCATTATATGGAGAAAAATCCTGGAATGTTTTCATCAAAAACCTTCATTTCTTTTCGACTGAAGAAAGAAAGACATGGACATCTTGGATGACATGAGGGGGAGTAAATTATCAGCAAAAGTTTTTTTTAAAGTTAACTAATCCTTTAAGAGCATTTTGATCTCATATATACACTATCGTTCAAAAGTTTTTTTTCGTTCAAAAGACTTTTTTTTATTCAAAAATAATTTGTTCAGTTAATCAAAAGTGACAGTTTATAAAGACATAACAAATTATGTTCTTTTGAACTTTCAATTCATCAAAGAGTCCTGTATCACGTTTTCCACAAAAAATATACAGCTGGACAACTGTTTTCAACATTGATAATAATCATAAATGTTTCTTGAGCATCAAATCATCATATTATAATGATTTCTGAAGGATCATGTGACCGTTAAGACTGGAGTAATGATGCTGAAAATTCAGCTTTGATCACAGAAATAAATTTACAGTTTACTATACTCACATAAAAAACTGTTATTTTCAATTGAAATAATATTTCACAATATTATTTTTTTCTGTATTTTTTTATAAAATTGTGCTGGTGAGCAAAATAGATTTCTTTTCGATTTAAAATTGGTAACACTTTACAATACAATAAGTTTTCATTTGTAAATTTTCCTTACTCAACTATGTTAGTTAACATGAACTTACAGTGATAAAATTATTTGTTAATTTTAATTTCAACATTTACTAATACATGATTAAAATCAAAAGTTGCATCTGTTAATATTACATAAAGTACCTGAGCTAACGTGAACTAACAATGAACGAAATACTTGAACAGATGTGTTGCTCATTATTAGTCAATGCATTATCATTATAAAGTGTTACCAAAAAATCGTATCGACCCCAAATTTTTGAACATAAGTGTATACTTCACATGCTTGATATGTTTTGTTCATAATAACTGAAGTGCAGGATCTTCTGCTATATATCCAGCATCTCAGAGCTGCAGTAATGTGATGCAGACGTCTAGACCCCACTGACCCGTGTCTCATCACTATGGTAACAGCAGCGTAGATTCGGCTGGAAACGATGGGCAGGTCGAGGTGGAGAGTTGCATCTGCTAGATTTTGTACTTCAGCTCCTGATGTTTCACAGTCATCATGAAATCTGAATTGACCCGGGTCTTATTATGAATGATGAAATAGCCACGTTTACATGCACAACTTTTGTTTCAATCGAACTGAATTCATTCCGATTGATGAATCCGAACGTGGTGTTTACATGAACGCTAAACAAGTGATCAGGTTGATGTGTGCGTTTATTTGTCACAAGCTTAAAATCGGAATTGATTTTTTGCACGAATATAACAGAGTTTCCCGCTGTTTGTGCGTAATAACTATTCTCCTATATTGGTTCTTTAATTGATTTAAACAGCAGACTTAATATTTATCCATTTCTGGTCATAATTTGGAGATAAAGCTTATGAACCGTTTTGCTGTGCTGCTTATATTTATTACGCAGTAAAAATGTATCTGTGGATGAGAATCTGAAAGAACAAGGACTGGATGGATGTTGTCCTGCTCCACTTCACAGACACTGACTGATCATTTATGACACTTTATTCAACAGGAAGAACAGCTCGTTCAGCGCGTCACACGTCATTACGCTATTTCAACGTCATTGCACATGCACAGTCCTTTCAGTTTCGGTTTTCAATCCGATCAAGTGTTTACATGTCCTTTCGATCGGATTAGAAAAGGAATAAACCACCACTTTCATTTGGATCGAGCTCAATCGGATCGATTAAGGTGTTTACGTGAAGGCTTTTCAGTCCGATTACTAACTGATTATATGGTTGCATGTAAACGTAACCATGCATTTGTAAACGTTCATCAAAACGTGAGCTCCAACGCCCCTTGTTTTAGCTAACAACACCAAACCCGCTTATGTTTAAAGCTCTTCCATCTAGTCACCTGTCTTATGTACAATTTCAGTCAATTCCCTGTTAAATTGTTATACTGATTCCCTTTATCTTTCTCATGAATATCCTGAATAAGTTATGTTACAATAAAACAGGTTTTCATGAGTCAACATGTCATCGTTTGGCTCAACCAATGGCAAAAGATTAGAAGGGAGGTTCTTTTTCTTCATTTACTCTCTCAATGCTGATGGTCTAGATTTCTAACTATAGTATCTCATACTAACTGCTCATGTTTTGTCCCTCTGTCCTGCAGTCTATCGACCCTGGCCAGCAGTTCACCTGGGAGAACTCCAACCTAGAGGTCAACAAGCCCAAGAACCGCTACGCAAACGTCATCGCTTACGATCACTCCAGGGTCGTGCTGACTCCTGTTGATGGTAAACAACAACCATCAATACATCAAACAAAGTTCAATTGAACAGCATGTCTATCACAATCTACATCTACTGAATGCTGTGAAAGGCCTTCAAGTCTTAAATCATGACTGTTTATTAAATATTCTGAATGAAAGTGTTAATTTCTTTAAGAAAAAATATTACGGTAACACTTTATTTCGAGAGTGCACTTTAGATATTCTACTAACTATAATTAACTTTGCAACTACATGTCAACTAACTGTCATTAGAGTATTCGTAGACTGTCTGCTTAATATTTGCTAACACTTTATTTTGTTGGTCTTCCAACAGATATTCTACTGCCTATAAGTAACTTGGCAACTACACGTCAACTTATTCTCCTAACCCGAAGCCTAACACCTAACCATAACCGAACAGTCTACTGACAGTCTACTACAGCCTACTAATACTCTAATGAGAGTTAGTTGACATGTAGTTGAAAAGTTACTTATAGTTAATAGAATGTCTAAAGTCGACTATCGAAATAAAGTGAAACCAATCTTACTGACCCCAAACTTTTGAACAGTAGAGTATGTACTTTAACATCCCAAAATAAAGAGAGATTCAGCAATGACGAGTTCTGCACACAATCTACATCTGCTGAATTCTGTGAAAGGCCTTCGAGTCTTGAATCATGACTGTTTATTCAATATTTTGGAAAATTTCAATGTACTCTCAATGCTGTTTAACATATTTCAAAATATTACATTGTGCACATTCCATTCCAAGTTGGCCTACCAAGGACATGTTTTGTACCGTGCAGTGCTCAGTTAGCAGCCTTTCGATGTGTGTTAACCGCAGGTGTGCCGGGAAGTGACTACATCAATGGCAACTACATCGACGGCTACCGCAAGCAGAACGCCTACATCGCCACTCAAGGTCCTTTACCCGAGACGCTCAGTGACTTCTGGAGGATGGTGTGGGAGCAGAGGACCAACACTATCGTCATGATGACCAGACTGGAGGAGAAGAGCAGGGTGAGAATTCACTCGGGAACTCCCGTTGGCTGGTTAATTGGGCTTTTTATGCAACTAAATAAAAATTTTTAAAGTAGGAACTTATAACGACTATTAATCACAACAACGACTATATATCCAGTGCGTAACACATTTACTAGACCACCACCCAATGTAAGGTTTGTGCCACAGCTGCCCTAAACTAACAGTATTGGAGATTACCAAAATCATGTTTCTGTAATGGTTAATCCAACAGTATGTGTAAGCTCTTTAGTCACAGTCGGCCAAGTCAAAGTCCGGACAAATTTGAGATTGAGTGGATTCAAAGAAATTTAAAAAAAATTATCACATACAAAACTATTTGGAAGTCAATAACAACAGAGATTGTGGAAAAGTACTGTACACCATACAAAATATTATCTTTTTTTTTTTTTTTGGTTAATATTTGTGAATAAAGACTTCAATTTGGTATATGCCACATACATTTTTTAGTTTTAAACAAGTTTTTGACAGATTTTGACAGATACAGAAGTTTCTGACAGATTCAAATATTTGTGTTTTCTTAACAACTTCATAATCACATGCAGACATGTGGCCTCTCCGAGAATTATATAGAAAAGGAAGTGGCCATAAGTGTCAGGTCTATTGAGCAGGAAGTGATGTGTGTTTGTGAGAGAGGGAGGCGTTACGTGTTCCTCACCTGCCGTGTGGCCAGATGGTCATTCTGTTTACTCCACATGCTCAGTCTCAAAATACATGATCTAATGTAAGCTTTCTAATAGAATTATGTACCTCGTGTTTTGCCCTTTTTATATATAATTTGCGATATAATATAATTTGTATTAAGTTCAATAAAATATAGGTACATACAATGTGTGTATTTATATATATATATATATGTATAGCTCACAAACATAACTTGATTTCAGTCTAGAATACACCTGAATATACTTATTGAATTGGAAAAAATGAAGCCTTGTTATTATGTGCTTTCAATAACAGACTTGTCAAACACTATGTAGAAAATGAATGTGATTGTACATCCTGCTGTGCTCTGTTATTACAGATATACTTTAATGTGCATCCCGAAACATAACAAGATTGTATTCATTTCACAATATGAAACCGCTTTATTACCTTCTACACTCTCTTAAGATTTGAAGAAGGGAACACTAGGGACGTCCTCAACGAGGAAAATTAAATATGACATTTTTGACAAAGAAAAAGACAAAACATTTTTTTTTTTTTTTATTCTAAAAATGCAAAAAGTTTAATGGTGGATTTTGGTTTGTCCGCAGTATTTATTAATTATCTTGAACAAGTGCACAGATTGTACCTGTTCTTTGTGTAGGAAGAACAGCAGTGTTTACCGAAGCCCAGATGGGTCACGCTAATGCATCTCAACCCCAGCCATACCGGTCATTACTAACACAGCCCTCTGTGCTCGGTGCGCGTGTGTGTACGCACACAGTATGTGACCCGTGTGTGTTATCAGAGCCTGAGGTTCAGCACAGTCCTGGACACTCTGTGGTGCGTGATTTCCCCATCTGTCCCATCAGTGCCAGAGAGAGACCCTCAGGCATTCGCTTCAGCGTCTCTAAAGCAGAAGCACAGCGCCGGTCCTTGTGTGATGCATGTGTGTGTTTGTGATTGAAGGTGAAGTGTGATCAGTACTGGCCGAGCCGTGGAACAGAAACATACGGCATGATTCAAGTGTCCATGTTGGATACAGTGGAGTTGGCCACCTACAGCGTCAGAACCTTCGCTCTCTATAAGGTCTGTGTGTGTTTATAGATGATTATCTTTTTTTGTTTTGTTGTTGCACCACTTTTCCATTTTGTTCAAGTGACAAATGATATTGCATTCTGGCTCTGTAAAAAAACGCAATGAAAACTATACTAAACAATACGCTCTCCATAAGGTCTGTGTGTGTTTATAGATGATTATCTTTTTTTGTTTTGTTTTTTCACCATTTTTCCATTTTTTTCAAGTGATAAATTATATTGCATTCAGGCTCTGTAAAAAAAAAATGCAATGAAAACTATACTCAAAACAACTAGTTTTAGATGTTCCTGTTGATTTAAATTTGACGCTCAGTTAGATACGCTGCGTTCACACAAATGAATGAAACTTTTCTGCTCATTAATTCTAGAAATGTCTTTCTGTGATGTGGAGGCGTCACACTGAATAAATGAACCTGGAAATGGTTCCACAAAAACATCCAAATTTAATTAGTAGTGCGAGATGAAACTCCCTCTTGGTAACAAGTGTGCTTGGGTACTAGTTGGCAACATTTTAGAAAAGATTTCCCAAATAGAAAAGGATTTTATTACAAATTGTATTGGTTTTTAAGACTTGTATAGTGATGAATAAATGACTGTATTATATTTGCTTTATTAGCTTTGTTAATTTTAAATCAGTTTTTCTGTTTCACCATTTATGATGAAGAAAGTCACACCACAAAGCAATTTAACCAAATTAATTTTTGAAGAAAATATTTCTGTAAATGTTTAAATGGGTCAAATTGTGCAATAAGTCCACTTATACTGTTATAGGAAAAAATCAGTTGTAACTTTTTTGCCATAACTAATTTTGCACCCTCCCTCAGATCCTTACTATTAAACAGACTGATTTGCAACTGCAACTATAAGACCTGTTTTGATTGGCTAACCTCCATGTATTAGCATAGTTCATCAGAACAGGCCAGATGAATGCTAAATAGGTGCTGATATGAAAATGTGCGCAGTCATAAGTTAACAAGCTCATACAGTACTAAATATACAATTTTTTTTAATTTAAAACAGCAAGTAAAATCTCTTTTTTTTATCATATGTCTCCTTGAATCTGTTCTAACAGAATGGATCCAGTGAGAAACGGGAAGTTCGGCAGTTCCAGTTCATGGCCTGGCCGGATCACGGCGTTCCTGAATACCCTACACCGATTTTAGCCTTTCTACGCAGAGTCAAGGCCTGCAACCCACCTGACGCCGGACCCATGGTGGTTCACTGCAGGTAGACCGTGGTCTCCACTCACATATCTATAAATGTGCTCGTGCATCTGTGAATTCAATCTAAATGTGAGATTTCCCTTGTGTTTTTCCATGGAAGCGCTGGCGTGGGTCGGACGGGCTGTTTTATCGTAATAGAGGCCATGCTCGAGCGGATGAAGCACGAGCAGTCAGTGGATATCTACGGTCACGTGACCTGCATGCGCGCTCAGAGGAACTACATGGTGCAGACAGAAGATCAGTACATCTTCATCCACGAGGCCCTTCTGGAGGCCGCCACCTGCGGGAACACAGAGGTCCCGGCGCGGAGCCTGTACACACACATCCAGAAGCTCACGCAGGTGTCGCCCGGAGACACCGTCACCGCCATGGAACTGGAGTTTAAGGTCAGAAACACACACATATTCTCGTACATCTTCCTAACCTGGCACGACACAACAGGGTTCCAGTGTCAGTTCTTCTCTCCTCACTGAAAGCAAAACACTGAATGAAGGCACGAAATCACAGCCAGTCAGAATCAATTTGATGATTAGGATACAGCTTCGGATGTGTGCGCGCCGAAAACTTCCCACACCACGTCCAAGTAATGAATTAAGCTGCCTTTCGCATCTTCTTGAGCTTGCATGTTTAAATTAGCAAGGCTGAAACGTTCATGACAATTCAGCACTGTCCCTATCAACTGTCCCGAGCGTCATTCACGTTCATGGTTTCACAATTTTGCATTGTTAGAATTCATAAAAATGTTACTGGCCAACTGGCGATTGACACCGTTTCATATTTTCACCAACGCCGATTTTTACTTGCATTTGGCGCTTGGCGAGTGTTCACTTTAGTCCCTGCTTAGAGGTTTATCTTGCCTTTTTATTAGAGTTGGGAATTCATTTACTAAAATTATTTAAAACATTTTTGTTAATAAATTTTACAAATTGTAAATATTAGATTAGAACTTAATTATAAATGTTACCTAGGCAACTAGGTGAAATAAGTTTAAACTTGAGCGCTAAAATTACTAATTGGAAATAAATAAATAACTCAAATTTCACTGAAACTAAAACTGAAAATAAGATTATAGTCATGTTTAAAATAATAAATACAAAATTACACAAAAATAAATAAATAACTGATAATATAAAAATAAAAGCGAATTAAAAATATTTAAAAACTATAATAATATGTAAATAATACTAAAATAATAAAAATGTTGTTAATGGAACAATTTTGACTTCATAACACAGCCAGTTATAATAGTTATAATAAGCATGTTATAAAGTCAGAATTGTGTGATATAAACTCGTAATTACTAGAAAAAAGTCTGAATCGTGAGATAAAATGTTGCAATGAATTACCATTTTTATTTTTTATTCTGTGGCGGAAACAAGCTTCCATAGACATAGAATCTGAAACTGAATTGGTAAATTCCTTGTGATTCGCGTGTCTAATGGTAAAGGTTGATTGCATTTTCTCAGTAATACTCAGTAATACTAAGAAAAACTGCTGTAGACAGAGAAGAAAAGCCATGTACCTTACTAAAACAAAGGTGCACTTTTTAATTATTCAAATAATGCATTGGCAGCTGAAGGAGAAGCTGACAGCCTGTATCTGTGCCTGGTGAGAGTTAAAGCTGGAAAACTCCTGCACGACTGGGCTTTAACATACAACAGCTGTCCTCAGAGGCGCTTCACAGCCCGAGTGATGAGGCTCAGAGATGTTTTACATGTAGGATCATTATAGATGTAATCAGGTTTTAAATGCTTGATGTTGTGAAGAATCAGTGCAGTCGACACATTTGGGTTTCCCTGCACAACATGAATGACTTTAATGGGCTGTTTTTTTTCCCCATGATGCTTCCTGGTGACACGCTGAGATTCAAGGAGCACATATCATTTGAAGTTTGAGAACAAAGCCACTCAAAACATTCATTCTTTGCCAAAGAAAGACGTCAAATGTTGACAGTGGAACTCATTTCTGTGCTACAAATACTTGAAACTTAACTTCTGAAGCTAGAGCATTTCTTTCTTTTTAATTACCGATTCTGATCCTAATATCTAAAACACAATATAATGATGCCAAAAAAATATGTTTGAGGTCGGTAAGGTTTTTGAAAGTCTCTTCTCATTACCAAGACTGCATTTAGTTTAGAAAAAAAGAAAGAAAAACAGTAATATTGTGAAATATTATAATAATTTAAAATAACTTTTCCATTTAAACATATGTTTTAAAATGTAATTTATTTCTTGTGATCAAAGCTGAATTTTCAGCATCATTACTCCAGTCTTCAGAGTCACATGATCCTTCATAAATCATTCTAATATGATTATTATTATCAATGTCGACAACAGTTGTGATGCCTCATATTTTTTGGGATTCAATTTAATGCATTCCTCCTGAATAGAAATATTAACTTTAAATATAAATATTAAATATAAACTTACCAGCCCCAAACTTTTGAACTGTAGTGTGTATTTGTCTGTTTCCCAATTTCAGAGCACTATGAATGTTATCTTTTCACTCTGCAGAAACTGGCCAACTCTAAAGCACACACCTCCAGATTCATCAGCGCTAGTCTGCCGTGCAACAAATTCAAGAACCGGCTGGTCAACATCATGCCCTTCGAGTCGAGCCGTGTGTGTCTTCAGCCAATCAGAGGAGTGGAGGGGTCCGACTACATCAACGCCAGCTTCATTGATGGATACAGGTGTGTGTGTGTGTGTGGGTTGGTTTATGTGATTTATGAGGACACAAATTTGTATAATGACATGTGTATTACACTGGTATTACAACTTATGGGTGGTTTATGAGGACACTTCAAAAGTCCTCATAAAATCAAATGGCTTAAAAAACATAAAAAACAATGTTTTATTAAAAAATTTAAAATGCAGCATGTCTCCTGTGATGGCTAGGTTTAGGGATAGGGGCAGTGTAAGGGGACAGAATATATAGTTTGTACAGTATAAAAACCATTACGCCTATGGAGAGTCCTCATAATGCTGTTGCACCAACATGCGTGTGTGTGTGTGTGTGTGTGTGTGTGTGTGTGTGTGTGAGAGAGAGAATCAGGGTTGTGCGATTGCAATTCAGTAAATTCCTCTTCCTGTCATTTCGTTTCAACATCCTGTGGTGAGGACATTTTAATTCAAACTCACACTGCTGAATTGAAAGGAGGCAGATCTTAAATTCCGAATTTTGCCCAAAGTCATAAACAGAGATCTGAGAACCAATTGAGAGCAACTGTGACTCCGGCTCTGGAGAAATGGGATAAAACATGGCGTGTTCTTCTGAAGCGAGTCTCTCCGTCTCTTTGACTCCCGCTGGATGTGACAGCTCAGAGTCATGGCCCGTCTCGGAAGTCTGCGTCTGCGTGTCTACTGCCTTTGTGCTGCTAGTTGTCAGGACAAATTGTTCTTATTGGCAGGACTGTCCATAACTGGAGCGCTATCAGCACTGGGAATCAGAGCGGCCCTGCGGCCACGAGCTGACAGGTGATGAACACAGTTCAGCGGACAAATAATAGGATTACCCGTCATGAGGAGTCTGGTCTCCATGCAGAGCTCAATCTATCACACACAGATAAACGTTCAGCCGACTGCACTGGGTTTGATCCAGCCCACCACTGAGACAAAGTTAAAGGAATAATTCCATAAGGGTTCTGTATTAGGTGTTCTGTATTTATATGGATATCTATATTTTCCAAACTGCAAAGGCTGCGATTTAATTATATAAATATATAGTGTTTCAGAGAGAAGCAGGACACTGTGTTCATTTACAGCTCATGATTCAATGTTTTCAGTGTCTTGGAGCGGCTCGGTTCGCAATAAATGCCGATGCACACAAACTCCATCTCTGCCAACGCTGTGAGTTTGTAGCACTTATAACATGCATTTGAAAATGCAACATTACCCAGCCATCTTCCCAAATATGTAATGAGAAGCGCTTATATATCTGTTGTTTTTATTATTTAATAAATTGTTTTTTATTTTTATCTTTTTCTTTTTCTTCTATTGAACTCAAAATGAGATGTTTAGCAGAAATATGACAATGCAAATTAGCATTCATATAAGTACGACCACAGAATCCTGCAGCTGACCAATCAGATTAAAGTATTCCAGAGAGTGTAATAATATAGTAAACTTGCTTATTTTGTTAGCAATGACTATTCATATCACTTCTTTCAGTACTGTCTGTTCAGTGGATTGTGCAGTAAAAAATCTCATAGAAGAGTTTCCTGTGAATGGAAACCTGGAAAAATTGATATTAAAATTGCATTTCCTAAGACAGTACAACCTACTCAATGGACCGTACAGTCTCATATGCATCATATACAATATCCCGTCTCTGTGAGTTCTTGGGATGCATTGCAACTTTGTGCCACAGCGAATGCTTGCAGCAGTGCTCAATATGAATAATCCTTTAATAGCCTTCAGAATCAAATGTGAAGTACTTCCTTTGCTGCTGAGGGGTCATGTGAGGTGGAGGGAGGAAGGTGTGTCAAGAATCTGTGCTCATTATTGGCCCTTAATCAAATTAACGGCCAATCAAAGAGCTCCCACTGCATCTGCCGCCCGACTGAAGTGTAAACAGAGTAATTGGCAGTAATCGTATTTGTAATGAAGGACAGAGGGAGAAGGGCTTTCACATGCTTTTAGCTTGATGAGTGTGTGTGTGTGTGTGTGTGTGTGTGTGTGTGCGTTCACTCATTCAGTGATTTGCAGTGACTGAAACGAGCCGAAGTCAGTGTGAGTCTGCAACTGTGATCATTGGAAATGTGGGCGTGTCTAGTGATGTTACATGTTATGCAAATGAGCAGTGATGTGATGCGCCAACCAATAAGAGTAAAGACAGTAGATCATTGATACAAGATATACACCTCACCGTAATATAAATATAGATCAAAAAGCCAAAACAAACAGTGGATGGATGATAGATAGATAGATAGATAGATAGATAGATAGATAGATAGATAGATAGATAGATAGATAGATAGATAGATAGATAGATAGATAGATATCTCAAGATATCTCAAGATATCTCAAGAAGAAAACATAATAATGTGCTTAAAACTGTCAGTGTTCTGTGTGAGTTGGATTCAGGCTTGTATCATCTGATGATATGTTGTGTTATTCTTTTTTTTATTTTTATTTTTTTTATTCTTTATTACAAGGACAATGCATATTAACATGACAAGTCAAAATATGCCAGAGTTAGCCAAAAGGCTAGTTTGATCTAGGCTAATTCATCTACTACACAAACACCTTCCCCTCTAGAACGAGTAGAGTAAAACAACAGCCATTTCAGCGGCAGCAGGAACACTCACCGTGACCAACAGTACTCACTCAGAGAGAAACCTGCGCTGATAAAATCACTGGAAGACAAAGAGTCTGCGGAAGGAGGATTAGACATTTACTCCACTAGTTCAAGCACAGCAGAGATGTATTTGCTCAAGTTTATCTAAAATAAAAACTTCATCAGAGACCTGAGGATCTCACAGCGGGATGAGCGCTGGAAGCGTCCGCTAGTGCCAAACGGGACACAGTTTGAGTGATCTGGAGCTCTTCAGTCTTCACAACACAATCATGTCTTTCTCACCCGTCTCACGCTCTCTCGTTCCTTCTCTGTTCCCTCTTTCTCTCACTGCATCTCCATCTCCTTCTCTGTCTGTCTGTCTGATGTGTTTCTGCTCACGGAGCCGCAGCGCCCCCTGTTGTTAGATGAGAGGAATCACTCCTCCCTCACTGCAGACGCTGAAGGATTGGTGTGTTTTTAAACTGTGTCTTCATGTGTTGTTCCTGCAGGCAGCAGAAGGCGTATATCGCCACACAAGGTCCTCTGTCTGAAACCACAGAGGACTTCTGGAGGATGCTTTGGGAGCACAACTCCACCATCGTGGTGATGCTGACGAAGCTCAGAGAGATGGGACGGGTGAGTTGTGACAGATTCGCTCATTCCCGCACACCTCAATGACTAGAGACAGAGTGTGAGTGGCTCAAAGCAGCCCATTTTGCTTCTGTGATGTGATTCAGAGCAAAACAAGATAATCAACCAGGAATTCATTGGGAATCGATTGGGTTGTGAAATATGCCTCAATGTGCTGTCAACTTTAGGGCAGGGTTATTATCATTATCTAAAACTGAAACTAATTCTAATATTGCATCCCAAACTGACTAAATTTGCTGCAGTCTTTCTAAAACAATTCAGTGATATTTGCAGCATTTTTTTTCTTGTAGTTTTGCAATAAAAACCTAATGATAATCAGTATGTAGTCATGCAATTAGTATTAGTGACAGTAAAAGTACAGTTACTGTAATCAAATTTTGCATAATTACTGAAATCAATTATAGTCCGGCAGTTGAACACCATCCTCAGGTTAATGTTTTTGTGGAAAAATTATGCAAAAATGCAAGCTGACACAAATAATGCCGAAATCTATAAAATTTGCATTAATTCTTGCAATTGAAAGATAACAAAATCCTTTGAAGGGACTGATTTAAGTGTAGCAGATAATAATAACAAAATAAACATGCAATGTGGTGTTCATTTGGGGAAAAACTCTGCTGTAATTAACACAAAATAATACCGTTAACACTGTTAATGATGCTGAAAATCAGCTGGTCTGCTGGCCTCGGGCTGTCCTTCTGTGCGTTACATCAAAGGGACAAAAGGCAAGAAACGTATATAAATCAAAAAAAGCTTTGGGATTTGGACAAAGCAATTAAGTGTGACCCACTCTTTTAACCACGTGTGTGTTCTGTTTCGCAGGAGAAGTGTCATCAGTACTGGCCTGCAGAAAGATCTGCGCGATACCAGTACTTCGTTGTGGACCCCATGGCTGAATACAACATGCCTCAGTACATCTTACGAGAGTTTAAAGTCACAGACGCCAGGGTAAGTTCAGCAGACGTTACCGCATGACTTCAGCTGTGCTGTCTTTAAAATACACTCTTACAACTCTCTCTCTCTCTCTCTCTCTCTCTCTCTCTCTCTTAGGATGGTCAGTCAAGGACGATCCGCCAGTTTCAGTTCACCGATTGGCCAGAACAAGGTGTGCCAAAGACAGGAGAGGGCTTTATTGATTTCATTGGCCAAGTCCACAAAACCAAGGAGCAGTTTGGACAGGACGGACCGATTACTGTTCACTGCAGGTGTGTGTGGGTGCGTGTGTGCGTGTGTTTGTAGAAGTGCGTGTGTGTGTTTGTAGAAGTGCATGCGTGTGTGCGTGCGTGTGTTTGTAGAAGTGCGTGCGTGTGTTTGTAGAAGTGCGTGCGTGTGTGCGTGTGTGTTTGTAGAAGTGCGTGCGTGTGTGTGTTTGTAGAACTGCGTGCGTGCATGTGTGTGTTTGTAGAAGTGCGTGCATGCATGTGTGCGTGCGTGCATGTGTGTGTTTGTAGAAGTGCGTGCGTGCATGTGTGTGTTTGTAGAAGTGCGTGCGTGCATGTGTGTGTTTGTAGAAGTGCGTGCGTGCATGTGTGTGTTTGTAGAAGTGCGTGCGTGCATGTGTGTGTTTGTAGAAGTGCGCGTGTTTGTAGAAGTGCAGCATGATAAATTAAATATTCACATATAATGTGATTTTTAAAATGTTGTAAATCTGTGAAAAACTTTTTTTAATCAATTTAGAATTTTTTTTATCAAATAAATGCAGTCTTGGTGTGAAGAAGAGACTTAAAAAATCTTGTGTTTTCGTTTGAACGGTGGATGTTGTGTTTGTGTGCTGAACTGCTCTCTCTCTCTCTCTCTCTCTCTCTCTCTCTCTCTCTCTCTCTCTCTCTCTCTCTCTCTCTCTGTCTCAGTGCTGGTGTTGGCAGAACAGGAGTCTTCATCACTTTAAGTATTGTCCTGGAGCGGATGAGGTATGAAGGGGTGGTGGACATGTTCCAGACCATAAAAACACTCCGCACGCAGAGACCTGCCATGGTACAGACAGAGGTAAGCTCACACACACCTCACACTCTCTGGTGTTAAAGGAATGGTTCAACTGAAAATGTAAAAGTTCTCATGTTGCTGCAAATCAGTAAGGAATGAGGCTGAGAACATGATCCACTTTTAGATAAAGCATTGGTTCAAGCTCCTCAGTTCAGTTTAGTCTGTGCTGCTGTGTTTTAAGAGGACCTATTAAGCCCATTTTCAAAATGTTGAATTGGTAAAGTTGGTTTTCATGCCTTAATGTTCATAAAACGCATTATTTTCCCCATATTCTCCATTGTCTCTTCCCAGTCTGTCAGTAACTCTGTTTAGTTCCTGTCTCTCTGAAGCCCCTCCTCCTGAAAAACACACTGTGCTCTGATTGGTCGGCTGGAACAGTGTGTTGTGATTTGTCGAGCGCTTCAAGTGTGTTTGGGAAATGTCCCGCCCCTTACCATAACCGGCAGTTTAACACACTACTGACTAACTCAACCAGGCCCCGCCCCTTTATTCTGCGAAATAATGATTTAAATGAGGAATATTGTGATGTGTTCGTTCCCGGAAGAAACTCAAGACTACAATGGAGGAGTTTCAGGAGTTCAGAAACACTGACACTGATATAGGAAATAAAGGGCCGTTCACACCAAGAACGATAATGGTCTGTTATTCTATGCTCGCGCTGCGGTTTCAAACTGTGTACAACGTCATTAAACATGTTTTTGCTGTTCCTGTTGCATTTACACGGCTTTAACCAGAAGATGTTATGTTTTTAGTGAAGCTAGTGTTATCGATCTAATCTAACAGTGAATTTAGCTGACAGAGTCAATATAGTGGAATAAAAACAACACCTACACTGTAAAAAAAAATAGTTGGATTAACTTTAAAAAGTAAGTTACCTGGTTGCCTTAAAATTTTGAGTTCATTGAAATTAAAAATTTGAGTTAATACAACAAAGGAGATTGGTTTAATAAATAGAAACTCAAAATATTATGTTATCTGAACTACATTAATTATCTAAGTTGATTTGACAAAATATAAAAAGTTGTGAAAACAAATCATCAAAATTTATTTTTACAATGTTGTCGAAACGAGTGCTGGATATCTGAGGTAATACTTCCCACACACCATTTATTCAGAGGGTATGTTGTTTGCCATATCCATTTTCTTGAAAAAGGGCTTGACTTGTCAAACAGTGGGAGATTTTTCTGCGATTAACTTCTCAACAATGTCGTCTGCCATATTAAATGCGTGAGCCCTTTAAATTAGAATGGATTCTGATTGGCTGTCAGTGTTTTATCATTCAACAAAAAACAATTCCGCAAGTGATCCCAACTATATCGTTATTGTTATAGCTGTGGCTGAATATTGAGAACGATTTTTAGAACTGTGTCTTTATCGTTATCTTTATAGTTATCATCCTCGGTGTGAACGGGCCTTAACTCCCGCTGGAGGGACTTTGTAGAGCTTTACAGAGCTTTTATATGCTCAAACAGCAACATTACACACTAAAGAGTTTACACGTTGAACATGTAAAAAACATTGAACTGTGTGTGTCGTGTGTGTGTGCAGGACCAGTACCAGCTGTGCTACAGAGCAGCTCTGGAGTACCTAGGCAGCTTCGATCACTATGCAACGTAACCACTCCCAGAATGCCTCAGAACGCCACATCCGGAGAGCCGCCGCTTCCCTCTGAGCCATAATCATCCTACCTATTCAGTCACCACAGCTGGAGGGAGAACGAGAGACTGAGAGAAGAGGAATATCAGAAGAGAGGAGACATCTTTCACTGGAATCACTGCAGTCCTGTTCCTCTCTCTGAAAACAGCAACAAAAGCTTTGTTCTGGTCTCTAATGCACAGCTCCTGTCTCTGTATTACCTTACTGCTTGATTTTATCATCATCATCGCCCATTGTTTTTTATTATTATTATCATTATTATTATTGTATCATCAGTACGATCTGTCAGAAAATACAATATTTGTATCATTTATGCTGATCATTGCATATCTAAGGGGTTCTTTTTTATTCTTATTTGTTTCTTATATTATTATTATTATTCATTTGTGATTTTTTCATATATGTTCACATGTGGACATGTATTTTCACATGACCCAGGTTACTAATACTGTAAGAGGAGCATTCAGAGCTGCTGATGATTTCTTACTTTTTATCATTATTATATTTTAAATGATCTACTTTTATTTGGTGGGAAAAGGGGAACTTTTATAAATAAATAAAAAAACAACCTTTTCACCTCCTGATACTTTATAAAACCATATAATCAAATATAAAAGAGATGAAATGCTTACACCTGAGTTCGTGACCTTGATGAACCTGCTGTCGTTAAGGACACTGACTAAACTAACGAAACGAGAGAACGCGCTCAGACTCGTTCTGCTCCGTATGCAGTCGTTTTCTGGAAACCCTTCCATTATAAAGGCCTATCGAGTGAAAGAAAGACAAGAAAACGGTGTTCTTGCTGCCACTGAAAAGTCCTTGTTCCATGCCGGGTCAGCTGAGGTCAAAGGTCAGCTTGTTTTGTACAGCCGCCACGTGTCGTTCCTCCAGTTGAACCTCTGCCATCTTTCATCTGAAGCGTGAGAAAACAGACGACTCGCCTCACCGGCTGAGGCTGGGGATCCGAAACCTCCTGAACTCTCCACATGTGGTATTAACAGCCATCTGATCATCTCTCACCGTGGCTCGTGAAGACAAATCTCCCGTAACGTCACGACAGCATCATTGGTCTGGAAATATGTGCATACTCAAGTGTTTCTTTCCTCCTATGGCCTGAGCACAAAGGAAGATGAAAAATTCAGACATGGGATGAATTCATTTGACTTTGTGTTCACATGCAGACTAAAAAACGGCATTCAATCTGTTGTACAGGCAGTCTGTTTTCTATTTGTTAATAAAAAGGAGAGAAATATGTGTTAATAAAATGCTTAATTGGGTTTTGTACATGTTTCTTGTGAGGCTTTGCTGTATACTGGTTCCTTCAGCACATTTCCAGGGGAACAGATGGTCCCTCTCGTGTGTGTGTGTGTGTGTGTGTGTGTGTCCTTGCCAGAGAGCCAGATCTCCGTCCATCTCAGTTTAATGTGAAGGCATGTGGACTGGACTCTGTTCTACATGATTTGTTAGTTGTGGAACACCTGGAGACTTTAGTCCTCCTCCAAAAACCCAGCTACCGGACAGGAAGGTTTGCTAATTCTATTCAAAACGAATTATCTAACTGTAATAGCCCCTTTGCTCTAAGGTCAGAGTTGTTGTTTTCCATTGTAGATACTAATTAACAAATAATTACACCTAATTCCCAGTTTGTAGACAATAATCAATGTCTTTGTTTATTGCCGGAGCTTCAAAAATAATTTAATTGCAAATTTTTTTAACAGGTGCTCTGGGAACTGACAACAATTTGTCCAAAGGTTAAACAGTCTTTTCAAATGTATTTGAGACATTGCAGATGCAGTATCTTACACAGAGGTATGTTTCTTCATGCACAAGTAATATAAAGGATCCATTGAATTTATAAATTTGTATATGGCTCTATGTGATGAGTGAATTTTAGAAATAATGTCTATTATTTATGTCTACTATATATATTCACACTGGCAGTATATGGCTCTATAAAGGTTTATAGCTATATTATTTCTACAGAGTATAAACTATTCTTTATGTTTGCATCCATATGACTCAGTAGAGATGTATTTCAGATATATTATCTGCATAATTTTATACATACACGGCTATTTGGCTGTGTATTGAGATGCATGTACTGAGTTCAATAATCTATGACTAAAGAGATGCATACTATCTAAATACAAATAATCTATATAACATTAATAGACCGTATAGGCTACTCAGACATGACTCTATATGATATTTGAAACATATGCATGTACAGGCTGTATGAGCTTTATGTAATATGTATAGGGTTAAAATATTATGTACTGTATAAACTATTTATTAACACTATAGGCCAGTAGGTACATCTACACAATCTCAATTTCCACATCTTCGTGACTCTATATGAGATGCATGGATAGTGTCTAGCCATCTACAGTGCCATAGGGATACACAGAGATATGAATATATATATATATATACAAGGTTCTGTCTGGGATTTATAGAGACCCCATAGGACTTAAATGGAGTGTTACATTAATCGACTGTATATTATTTATGTATTCTATTGCTATCTACTCTATATGGCCTCATGATTCATATATACACAAGGCCCCATATAATATGTGGAGTGAATACCTACAGTTATATCCCTTTATGATCTATATAACAAATACTCTATAAACAATAGGCTATATATTTTATGTATATGATCCATATTATTCTATGATCCCATAACGTATAGAGAGATTTTATACATTCAAATTGTCCATGTTATCTAAAAGGCCCCATAGGGTCCATGTGCAGAGCGTTGATTAGGGGCCGCGCGCAGGGGAACGCCTTCTTCCATCTTTGTAAACAGTGCGCGCGCATGCGCAGTCGCGCTTCACTCTAATGGAGGACATGTCTGGTTTGTAAGCGTCTTTTTCTGCGCTGTTTTTCTGAGTTTGCGCCCTCAACACCCCTCAACTGAGCCCGCGACACCCGTGAGTAAAGTCCTCTCAGCCTCTCCTGACACATATGAGCGGGTTTGTGTGTGTGTGGGGTGATTTCATGTGTGTTTTAGTGCGTGAATGTCGGTGTTTACAGTAGTTAGCCATCAGGCTCATCAAAGTTTGGAGCGGATCAATAATTCATGTCATAACACAGTTATACACTTCCAAAAGCTTTTAATTACACTGTGTTGAGGTATATGAGCGTGTGTGTGTTGAGCTGAAGCGGTGTGTTTGTGCGACAGGAATAAGTTTGTGTTCATTTGAGCGGTTTTAGCCGTCAGTGTGTGTTTGGTGATGTTTTTGCTGTGAGTTTGAGAGATTTCGGGGTCAAACTTTAAATGTTCCTGAGCAGAACCTGATGATGAGATCATGACACATTCATAGATGTCATGCTTTCTGATTATACTCTCTGAATTATCAAATATTATGTGTTTATCTGGCTAATGTCAGCTAGCATGCTAGTGTGAGTTTACACAGGTGCTTCAACATTCACAATCATAACAGTTATTAAACACTACAGTAGGTTAATTCTTTTATTACATATCGTGAGTTTGAATAAAAGAGTTTAGTTATGTATTTGAGTAAAAAAATGCATGAAGTTTATCATATAATGTTATTAATTGGAAAAAAGTTAATTAAGGTTATTTCTGTCAGCAAAGTGCATGTTGTCAACTGTCATAAGTTGTTTTATTCTAGTTTTTCCAGTTTAAATGAATTTGAACTTAATTAATATTCTCTAATTAACTTCTGTTTTATTGTTGTTATTCTTAATAATTGTTTTAAGTTTAGTTTAGTTGTTTCAACAGGTTGGAATATTTATACTTTTTGTATTCTTATTATAATTTAAATAAAACTAAATGTATAATTGTATAAATGTATAATTAAATGAAAACATATATATTTAATTATTTTATAAACAATCCGTTTTTTATTTGTATTAATTAAACATTAAATAGTTTTTGAAACTGAGCTTTTTTCTTTCTTAACAAATAATTTTTTACATTTTTTTAATGATTGTAAATTAAATTTTTATTTCTGTTTTCGTTATTATGATGATATTTTGAGTTGCTTGAAGTGATCATGGATATGTGTTTGCACTTTGACCAGTAGTAGTAGTAGTTGTGTGGTTTACATGTGGAGTTTAGAAGTTGGTCAGGTGATGTTTTCTGGAGCAAGACACATGTTAGGAGAATAGTGTAATGTAAATGCAATGCAAATTTTACCAACTAATATTTCTGTGGTGTGGTTATTGCAAGAGTAAAAAAAATTTAAAAAAGTATATTATGTTACGGATTTTGATTTGTTGTTGATTTCTTTGTTGCTGAATTCTTCATGTTTTTCATACAGTTCAAGAGGCAGAATGGCTTCGGACTCGGTCTCTCAAAGCTCCCAGAGTCCTGCCATCAGGATCATGACCTTTCATCCCACAAAAGAGGAGTTCAAAGAGTTCAACAGATACATCGCATATATGGAGTCGCAGGGGGCGCACAGAGCGGGGATGGCAAAGGTTAGCCGCTCTTTGTTGAAGTTGATAATAAGATTTTCATTCAGCTCAAATCGCTGTGAGAGACTTTTCCGTGTTGTAGAAGGGAAGTTTGCAACTGCGTTTGTTTGTTGCAGGTGGTGCCACCAAAGGACTGGAAGCCCCGGCGCACATATGATGACATCGATGATCTGGTGATTCCCGCCCCTATTCAACAAGTTGTCACTGGCCAATCAGGGCTCTTCACTCAGTACAACATCCAGAAGAAGCCAATGACAGTCCGCGAGTTCCGCAAAACAGCCAACACAGACAAGTGAGCAGCAAATGTTGATGTGTTTAGATACGGTTGAATCATAATGCCCAAAGAATTCGGTAATGACCTTTTGAAATCAAAGTGACTGCTGATTTGCTTTTTAATACATGTGTAAGGATTAATCACATCATTTTCTAAAGGAATAACATTCTCCACGTATGAAGTGACTTTTCATGTCACTACACTGCCATTCAAAAGTTTGTTTGATGAATAGAAACGTGAAAAAAATGTTTAAATCTTTTGTAATGTCTTGACCTATAAAAGTACAGACCCCACACTTTTAAACGGGAGTGTAAGTATAAGTATAATAATATCATAGCCTACTTTTCAAATCTCGAGGCATAAAAACATATCCTGTCCAACATTATCACCCACTGTATACTCTTGTTCGCTCTGAGATGCTTCACATTATAAAAGTAATGCATTGAGGATGTCGTATCATTGTTTAATAAAACGATTCTCTTAACTCAACTCCAGGTTCTGTAATCCCATATATGCTGATTTTGATGAACTGGAGAGGAAATATTGGAAGAATTTAACATTCAATCCACCATTATACGGAGCAGATGTCAGTGGAACCCTCTATGATCCAGTGAGTAATCTTTTTGTTAAAAAAAATAATCTTCACTACTATATTTCAGTTACAACCCTGCACATATATATGTGACTATATACAGGACGTGACGGAGTGGAATATTGGTCGTCTCAACACTATTTTGGACACTGTGGAGAGAGAGAGTGGAATCACTATTAAAGGAGTAAACACTCCATATCTGTATTTTGGGATGTGGAAGAGCACATTCGCCTGGCACACAGAGGACATGGATCTCTACAGCATTAACTACCTTCACTTTGGAGAACCCAAGTCCTGGTACTGTCTCAACTTGTGTTTAATGTTTGCATTTACCCATGGGAACACACAGGAAATATAGCTCATAAGAAGCATTTGTTCCTATACACTACCATTCCAATGTTTTTAAAAGAAATGATTACTTTTATTCAGCAAGGATGCATTCAATTGAAGCGAAGTGACAGTAAAGACATTTTTAACATTACAAAAGATTTTTATTTTAAAGAACTGCTGTTCTTTTGAACTTCCTATTACATCAAAGAATCCTGAAAAAAAATCAGTTTTCAAATTTAAACTCATTTCACTATTGCTAATAATCATAAATGTTTCTTGAGCAGAAAATCATTAGAATGATTTCTGAAGGATCATGTGACACTGAAGACTGGAGTAATGATGCTGGAAATTCAGCTTTGATCACAGGAATACATTACATTTTACAATATATTCAACATATAAAACAGCTATTTTAAATTGTATTAATATTTCACAATATTACTGTTTTTACTGTATTTTTGATCAAATAAATGCAGCCTTGGTGAGCAGAAGAGACTTCTTTCAAAAACATTATAAAAGCTTACAGACCCTATTAATAATCAGACGGTCCTAAAGAGATTTCAAAAGCATTATTACTTGGTCTTCTGCAGGTACGTTGTTCCTCCAGAGCAAGGGAAAAGATTGGAGCGTCTTGCTAAAGGTAGAGTGCTCTTTTAAAAACACATAATTAGTTCCTCCTCTCTTTTGGCAGTTCATTTACTAGGGACTCTTCTCATTTTCATTCATGCAGGATTTTTTCCTGGAAGCGCCCAAAGTTGTGAAGCCTTCTTGCGACACAAAATGACTTTAATCTCACCGTCAATTCTGAGAAAGTATGGAATACCCTTTGAGAAGGTTAGTTACCTTATTTTTATCGTATCTTATGTCGTGTTTGATTTTAATCTCATGGTTTGACTTCTTTCTGCTTAATTCATTAGGTCACACAGGAGGCTGGTCAGTTTATTGTGACCTTCCCATTTGGATATCACGCTGGGTTTAACCACGGCTTCAACTGTGCCGAATCCACCAACTTCGCATCCCAGCGCTGGATAGATTATGGCAAGCTGGCAACATTGGTAAATTGTTTTAACCTCAGTTTTTGGATCTTAAGAATGGATCCGCTGGTATGTTTTTGATTGTTGATGTGTGTCTCTTTCTCAGTGTTCCTGCCGGAAGGACATGGTGAAGATATCCATGGATTTGTTTGTTCGCAAGTTTCAACCAGAACGTTACAAACTTTGGAAAGCAGGAAAGGACAATGCGCCCATTGACCACTCAAAGACCACACCAGTGACGTCAGAGCTCCTTACAGACGGAAAGACCGAGAACGAGAAGGGAGAGCTCAGCGATAGCAGCAAAGAGGAGAGAGGAGAAGCGGAGCAGGAAGCTAAAGCTAAACCGGATGATAAAGAGAAGGGGGACAACACAGAAACATCACCTGGGAAGGAGGTGAAAAGAGAGACCGATGGTGGAAAGGAGAAAACAGAAGTAGAGAAAGGAGAGCTGGAGGTAGAGGAGAAAAAGCCTGTTAGTGATGAAGAACCGAGCAGCACTTCAGAGCAAATCAACAGGTGTGTAGAAAGAAACGTTACTAACTTTATTAATATTATAAGTGAACCTCAAGGAGCATGTTAAAATAATTTTTATAAAATGACCCCTTAAATTAATACTATAATAGTATACAAACACTGATATGAAGTAATCACTGTTGAAGGTTATCCTAGAAGATATGGTACCTTACTAGAAATTAATGATTTGATACAATGGACTTATTGTTTAGATACATGTTTTTACATTGTACTTATATTTAAAGGAGAACTCCAGCGCAAAATGAACCTTTGGTCTAATTCCACATTGTTACCTAGTCAACCGTTATTTGAGATTTGTTTTCATGATTATCGAATGTAAATAGTTTTATCTCTAAAAACAGTTTAGCCTATAACGCTAGTATAACGCTAGTAAATAGGGCATAGAGTAATGACAAATAAAAATCGCTTGTTAATACCACTAACAAGGCTCAAAATAGCCCCACACTAACACGGTAGCATAATAAGGGTCCCTACCTTCAAACCGAAGCATTGAGAACTTTGTCAGTGTCCAGACAGTTTAATAAGAAGATATTTTATACATACAGTCAGCTTCGCGAATACAGGCAGAAGCCATCTTTGAAAAACAGTCTCTACCAGTCGATCTACGAACGCAGATCCAAGTGCGCTGGTGAGATGTGATTAAATTATTTTTATTTATTTATTTTCTCTGTTGCGTTCAGTGCTTCTCTTATGCGCTCAGTGCTTTCTTCCGGAAACAACGGACCATATGAGATTCTACACAATTCAGCGCACTTGGATCTGCGTTCGTAGATCGACTGGTAGAGACTGTTTTTCAAAGATGGCTTCTGCCTGTATTCGCGAAGCTGACTGTATGTATAAAATATCTTCTTATTAAACTGTCTGGACACTGACAAAGTTCTCAATGCTTCGGTTTGAAGGTAGGGACCCTTATTATGCTACCGTGTTAGTGTGGGGCTATTTTGAGCCTTGTTAGTGGTATTAACAAGCGATTTTTATTTGTCATTACTCTATGCCCTATTTACTAGCGTTATACTAGCGTTCTAGGCTAAACTGTTTTTAGAGATAAAACTATTTACATTCGATAATCATGAAAACAAATCTCAGATAACGGTTGACTAGGTAACAATGTGTAATTAGACCAAAGGTTCATTTTGCGCTGGAGTTCTCCTTTAAGAAATACCTGCATGTAATTACAGCTGTAATTAATTTATGTAATTACACTGTTCTTGACCCTTCCCTTACACCTTAACCCATCCTTAAACCTATCCATACCAGCACACCTGTCCTAACCTTACCCGTAAGTGTTGTACAATACAACATCAACATCAATAATTACATTGTACGTACTTTTCGATGCGAGTACACAGTGCTTAAAGCCACTTAATATAAAGTGGAACTGAAAACTACACAATAATTTGAATTTCGACCCACTAAAGTGTATATTGATCTCTGATCTCCCTTCTCTTCATACAGCATCAGTCCAAAGCAGAACGTGGGGCAGAAGCGGCTCAGACTCCGCACTGGAAATGAAGCAAAAGAAGACGACAATCAAGTGACGGTAGAAGAGGAGGAAGTTGAGAAAAAGAAAGCCAAACTCAGCCAGACTGAGACAGGCGACGAGAAGGAAGAATCCATCTCTGCTGACCCAGGTAGAGCCTCATATACAGCACATACGATACCTGGCGATTAGGGGTGTAATGATACACATATTTGTATTGAACCGGCGCGACCACCACAATGTTGCCCAACATCAAATGACAACCGTAATGAAAGCAGAACGAAACTGCACTACTCATTATTTTGTGCTTCACAAACCGTTTATGAGTTTGAACCAATGTCAGTGCAGCGTGGGCCGATGTTGATCAAGCGACACTGTTAATCAGCGCTAAGAGATCCAGTAAAGAAAGCATTTGAATTTGCCACAGAAGTAATAACATCGCTGCTAGATATAGTGAGAAGCATTCACATTTCTCTGTTATTAACGGATCAAACATCGCTGACGTGGAAACCAGGAGAAACATTGTGCCGTGATGAATTAACTAGTTATAGGCTTTAAGTCCACAAATCAGCAACATTCAGCATGGATTTAAAATAGTAACACTAACTGTTTGGCAGGAACAGTAAAATGCTTTCAAGAACGTCACACATCTTTTTCCAGCACTTCAAAACTCAAATATTATCATATTTTTAATGTGATGACCAAAACATTATTTGTTCATCCTTTAAAGATTACCCCATTTATAAAACTAAAAGTTTCCAGATGTGGGAAAACTCACACTTATTTAATAAATTTGATTTGTTTTCAGAACTTAAGGAATTTTCTCTGGTATTCCTTTCTTTTTGCTCTATCAAAAACGTACCGAACCGTGACACCACTGTGTCGTATCGAACCTAACTGTGAATTTTGTGAACTGTTACACCCCTACTGGCGATTCCATAATAAAAATACTAAACTGACCAATGTGTGTTTCTGCAGGTGATGTTAAAGCTGAGGAGACCATGGAGACAGACACGCCCCCTCCACAGCAGCAAGAGAATCAAGCCCCTCCCTGCATGGAGGCGGAGCTCTCGCCATCAAACCCCACCTCCAGCAGTGACATCACAATGCAGCAAAGAGATGACATCACTCCTTCTGATCCCAGCGATGTCACCTCATCCTCACAATCCACAAACAGCATCGGTGATGATGTGGCTCCGTGCAGTGATGCCTCTCAGTCTGGACATGTCACTCAAAGCTGTGATGTCCAAACCATCCCTGATGACATCACTCCAAGCACTGATCTGACAACTGTTAGCATCACTGATGCTCAGCTGAGTGATGTCACGCCCCATTCCTGTTCCAGTGACATCTCTGCCGCTGACGTCACACCCCTCGTATCTGTAACCAGCAGCATCTCCTCTCAACACAGCATTAACTCCGCCCCCACCTGTGATGACATCACAGAACCCAGCAACAGCACTATAAACACCATCAGCCCTAGTCCATGTGAGCCCGGCATTAACTCCGCCCCCACCTGTGATGTCCAATCAGAACCCAGCAACAGCATTATAAACACTATCAGCCCTGGTCCATATGAACCTGGCATTAACTCCGCCCCCACCTGTGATGTCCAATCAGAACCCAGCAACAGCATTATAAACACTATCAGCCCTGGTCCATATGAGCCTGGCATTAACTCCGCCCCCACCTGTGATGTCCAATCAGATCCCACCAACAGCAATATAAACACCATCAGCCCTAGTCCATGTGAGCCCGGCATTAACTCCGCCCCCACCTGTGATGTCCAATCAGAACCCAGCAACAGCATTATAAACACTATCAGCCCTGGTCCATATGAACCTGGCATTAACTCCGCCCCCATCTGTGATGTCCAATCAGAACCCAGCAACAGCATTATAAACACCATCAGCCCTGGTCCATATGAGCCCAGCATTAACTCCGCCCCCACCTGTGATGTCCAATCAGAACACAGCAACAGCATTATAAACATCATCAGCCCTGGTTCATATGAGCCCAGCATTAACTCCGCCCCCACCTGTGATGTCCAATCAGAACCCAGCAACAGCATTATAAACATCATCAGCCCTGGTCCATATGAGCCTGGCACTAACTCCGCCCCCACCTGTGATGTCCAATCAGATTCCAGCAACAGCAATATAAACACCATCAGCCCTGGTTCATATGAGCCCAGCATTAACTCCGCCCCCACCTGTGATGTCCAATCAGAACCCAGCAACAGCATTATAAACATCATCAGCCCTGGTCCATATGAGCCTGGCACTAACTCCGCCCCCACCTGTGATGTCCAATCAGATTCCAGCAACAGCAATATAAACACCATCAGCCCTGGTTCATATGAGCCCAGCATTAACTCCGCCCCCACCTGTGATGTCCAATCAGAACACAGCAACAGCATTATAAACATCATCAGCCCTGGTCCATATGAGCCTGGCACTAACTCCGCCCCCACCTGTGATGTCCAATCAGATCCCACCAACAGCAATATAAACACCATCAGCCCAAGTCTGTGTGATCCTGGCACTAACTCCGCCCCCACCTGTGATGTCCAATCAGATTCCAGCAACAGCAATATAAACACCATCAGCCCTGGTTCATATGAGCCCAGCATTAACTCCGCCCCCACCTGTGATGTCCAATCAGAACACAGCAACAGCATTATAAACATCATCAGCCCTGGTCCATATGAGCCTGGCACTAACTCCGCCCCCACCTGTGATGTCCAATCAGATCCCACCAACAGCAATATAAACACCATCAGCCCAAGTCTGTGTGATCCTGGCATTAACTCCGCCCACACCTGTGATGTCCAATCAGATTCCAGCAACAGCATTATAAACAAGCCCAGCATTAACTCCACCGTCACATATCATGTCACCACAGAATCCAGCAGCAGCGCCATCAATCTTCCGCTTGCAGAATCAGCGCCAGTGGGCGGTAGTCCGGTGTGTCCGCCCGCAGTCCAGCACATCTTCCAGAGAACGCTGAGCCCTGCCGAGGTGCTGCACGTCCACAGCTACGCTAAAGGAGATTACAGCGATCCCGAGCCGCGCGTCCGGCATGAGAGTTACAGAGACAGCGACTCTGATAGCGATTCCCAAGAGGACTGTAAGGTGCGTATGACTGTTGTTTAAACACCTGATTCATTAAAGGGATTGACTGCTGCGCTGATGACGTCATTCTGTAGTCCAACCCAGAAGTTAGCATCACCCTGGTTCCCTTATCAAAAAAACAATAGGGTTTTTCCATTTTTGCAGGAAAATAAGCTCTGTGAACAATAATGGTGTTTAATTATTCCTGTTAATTATTATGTTCCGTTAATCATGATAACCTTCACAAATGAACACAATGAATATGAATTCATGAATTTTGAAGCCTAAATATACAATCGGTGGAAGTAAACAGCAAGAGTTAGGCTATAAACGAACTACACCACGGTCACATGACTTGCACGTCACCACCATTAAAGGGATAGTTCACCCAAAAATGAAAATTATGTCATTAATGACTCACCCTCATGTCGTTCCAAGCCCGTAAGACCTCCGTTCATCTTCGGAACGCAGTTTAAGATATTTTAGATTTAGTCCGAGAGCGTTCTGTCCCTCCATTGAAAATGTATGTACGGTATACTGTCCTTGTCCAGAAAGGTAATAAATACATCGTCTAAGTAGTCCATGTGACATCAGTGGGTTAGTTAGAATTTTTTGAAGCATCGAAAATACATTTTGGTCCAAAAATAACAAAAACTACGACTTTATTCAGCATTGTATTCTCTTCCGGTTCTGTTGTCAATCCGCGTTCACGACTCCAAAGTGACGCTGCTGACGTAGGACGCTGCTGACGTGTTATCTGGTGCGCCCGAGCTTCGTTTACAGTCTGAGAGAGACGCACGCTGTAAACAAAACAATCTTCACAAACATGTCTAAGGATTTCGACACAGAGGAAGACTTGCATAATTTTTAAAAGTGCGCTCGGGCGCACCAGATAACACGTCAGCAGCGTCCTACGTCAGCAGCGTCACTTTGGAGTCGTGTACAATGCTGAGAATACAGAGAATACAATGCTGAATAAAGTCATAGTTTTTGTTATTTTTGGACCAAAATGTATTTTCGATGCTTCAAAAAATTCTAACTAACCCACTGATGTCACATGGACTACTTAGACGATGTATTTATTACCTTTCTGGACAAGGACAGTATACCGTACATACATTTTCAATGGAGGGACAGAACGCTCTCGGACTAAATCTAAAATATCTTAAACTGTGTTCCGAAGATGAACGGAGGTCTTACGGGCTTGGAACGACATGAGGGTGAGTCATTAATGACATAATTTTCATTTTTGGGTGAACTAACCCTTTAATCTTCAGTCTCTTTCAGTCAAACTTTTTTAACTCTTTCAGTCTTTATTTAAAAATAAAAAGTTTGAGTTAGAATACTTTCCAAGAGATTTATAAACTAGCTCTAAAAGTGAACAAGTGAATAGACGAGTGTCTCCGACAACCTCTGTAGTCTCATTTAGCCACTTGTTAGCAACTGCCTTTTTCAAGACAAGTAATAATAATAATTCATTTTATTTATGTTGTGCTTTTCTTAAACCCAAAGCGCTGCAACAAGTACTGTACAAAAGTATATCCATAAAAAATAAAAATGTGTGGTAACACTTTATAATAACTGCACACTATTAATCATTAGTTAAGCATTAGTAAACAATTAATTCATCATTTATAAAGCATTAATAGACATTAATAAGCAGTTTATAAATACAGCTATACATGCTTTATTCTTGATTTAAAAGCATATCTATAATGTGTTTAATAATTGTATTTTCATACTTTATTAATGATCAATTTATAATTTCTAAATGAAGTATTACATTATTTATAAACCAGTTATTTGAGAGTTGTCAGTAGTTCATAAATTACTTAGAAAGTGTAAGTAAATGATTAATAAATTATTTAAATGTACATTCATACATCTTATTATTCAGACATATAGCAATAGTTACTAAGTGTGTTAATAAATGCTTTATTAACATGTATTTATACTGTAATTCAGGGTTAATTCGGGTAGTTATAAAGCATTTAGTATAGTGGTCAGTTAACTATTTTTGTGAGCTCATCTACAGTGAGGACTATTCATGCCTTGTAAAGCATTTACAGAGGAGATTTGTGTTGTTTCACTGTGTTGTGTTTGTTTCATTTTTTTCTGTTTTGAAGATAAATGAGCCTTTAAATCTCCTTTGTAAATGCTTTACAAGGCATAACTAGTCCTCACTTTAGATGAGCTCACAAAAACAGTTAACTAACCACTACTAAAGGCTTTATAACTACCCAAATTTACTCCATTTACTTACACTTTCTAAGTGATCTTATGAATCACTGACAACTCTTAAATAACTGGTTTGTAAATAATGTAATACTTCATTTAGAAATTATTTATTGATCATTAACAAAGTATGAAAATACAGTTATTAAACACATTATATACTGTATATGCTTATAAAACAAGAAAAAAGCATTTATAGCTGTATTTATAAACGGCTCATTTATGTCTATTAATGCTTTATAAAATGATGAATTAACTGTTTACTAATGCTTAACTAATGATTAATAGCATGCAGTTATTATAAAGTGTTACCAAATGCGACAACAGGTAGAATACAATATAGGCAAGGCAAGTTTATTTATATAGCACATTTTATACACAATGGTAATTCAAAGTGCTTTACATAGAAGAAATTAAAATAATCAAAAGAAATAAGAATAATTAAAACAGTTTATAGTGTCACCAATTAATACACAAACACTTTCTTAAAAAGATGTTTTTTTTCTTATAAAGTTTCTTAAAACTTCTTTAAAAGTAAAAGTTTAAAAAGGGCACGACTGGGTATTACTGATGTATTTCATGTCGCAGAATGAAATGTGAAATATTTTGAGGTTATGTCACGAGCCGTATTTCAGCCATTTAACCAAAAACCCACTGGCTTTGGAAGATGAACCTGAAGTTCAAAAATGCTAACTCGTTTCCAGGTTTTAGGACTCATTCCTATATAATGCAAATCAGTTAGCAGCGCAAACACACCCACGACATGAGTGCTGAACGTAACTCTCCTTCTTGAATGCGTGAGCGCTAGATTGCGGAGGATGCAGTTTTAGCACCTCATGCTAGCAAACGATCCTGGTGCTGTACAGCATCTCTCCGCTAGCACAGTCCCGGCTGTTTAAAATGATGAAACTGCACTCTACTACTTCACATGTCTGGATATGAGCCCGCTTACAGCGCTCTTCCTCATCTGATGAATTACTGCTGTCATCAATTAAAACATCTCTCTTAATAAAAGTCTGAGTACCACCTGCTTTCATGATCAGTAGTAGCGTGACGTTAATTGCCCTTGGCAATATAACAAAATAATAAGCCTAATTTACATGGAAATGAAAGTTTATGCTGAAAAGAGTAATAATTTAATTGAAATGCTCAAATGCATTTCAGTGCATTTAGCTGTGGAGACAATGCAGGTTTATGTGCTTAGTGTATTTATTGTATAAAAAAAACGGTTCTGAATTATTATTTGTACATTTTTATTTTGTACGGTTTAGTTTTTTCCCCACATTTGACTGGTATTTCTGTCACCAAATCACAACCCCCCTGCAGTTCCATCATGATTCACTAGGGGGTTTGTGCGCTCTGCTGTCTATAATGTGTGTGTGTGTGTGTGTCGTCCTGCAGAAAGAAGATGAACGTCCAGTGGATGCTCAGCACAGACTTCCCAGACTCCCCAGGCATCATCCTCTGATGAAGGACAGCATCAGTGATGAAGGTCAGTGTGCGTGTGACACTGTTTTCATTGTTAACAAGAAGAAAAACTATAAAAAATTATTTTCCGAGCTGAATGAATAACCGTAAACTTAAAAGGAAAATTAAAAATGTTTGCCTTGCCAACTGACTGAAATAAAATACAATAATTTTAAGTTGAAGTACTAACATTACTAAAACCAAAGCTCAAATAAAAAAAATTTAAGTTAAATTGAAATAAAAGAAAAAAAGAAAAAATCTAATAAAATTTACAAAAAAGCACATGAATGTTAAACTAAAATAAAAATGAATACAGAAAATATAAAAAGCAAAATATTAATAAATACTATATTTTATTTATACTATAATAATGCCAAGAGACCACTAATGTGTGATCCGTCATTACTGTAATGGGCCACTTTTCAACCAATCAATCGACTGCCTATGTACAGTATTTCTGCTAAAATATCTATAATATATTTATAAACTAAATACAAGCTGTGGAACTTGAAAACTCTTTCTGTCGTAACTTCCAATCATAATTAATTATATTATAAAGATATTAAATATACTATAGCAAATATATGATTTTAGTATATTAAAACTAGGACTGTCAAGCGATTT
The DNA here is from genome assembly GCA_031834385.1 of Semotilus atromaculatus. Taxonomy (NCBI): domain Eukaryota; kingdom Metazoa; phylum Chordata; class Actinopteri; order Cypriniformes; family Leuciscidae; genus Semotilus; species Semotilus atromaculatus. Next base: position 10,819,915 of record JAULUF010000016.1, on the reverse strand, counting down.
ACATGTTTTAATCTAGTTAATTACATTATGTGCAAAATTAATTAATTGCAAATAAATCACACATCGGAATTCCCCTAAAAGATCATTTATTCAAGTCAGTATTGTGTTAAATGAGAAAAGCATCAAATAGACATTACAAAAAGTAGCTTTAAAAAAAAAAAAATTTGATTCAACATAAAATGTTAAGCTACAATGGCCTTGTTTTTCAGAAGCTGCATCTGAATTAGTGTTTTGATATATTTACAGAAAAAAATTGTTTGCTTACCAACATTCTTCAAAGTATCTTTTATGTTTCACAAAAGAAAGAGTCATACAGGTTTGAAACAACACGACTGATGATGACAAACTTTTCATTTTTGGATGAACTGCCCAAAAATATACAATAATCTTTTTAATGAAATGATACTTTTAGGCCTAAAACGCCTGCTAAAAAGTACTTTCCTGTAAACCCCCTTCCAAAACCTAAGGGTTTCCAGAAATATTTGTCAAAATTTGTCAAAGCCTACTAAAATCTTAATTTCTCAGGCTCTATAGCAGATAAAAACATTTTTTTTTATATCTATAAACAACAAAAACATCAAGAATATTTTGGAATTAAAAAAATCCCTCGTGCATCTCTGTCACTCACCCCAAGAATATTTCAGCCATTCACAGTGCATATAATTGGCCATGTGCCTTGAAAAAGACGACACCGCTCAAAATGACGCAGATGCGTTTGCCGGGCTTAATGTGACTACGCACAGATGCACGATCCGGTCTTAAAGGTAAACACACACACAGATGTGTGATCCGGTTTTAAAGGTAAACACACACAGATGTGTGATCCGGTTTTAATGGGTTAAATAAGAATCTAAAACTGCCAGTAGGTGGCAGTAAATGTCTTTGTAACTTTGTATTTATTGATCTGTTGTATAAAATCAATATCACATTTGTGATACTCGTTACTCGTGTAATATTGCTTAACTATATCATATGATATAAATATGAGGCAAAAACTCATACAGAGCATTTTTGACCCCAATATCTTGAGTTTTAGGGTTATTCTAAGATCTTGAATTATAGGCTCCATCATACAGTGAGTTGTTTCCCTGCAACTGTATGAAAAGTAAGATGACCTACGTTGACCTGGGGCAGAGCGGGTGTGTTAAATGCGTTAATCACATTAACATGTTATTTTTTCCATAACTAATTAATTAAATTACTGCATTAAATCAACAGCCCTATTTAAAACATGTTAGTGATAAGTTCCATGTGTGCATAGAGTCCCACGCTATTTTCCACTGAAAAATCGGTTCAGTCTGAAATGCGTTGCAAGTGTGCGAAGTGTGTAATTGCTGTGCACTAGCACCACCAAACAGACTAATATCTGCACATTGTGCAAATCGACAGTCCTGCCCTAAACTCATGACGCCACTGGTCGAGTCGTGGTTGCTGTGTCAGGGTTGCTCAAACAGAGCAGTGTTGAAATGTTCTTGAAATGTTCAGCTTTACAGAAAATGCATGTAGTCTACATTACAATTTAGAGTGATCTGTTATCAGAGGTGTCCAAGTAATGTCCATATTTCAGAAATGTATAATTCTAAGACCATGAGGTTAGCTAATATCATGTATTAATTTAAGGAAATAATGAGCTCATTCAAGTAAATATTACTGTATACAGTCACTATATAAATTCTTTATGTACAGTTGTCACTGCACATTTAACTTTGACAAAGTATTTTAACAATGTAAAAAGTTGCGGTAACACTTTATTTTACAGTGTCCTTGTTACATATCTTACATGTACTTACCATAGTAATAACACTAAATTGTGCATAATTACATGCAACTAAACCTTAACCAAATCCTAATCCTATCCTAACCCTATGGTAAGCATGTAGTTTATTAATATTACTCAGTACTTAAATGTATAATTACACTGTGACACTTAAAAATAAAGTGTAACCAAAGTTGCTAAAAGTAGCGTAATCACGCTGCATAAAAGCATCCTTAGCAATGCTGTGTGTGTGTGTGTGTGTGTGTGTGTAGAGCTGCAGGATCAGGCTGCATCAGAGGAGGACGGGCTCGACGGCGAGGCCTGGGCGCGACCTTTGACCCAGCTGTGGCAGAACAGACCGTATAACCCAGAGAGAGAGAGAGAGTACAACAGAGAGATGGGTCTGCTGCCTCCATTCTGCGCTGTGTGCATGATCTTCCAGGCTCATCAACGGGTACGGTGGCCTGTTTCAGACATCTGCCTTTATTTATTTTAGTGCTGGGCGTATACCGGTTCATACTGTTTATTTTTGTTATGATATGCATTTTTAATATACTGGAATACCAGTGTATGTTGCTTTAACAACATTGGGAATTCGGCGCGACACTGTTTGAGAGGGGTCGCTTTTCGCTGTTGCACTGTGGTGAGGGCACAGCTTAGCGTGATGGTGAAGATGGATAGGTTAAACTATAATTGGCTCTATGCACGATCGCTTCCACATTTTGTCCCAGCCCGCTCAGTTATCCGGTGCGGTGTCTGAAGACGTTTTTGTATATATATATATATATAAGTACACACACACGTGCATTTATATATTTAAGAAAAATGTGTTATTTATATATAAAATATTTATATTTATATATAATATAAATTATATATAAATCTATATATAGTATAGACATGCAAATATTTCTTAAATATATACAAGCATGTGTATGTATTTATATATATATATATAAAATAATTATACACAGTACACACACATTTATTATGTAAACACAAACTTTTATTTTGGATGCGATTAATCGTGATTAATCATTTGACAGACCTAATATATATAACATACTGTGAAACCGGTATAGTTATGAGAAATTCTGTGATATGTATTTTTGGTCATACCGCCCAGCTCTAACTTCTTTCCTGTCACTGGAGTGTAACCGGTCTGACACTCGCGTGTGTGTGTTCAGTCTGAAGGGGGCGAGAGCGAGCCGGCTGTGGTGCTGCCCAGGGGTCAGATAAGGACCAAACCTCTGATTCCAGAGAGATGTTTCACCACCACCACAGAGGACAGCGCAGAGGTGCAGACGTCCACACGCCGCCTGGAGGAGGACGGCACCAGCCTGCTCATCAGCTGCTCCCTGTGCAGTGTCCGTGTGCACACCAGTGAGTACTGACCTCTCGCAGTTCCCTTTTCAGACATTACCACACAAAACTTTGGAGTCAGTAAGTGTTTTTTTGTTGTTGTTGTTGAAATGTATACTTTTTTCAGAAAGGAGGAATTAAATTGATTGTAAAGACATTTTATAATGTTACAAAAGATTCTATTTCAAATAAATGCTGTTCCTTAGAACTTTCTATTTATTAAAGAATCCTGAAAAAAAATCACTGTTTTCAACATTGATAATAATCAGAAATGTTTCTTGAGCAGAAAATCATCACATTCGAATGATTTCTGAAGGATCGTGTGACACTGAAGACTGGAAATTCAGCTTTGATCACACAAATAAATTATAGTTTAACGTATATTCAAATAGAAAACACTTTAAATTGTAATAATATTGTTTCTATATTACTGATTTATTGTATTTTTGATCAAATAAAAGCAGCCTTGGTGAGCAGAAGAGACTTTCAAAAACATTAACAAATCTTACCGACCCCAAACTTTTGAACCAAAGTGTACTTTTTCTGTTTATAACATGGATTTTAATGTAATTTCTTTCAGTTATGATGCCTCAAATTAAGAATAAGAATATAAACTATTAGGGAACAAATGTCCAGCATGCATGTGAACTACTTCAGTACTGTTTGAAAGGCATCCCAGGATGCACCAGCATAGATTTGAACATACTTTGTCAGAAAAGGGTGTCTTCGAAAAATCAGTTTAATTTGTTCTGTTTGTTCCAGGTTGTTACGGTGTGGCCCCTTTGAGAATTTCCAAAGACTGGAAATGTGCCCGCTGTAAAGCCAACGCCTTCGCTGAGGTACACCTAAACGTCTGTACATATAGTGGCAGAAACATTTTTGGACACTTTGACACCCAGTAATACTGTCCTTGTTGTAATTAAGCCGTAAAACTTTCTTTGTCAAGCTCCAAAAACAACAAAAATACAACATGCATGAACGCCAGTTTGAAATACGAGCTATGTATACTAGGTGTATACAAACCTAGTATTCTTTTTGTGAAATATTTTACTTTAAAACAAATGGCACTTGCTTTGATGTTTCTTCTCAAATGCAGTGACATTCATACATTAAATGTGACATTAAGTGTCCAAATACTTTTTGGGCCACTGTACACCTGCATTAAACACATAATGATCTTTCACCTCTCTGATTATTGACAAGTATGATGTTTGAATCTGTGATTCTTGACAGAGTTGCTGTCTGTGTTCGTTGAGAGGAGGAGCGTTACACAGAGCCAATAATGGCAAGTAAGTAAAAGGAAAGTCCACTAGAGGACAGGACTTACGTAGGTAATGCCTCCTGACCTAGAAGTTATATTAGCTCTTGAATTCCTAGAGCAGTTTTTGTGTGCTTTAGATGAACAAGAACCTTTTGTTTCCTTGTAACTTCTCTTATTACACAACTTCTCCTGTTTGAGAATACAGGAATCAGTTTGTGTCTTACCAGGTGAGTTTCACAAAACCTCTCAAGAACTTCTCGGAAGAAATAAATAAATGATATTTCCTTAAGTAAAATATTTTATACCTCAGTATATACAGGCGTATTTGTTATACCATGTGTAATTTAACTTAATCATTATAATACATGATGTTTATTACTGTGCTCAGTCTACAGTCAAACCAAAAATTATTCAGACACCAGATTTAATTGGATATTTTTTTTACTAGTGGGTGCAGGACACCCTTTAATTTCACTAGTTCATTTATGTAAGTAAAGTAAACTGAGGCCTATTATACCCAAAAATTATTCACACAGTGGACTACCAGTAAAATTAATAAAAAATTTGGGATAAAAAATTATTCAGACACTTTGACCTGACTTTTGCTTAAGTGTTTTTTATTTAATTGCTAATGCGACCTTTTTACACCACAGACTGAACAAAATTAAGCATTGCTTGGTAATTGGTTGAACTAAATTGTTATTATCTAATTGTGTACTTAAATTTAACAACTGACAGTCATTCAACCTGATTCATCTGTGAGACAGTCTAACAGAAGGACGGACAAAACCACTGAAATATCAACTGATTTGATATCTCTGAGTTCTTGTCATATTTTGTTACAATTTTCTAGACTATAGTGGATAAACTGTAATAATGTCAGAAATGTTGAAGGTGTCTGAACACATTTTGGTTTGATTATTTATTTATATATATATATATAATTATTATTTTCTTAATTTTTTTTTACAGTAATCAGATTAAAAATGATAGAACCATCACTGAAAATAATGGTAATTACATAAAACTTTATAAATAAAAATGATTTTCCTAAATGCAAAATATAGATTCTGAGGTGAAATGTGACTTGGACATGTTCTTGAGAGGTTTTTTTGAGATTCATCTTCAGCATCTGTTAATGTTGTATAAATGATCAGCGCTGGTTCCTGACATGTGTCTCCATGCACAGATGGGTTCATGTCCTGTGTGCGGTGGCAGTGCTAGAGGCTCGCTTTGTGAACATCGCTGAACGATCCCCCGTGGATCTCAGCGGCATCCCCTTACAGAGATTCAAACTGGTGAGTTTCTGTGTGGAAACAGCAGTGTTTGGAATAACGCCGTTTAAAAGAACGGCGTTTGGTAACGACGTTATTTTTTCAGTAACGGGGTAATCTAACTACTTACTTTTCCCGTCGTTACTGGATGTTAAATGCGGTGCGTTACTATGTATTGATCAGTGCTCGAAGTGGGACGGTACTATGCTACTTCTGGCGTGTAGCCGGTACTCTACCACTGAGAGAAAAAGCGTCAGTGTCATGCACGGTTCACACCAAACGCCAATTGAGCGTCAAATTTGCTTTTATCGCGCGCACACACACACACACACACGACTTGTTTAAATAAATGTATTGTTGTTTATAAATGTTGTACCAGCAATATCGGCAAGTTTTGTTTTTCACTGTAGAAATCTCAAACGTCATGATTTGCCAATGCAAGAGAGTACCGGCACCTTTTTCCCCCACTTCAAGCACTGGTATTGATTGAATAAACTGTAATCCGAACGCGCCCCTGGCTCACACCGCTAGTGAGGAGGTGGGTTAATAACGAGGTGAGCCATTATGATTGACTAGATAAACATCTTGCTGTCTGTCGACGTGCAATAAATATAGAAAGTTATGTACATACCGTAATTACTCCAATAAAAGCCGGGGCCTTTATTTACCTGAACTGCAGATGGTAACCGGCTTTTATTTGAAGCAGGCTTTTATTAGAGACAGGCCTTTATTTAAAAGAAAGATGTAAATCAAATTTCCGTCTGGGTTCCATTCTCCTCAAGACAAGTTCGTTTTCAATAAAGTTGTTGAAAAGTCTGTTACACTAGCAGCACTAAATGATACCCGTGTAACATCCGTTAGCTACTGCCATCTATTGGCTGTACTACATTACGATTAACTTGAATGCACATTAGGGGCTGTTTACACCTGGCCACTTCATGCGTTTTCTCAGATCGGAAAGCTATCTGATTTATCAAAACTATTCCATTTCACAAATGTGTTTTCGCAAAACGGATATAAATCTTAAATTTTCGCGCTATATGGAGATTTAATGGAGTTCATGTCACCGAAAGCAACAGAGCTGCATTTGATTGATCAGCTAATTTCAAAATCAAAGACCGCAATAAGAGAGATGCAACAGCCCTGGTAAGAGCATTTCTTTACTTTTAATGATCAGGATTGTGTTGTCTGCGACTTACTTTCACTTTGATTTGCAATAGTTTGCACGTTGGCTTTATGAATAGATGCTCAGCTGCCGTGATGCGTGTTGCAGTAGCGTCGTCACATCTTGCTATAACATTACATAAAACACGCTCTCACACGTTTATTTTTTAGCGTTTTTTGGAGGAGTAAAATGTATATGTGGTTTCAACAACCAGATGCATTTACACTTGTCCAGTTTCATCTGGAACGCGTCTCAGATCTCCTCCTGAAGAAGTGGTTTGAGCGATCGGATTTAAATCGTCTCGAATGTGCTTCGGATGGCATTTATACCTGGTCTTTTCACGGCCAGGTGTAACATCTCTTCAATGAAAGGCATTTAGGAGATTATCCACACTAATTTTCCCCCGGCCTTTATTTGAGACCGGCCTTTATTTGTCCGCGTTGACCACGCACCCGGCCACTATCAGAGCCCCGGCGTTTATTTGAATACCGGTTTTTATTTGAGGAATTACGGTAATCCAAATTCTTTGACATTTGAGCAACTTTTTTTTTAAACCAGTAATGCAAATAGTTACTTTCCCTGGTAATGAGTTACTTTTATTATAGAGTAATTCAGTTACTAACTCAGTTAGTTTTTGGAACAAGTAGTGAGTAACTATAACTAATTATTTTTTAAAGTAACGTTCCCAACACTGGGAAACAGCAACATTTCACTTCTCAATGATGTGCTTTTACGCCAAACCTCCATCAATCAACAACTTGACCTGTCTTAAATCACGTCCCACATCCTTCATGTGAGAAACCGACATATTTTGGCACAGTTTGTAACTTCAAGGTGTTGACGTTTACTGAAATGGCTGTGGTATACGCAGACACGGTGTTATTTATATCTGCACTTGGGGCCCTTTCCTCCTGACTCACTTCCTCTGAACTCTGGACTTCCTGTGAGCTATTCTCTTGCATCTGCTTTTAGAAGTGCTACTACTGCAAACGGAGGATGAAGAAAACGTCGGGCTGTTGTGTGCAGTGTTCTCACGGTCGCTGCCCCACCTCCTACCACCCGACCTGTGCACAGGCCGCAGGCGTCATCATGCACCCGGACAACTGGCCCTTCATCGTCTACGTCACCTGTTGCCGTCACAAAGGGCCGGTGCAATCAGAGGTATTGAGCTCTGAAACTCTAAAGTTCTGCAATTCCACACGACTGCTCAATAATGACATGTGGCTGCTTCAAGTGGACCAATAGTCACTTCCTGTTTCCTTTTTTAGACATTTTTAAGCAGAACATAAGTGTTTAAATGTATAGAATACTTTATAGGCCACTATAGAACACATTATGTCTAGTATTTTTCTTTCTCTAAACCTTAATTATAAAGTATTGTTTTTATGACTGATTATTTTCATTATGTGCACCCAAACTCCACCCACCATTGCTTCCATAATTTTCCCCTGATATAAATAGTATATTTTAGGGCTGTCAAATGATTAATCACGATTAATCGCATCCAAAATAAAAGTTTGTGTTTACATAATAAATGTGTTTGTACTGTGTAAAATTATTTTGTATATATAAGTACACACACGTGCATTTATATATTTAAGAAAAATGTGTTATTTATATATAATATAAATTATATATAAATCTATAAAAAGTATATACATGCAAATATTTCTTAAATATATACAAGCATGTGTATGTATTTATATATATATATATATAAAATAATTTTACACAGTACAAACACATTTATTATGTAAACACAAACTTTTATTTTGGATGCGATTAATCGTGATTAATCATTTGACAGCCCTAGTATATTTCTTTTATTTCTGAAAAGCATCTACTAAGCGACCGTCATTTTTATGTCAATGCCAGGATCAGTCATTTAAAGCAAATTACAGAAAATTTAAATGATGGAACCTAGAAAAATTACAACAGAAAAAAAATGAATTTGGAAAAGAATAACAAAAAATTTGTTAAGAAATACAAGATATTTCACAGGACCCGACCTCTGGTGTGTGTTTCTCCTCTGCAGCGTAATAAAGCAGCCATGCGAGAGCTCAGCGTGGGTCAGAAGGTCATCTGCAAACACAAAAACGGACGCTACTACCAGTGTGAAGTCATACAGCTGACAAAAGAGACCTTTTATGAGGTCAACTTTGACGATGGCTCCTTCAGTGATAACCTTTTCCCAGAGGACATTGTGGTAAGGGACAAGACGTGCATTTAACTAATGTTTCAACTAGATTTTAGAACTCATGGAAAACCAGGAAGTATCAGGGAATATTTTAGTTTTGCAGGCCTGAAAAAGTCACATTAACGACTTAAAAGTTATGGAATTAATAAAGTAATGTTGAAAGTTATTGAAACGTCTGTAATGAACATTCACTAGTGATCAAGTTTGGTGTCAGTAAGGTTTTTAAATGTTTTTGAAAGACATCTCTTCTGCTAACCAAGGCTGCATTTATTTGATCAAACATACAGTGAAAACTGTAAAATTGTCAAATATTAAAAATAATTTAAATAACCATTTTCTATCATATTATATTTTAAAATGTAATTTATTCCTGTGATCAAAGCTGAATTTCCAGTGTCTTCAGTGTCACATGATCATTCAGAAATCATTATAATATGATGATTTGCTGCTTATTGTTGAAAACAGCTTTTTAGTATTGTATCAAAACTATTTAAGGAGTCTTTTGTAACATTATAAATGTTTCTTCTGTAACTTTTGGTCAATTTAATGCGTCCTTTCTGAATAAAAAAAAAATATATATATATATTATTTTTTTTTTTTTAAGTACCGACTCCAAACCTTTAAACCGTTGTGTATGTTTTGTCTAATTATGAGTACAATATTACATATTCTTGTATATGGATGTTTTGTGTAGAACCGAGACTGCGCTCAGCTGGGTCCGCCACCACAGGGTGAAGTGGTTCAGGTCCGATGGACAGATGGCCTTGTCTATGGAGCCAAATTCGTGGCAGCTCATGTCATTCAGATGTACCAGGTAAATGTCAGAAGAGTTCAAGGAAAGGTTCCTGTGTCTGCGTTTAGTAAATCACTGCTTCTCTTCAGGTGGAGTTTGAGGACGGGTCGCAGCTGACTACTAAGAGAGATGACGTCTACACCCTAGATGAGGAGCTGCCCAAGAGGGTCAAATCTCGCCTGGTGAGCCCTATATGTTAAGGATTATTGCAAGTAAAAATACCAACATACAACAAAAAAAAAGTGCCGTGTCAATAGTACTAGTAATAGTCGTTGAGTATGTATCATTCAAAATCAGCAATAATTCAAAATCTTCAGCATATAATGTTCAACAGTCAGTTTCCACAAGTAAAAAATCAATTGTTAATTTTCTCAATAAGGAAATTGATTGTTTTTTAATCAACTTTTAAAGACTATTACGCCCCGTGTCTAGGGGAATATAGAAACTCTAACGAAGCGTAATAAAACAATGTTGGGTTGTGGTATGAAATCCCAGCAACGACTCTCTCCGGTCGATAATCAAACAAATACACAAATATAAGCAGGAAAAAGTAATACATTTATTAAGGAAAAACAAATGAAATAAAGAGCATCTCTTCAGGGTGTCCCAAAGGCCAAAATAACAAGCAAAACCAATATAATCCGATAGTAAAAGAAAATACATTTAACTTCCCTAACTCCCTGCCAAAAACAGAGAGCAAACTAATTCCAAAATAAACAAGGCAGGACAGCCCTACGTTGTTTCAGACATAAGGGGACGGTCTTGGATGTTACAAAAAGATCCCTGTTCCCTTTTGCTAACTAACATCTCCAAAACACACACACATTTGATCATCGGCCGGAGGAGGGATTCCGGAGTCGCGTGCAGCCGAACCAACACTGAGTTCCCAGACCAGTTCCAGCAGCGGACCACGCCCGACTGGACAGCCAATGGCTTTCTCACGCCCGTCATTGGACAACCTATCAGAAATCAGAGAAACAAGGAAGAGAAAAGGAACACAAAGCGGAAAAAAAACAATACGCTAAATCAACACAGGTCATAACAAAGACCATACAAATACAAAGACCATAATGGTCTGCTTCTGTTGAAGCCGTCAGCCCTCCAGATAAAATAAGTGTTTAATGGCTGAATTTGTAGTGAAAAAATACATAACTCGTGATGCTGTACAGAAAATTCCACCAATCAAAGAGTTGCGGCGAGCAAATCATGATCAAGGCGAGCTGGCTGAGATTTGTGTTTGTCATATGGGATATTTTAATTGTTTTTGAATTTGATTTATACTGTTTATATGTTGATTATACTATACCTTAATTCACTATCCCCTACATTACTCCACTAATATACTCCACTTGAAGGAGTGAGTTCAGACACTGAGTGCGCCGGAAGGGCCGCCGTAGTTTGTGCTCGATGTTTGATCATCATTTTGAAACTTAGCAAACTGGCAGCTCCAGTAGTAATGAAGAGATTTATCTTGAACTCTGTCATGGAAACTAGCATGTAGAAACCTTAATTAAACAATCTAATAATCAATCAAAAAAGAAATGTAGACCTGTATGATATTACGCTGTACCCACATTGGACCAGCGCTTTGGAAAATGGATGGATGGAGGATTCGGTTACAGATGTGGGAATTCATTCGGCACACGACTGTCACAGTGCATTATGGGTATTCTCTAGCCATTGAGCGTACATCAGTTATGCACTCGTTATTTTGGTGCATTGTGGGATTGAACGAGTGCGCTCGATAAGATCCACTAGGGTTTCGGACACTACAAATGGCCGTTCCCTCAAACAGTGCCCTATTTAAAGGGTATAGGGCGATTTCAGACACAGCCGCAGTCTTTTTTATTAGATTTTTAAATTTGCTTCAAAAGTTTGTAATGTTGTGATTCACCTCGTAACTGATTGGTTCATGGCTTTTAACTCTTTAATGAAGGCATTTTTAAAATCACGTAGCTGAAAAAGTGCTTGATTTTCATGTGTGTGTGATTCAGTCCAAGGCATCGGACATGCGCTTTGACGGGATGTTTGGAGAGAAGAAGGTTCAGGAGAGCAAGAGACAGCGAGTGATCAACTCCAGGTACAGAGGGGACTATATCGAACCCGTCATCTACAGAGCCATCATGGAGTAGCCAGCGATGACACGGCCTTCATCACCTGAAACCACCAGCGGACTCGCACACAGCCTGCCAGTGTCAGTGGCGTGGGCCTACACCTGGACGGGTCTCATCTGAGTCGAGGCAGGGCGCTTCAGTGTCTTTCAGAGCCCTTTTAACCTCAGCTCTGTGAAACTGTGCCACAAACACATCATCATTCAGTTCATGAAGTCGCTCTCATTCACATTCGTTTGATACAGAATAAATCTCCTTTTCATAAAAACATCAAATTTGATCAAATGGCATTAATTCATTCGGGTGCTGTTTCTACCCGTATTTTAGCGACTGGAGGTGCCATCACATTTTACGGACGCGGATCTCCTTTTTTTTTAAAGATCTACACTGTCATAAATTGTGCAGTTGAGATCCTGGATATTGTACATTATTTGGAACATAATGAATTCAGCGTGTGTTTGAGAGTCATTTTGTACAAGCCTATTTATTACCGGGTGCTTTACGAAAGTATCTTTTTGTAATATACGTGCGAGTTCCAGTTCTGTGGAAGTTCAGCGCCGATGAGCACGTCGTCTTTTGTTGGAAGGAGGAACTGTAGATTCAAAGCTCATAGTGAAATGCCAAGGATCTCACTTTCGCAGCTGTTCAGAGCCCTGCCTTGCATTCTGGTTCAATACACTTTCATTCAATGTAGCTTACTGCTGTCAACATTTTATCAAAAGCCCCACGGATTTAATAAGCTATTTTTGCACTTCTCAGCTGTACTTTTATGAATTGTCATGTTTGTCCTTGCCGTAGCCGAGCTCTAGAGACAGAAAAGCTCTTGTAAAAAGCTGAGGAGGCCCGTGTGACCCGTACGGTCGGCCGACAGCGTTTGGAGAGAGTAAGGTTGTTGCAGTTGTTCCATAGATGGGGCTAATCTTCACTATTAAGAAATTCTACAAATATTTTTTTCTATCAAGAAGCCTATTTTATTGCTGTTTTATGATCCATGTTTAATGTTCATATACTGTGAGATAGAGTTGTATGTAGTTAATTTAAGAAATCTCGCGCTTTCGGCACGTTTCTTCTGCCTCTTGTTTTGCTTTCGAACATGAGCCTCGTTCTCACTGCACTTCTGAATGCAGAGGCTCTAGGACTTCCATATATGTATTTTGTAAAAAAAATAAATAATTAATGTGCATCAGTAAAAGATGTGAGCTGACTTGGTTCTTATGCTGAAGTGTCTTTTTTTGTTTCCAAACTAACTTTTTAACACAGTATTTCAGTTGCAGGCTGACTGTATGTTGCTTAAACCATTCCTGCAAATCCGTCGCCTTTTGGCAGATTTCTCCATTCTGACAATGAAATAGCATGAATTTTTCAAAACGTGTTTTATTTAACCTTTTAAATCATAGGTTTACGGTTATTTTATGTTACCATAGACGTTGGTGTCGTTTCATTATAATGCTGAAATGTTCTATTTTAATTTTCCGGGACACTTTGAACTGCTGATTCCAATGAAAATGTCCCCATCCATCACCTTTTCACCAGTCTGGAGTTTGCAGGTATGATACACAGTTTTGTAAACCGTTAATAACTTTTATTGCATTTTATTTCACAATCGATAATATGGCACCAAGAAGTAAAAAATATATATTTATGTCAGACAGAATTTAGGCATAATTTAATTTGTTTGAAAAGTTTGAGTTTTAGCCATACGTTTTTATTAAAACTGATATTCAGAACAGTTAAATGTATGCAAAACATTATCTAAATAAACACTTCATGTATTTATAATAAAGTAATAATCCCATTTATTAAATATAAATATATAAATTATATATATTAGTTTTAAAAACTATAAAAATGCAGTGACAGCATTTCAGTCAATAAGAGATGACAGTGTGGTGTCTGATGATAATAATACAAATAATAATAATAAAACATTTGATTAAAGGGATAATGTATCAGCTTTGAAAAAAGTCCTTTTAAAAGTGTTAATTAAAACACACATACATATATGTTTGTGTATTTGTTTTGAACTTTTATTCATAATCTACTCATTGTATTAGTTTTAGTTCTGTGTTATACTTATATTAATTCCCACATGAAACACTAATAATAGCAGGGGCGTATTTCAAAATCTAAGTTTTGTCCCCCCCCACTATTTCCCAATGTAAGATTTTGTTTTGCATTGCCTGCCTATCTCTGCCGATTTCGGAGTCTCCAAATTAATCCATTCGGCAACTTTTAAATGCATAATTAAATTTTTAAAAACGGCCGTGTTCTTCAGCTGTTTATGTCGTCAGTGGACCATGATCGCGCCGCGCTCGCGCATGCGCATCTAGGTGACACGGATAAGTGTACGCAGCATGTCTATGGCAGCATGTCGTTGGGAGATCCGTAGTTGCACGGGATGTGGAAGCGCGCAAAAGTTCCAGAAATGTACAAAACGTGCCCTGGCCTTGAATGACAAGGTAAAGAAAATAAGAGATGTTTTGAGCATGTTACTTCAGACCCCGGATTATCAGCAAACTGCCAAGAGAACTGCTAGCTGGCTACTCAAAATAAACTAGCAATCTATTCAGTCAGCATATTTGTGTTTGATCTGTGTGAATTATTTGAAATATAAGACTTGCTAGACCTACTTTTAGCTACCAAGCAACCTTTCCACAAGGGATAGATAAGATTGATTTTATTTTTTATTATTTTACAGTTAATGGAAATCAAATCAACTATTTATTTGAGTTAATAAGTAACTTACATGACTGATTAACAGTAATGTAAATGATAAATGTCCTACTACAACAATCCAAAGTATATGCTCTTAACCTTGCAGTTTTTCACATATTATGTAAGACTCGATTTCTTCATTTCTTTGCACAAAACTCTCCAGAAAGTGGCATTTAATGGTTTATTTTTCAAAAAAAATTATCGGGGGGGGGGGGGGGGGGGGTCATACCCCCGGACCCCCCTACCGTTTACTGTCCCCCCCCAGGTTCAGAATTGCTCCTACGCCCCTGAATAATAGTCAATTAAATGCATTATGATAATGCATGGTATCATCAGTGGTCAGATGTGACATCAGTTTTGAGTATTTGTCATGTCATGAATATGAAACCACAGTACAGTAAGGGAAACAGGAAGGGTTTCGAAGGGAAGCCTGTGCCACTACTGTCTTAAGAGAAATTATGTTTGTGAAGTGACGCCCATATTTAAGGAATGTTCATTATAGTCAAAGGCTCTATTCATTTATTTAGACGCATGTTTTGTTTTGATGTGGAAGAGCAAAAGTTTGCCGACCTGTCTGCTACAGAAAACAGAAAGGAAGGGTCTCTCGTTAATAAAGCAAGCCATCGAGATCTAATTTTCTACGCAGGTAGACTGAGGTCATTGCTCAGAGACCAGTGTGTGAGGTGATGTGTTTCCTGAGGTATTTACAGTACAGCAGCCTCAACCTGTGTGTGTCCACAGGAAATCTCTGAAATACAGAGTACATTTACATGTAGTGATCTTTTCAAAGCTGTCCTTGGTTAAGAACTGACTGTAGTGCTCAACTCTTATGGGACCAGAGAGACTCAATGATCTCACGTGTATTTCCACTGAGAGCGACGTCTCTGGATGTCATCATAAAGGACTTTCCCCCCTGAAAATGTCAGCATTCATTTGTGTTTAAGACATACAAAGTTATGTAGAGCTAAGGATATGTGAGTGGGTTTATTGTTTTATATGGAAATCAGACAAGTCGAGATAAGTGGTTGGCGTCACTATCAGTATGTGAACAGACAGATAACACGAATGATAAACAATGACTTCTATATAATAGCCCAATAAAACTGTGGTTAATATTTGCATGCTATAAAAACTACCGTGGCATATAATGGTATTAGATTAATATCATGGTAGTCAATGATTTTTATAGTAATAGGCTATGGCAGTACTTTAAGGAATACATTGGTTTTAGATAGATTTCCAAAAAATCATAGTATGCATGGCTGATCTCGATGGCTGATCTCTGATCTTAGATCTCGATGGCTGATCTCTGATCTTAGATCTCGATGGCTGATCTCTGATCTTAGATCTCGATGGCTGATCTCTGATCTTAGATCTCGATGGCTGATCTCTGATCTTAGATCTCGATGGCTGATCTCTGATCTTAGATCTCGATGGCTGATTGGCTACTATGGCAACACCGTAGGCCTACTTTGCTTGTTTGTTAATGACTGATCTAGTGTTATGGTTCTTATCTGGCTATAGTTATCATTACATCAGCTTCATTTGCAGAATTTATATCTTACAACATTGTGTGCTGATCTACGCATGGAAGTCCATTTCTGCCACATAAAAAAAATAATTTGGTAAACGCATGTGGTGGAGGAAGTACCGAATCTCAGTATTAAAGTACAAATAACCAGGGACATATTTACTTTAGTAAAAGTAGAAGTAGCCTACCACAATGACAACCCTACTTGAGTAAAAAGTACCTGATTTTAAATGTACTTTAAGTATTAAAAGTAAAAGTACTTGCATTACAATTTATTATCTTAATGTCTATATTTTAATGATTAATAAAACAGGTAGGGCCTAATTCTAACTCATGCAACCTAATACTCCTGTAGCTAATGTTCAATAATGATGGTAAAGCCGTGTTTTTTAGGTTTTTGTCACCATTTCTGAACAAGCTTTCAATTAGGCAATATACACATATATATAGCCTATATATAGTAAGCTTGATGTGTATATTGCCTAATCGAAAGCTTGTTCAGAAATGGTGACAAAAACCTTAAAAAAAATACGGCTTATAGGCTATATATATATACAATTATATATATATATATATATATTTTTTTTTTTATATGTAGCCTATATGTTTATATTTATTATGTTAAAACGCCGTATTTTACGGCGTTTGGCTGTAAACGCGATTCATTTATGGCGTAATTCCGAACCTCTTAGCTTGCCATACTAATCCTAACCAAACCATAGTGTGACCGGGTTGATATATCTATGGCAAGTTGGCAACCGTTACCAAACCAAAGACCAAACTCCACTGGTGAGACGAACGGACGGTCAGGATGACGTTTTGGCAGGGGAAAAACTGATCTGAAAATGTACAGAACGTTGTAGAAATGTAGTGGAGTAGAAAGTATAATAATTGCTGCAAAATGTAACGAGGTAAAAGTAAAAAGTATGCACTATTGATTCTACTTAAAGGGTTAGTTCACCCAAAAATGAAAATTCTGTCAGTAATTACTCACCCTCATGCTGTTCCAACCCCGTAAGACTTTCGGTCATCTTCGGAACACGAATTAAGATATTTTTGATTAAATCTGAGAGCTGGATCACTCCTCCATAGGCTTCTAAGGGATTGAAACTTGTTCCCCCGAAATGTTATTAAAGACATCGTTAAAATAGTCCAAGTGACTACAGTGGCTCAATCTTCAGTTTATCAAGCGACGAGAATACTTTTTGTGCGCCAAAAAAAACTAAAATATCGACTTTATTCAACTATTCCTTTCCTTCTCGGTCGGCCTCGAGATAGTTCTCGTAGTAAAACTGCGTATCGCTTCTGTTGTGTACGTCACACGCATCACACACATGACCAGCGTCGGCCAATAGGGACCCTACGTGTGACGTAGCCCTACGCTATCACACTACGTTAACGGACTAGAGGCCAACAGAGATGGAAACGAATAGTTGAAATAAAGTCGTTATTTTTGTTTGTTTTTGCGCACAATAAGTATTCTCGTCGCTTGATAAACTTAAGATTGAGCCACTGTAGTCACTTGGACTATTTTAACGATGTCTTTAATAACTTTTCGGGAGAACAAGTTTCAGTCCCTCAGAAGCCTATGGAGGAGTGATCCAGCTCTCAGATTTAATCAAAAATATCTTAATTCGTGTTCCGAAGATGAACGAAAGTCTTACGGGGTTGGAACAGCATGAGGGTGAGTAATTACTGACAGAATTTTCATTTTTGGGTGAACTAACCCTTTAAGTAAAGTACACAGATACGTGAAAAATGTATTTCTACTTCGTTACATTGATTCCACCACTGGGTAAACCAGTGATAATAAAAATTACTTAAGTCATAATTATGATTTAAAAAAAGTCCCTTACGAGATAGAAATTCGAAATTATGTCATAATACTTTTAACAAAAATGGAAACTATAATAGGCCTATAGAAAGTAGAACAAATGCTCACAATTTTGACTTTGCATGTCTGTCATATAACTTTAAATGAGAATTTTTACTTTTTGTAAAAACTATTATATAGGCTATATATAGTAATAACTCCAATCTTTCGTTTTCTTAAATCGTCATTTCAGTTTTTTTTTATCTCATATGACTTTTTGTCATAGGCTAATTATGATTTACAAAAACATTTCATTTATCTTTTTGTGGTTGGCAGAAATGACCGTAGTGTAGTTTAATTTGACCATCGTGTTCCTCTGTCTATGTGGTAATAGTGAATCATGTTTTATGAACCTGTCTGGTGTGCTCAAACCAATAGCTGTTCAGAACCCACAGAAGAAACCAGAAACCCCCCTCCTCCTCCTGAACCTTCTCACCCGATATGGCATGAACTCCGTTTGATTCCCTTTACTTTACTGCACTCTGGGAAGCGAGCTGATAAACGCAGCCGAGAAATAAAAGAAATGTTTTTTCCGTTCCCCCAGAAGAACCGCAGCGAGCGTCGCCTGAGACAGCGGTGTGTTTGTGGACATGTTTTCTTCATCGCTCTGTTTCTGTGAGGTAGGAGTTAGCCAGCCTCTCAACACACACACACATGCTAAATGTTTTTATTGACATCTTGTGTCTTGTAACAGCGGTGGTGTCAGATGTATCGTATTAGCACTTCGTGTGACCGTGTGATTGTGTAATTCATGTGTTGAACGGGAGTTGTTGGGCTAAAAGGTAATAAGTCTTTGATGGTTTGAGGTTAGCAGCCGCTAATGCGCTAACCGGATGTGTACCGTTATAACTGAGCTGACACGGCCAAGTAAGACACGTTCCTGGATCAACATATTTTGTTGATCCTAGATCAATATTCCTGTCTCAAAATATATTCCTTACTTAATCCCTAAACCTAACCCTAGCCATAACTTTTCCCTAAAATCAGAGGGTATAATGATAGGTGAATAACACTGATGTTTGAGTCCAGTCCTCACCCTGGTTCTAAGCCTAAACTTGACATAAACTGTACTATTGTCCCTCAAATCTGATTGATTATTAATTGGAAAGTTGTTCCAGGATCATGTGGTGGTACTTGGTGAAATCACGTTCACCGTCACGGTGCGGTTTCCATTGGTTACAAGGTTTGTTTAAAAATGTGTTTTAAAGATGACTAGTTGTTAAAGTAGTGTGTGTGTGTGTGTGTGTGTGTGTTTTGGATTTTGAGGTCTTTGACGCAGTAAAATCAAATTACTACCAAAATCACACAAAAAGTAATATGCTAATGTAGCGTTTAGCATTACAGTATCGTTACCATGTGTTTTGGAAATGCATCATACTAATAATATGAAATACAAATTCTGTGTGAAATGTAAATAACGCGGTGTGTCGGAGAAGTTCCAGTTGTTATTTTATATTATAAAAAATATATTTTAAAATGATGATATAAAATAAAAAAATATATAAAAAATTTATTATGTTTCATCAAAATTTGATTTATAATATATTATAATTAGGAAACATGTTTTATATTTTATAGTAGCCTATCGCTTAATATTTTATAATATAATTAATTTTTATATTGTTGTAATTATTATGTAATATACAGTACCGGTCATAAGTTTGGATGGATTAACGTTACTATTTTTAGTGTTGTTTTTTTTTCTTTTTTTTTTTCAGTAGAGAGAAATCTCTTCTGCTCACCAAGCCTGGATTTATTTGATCAAAAAAAATAATAATAATATTGAGAAATTTTATTAGAATTTAAAAGAATGGTTTTCTATTTTAATATACTTTAAAATATAATTTATTTCTGTGATCAAAGCTGGATTTTCAGCATCAAAAAGAAAAAAATGTGAAAGAAAAATATCACAGACCCCAAACTTTTGAATGGTAGTGTAGTGTATTTGATCACAGGAATAAATTACATTTTACAATATATTCAAATAGAAAACTATTTCAAATTATAATAATATTTCGCAATATTACTGTTTTTGTTTTTCCTGTATTTTTTATCAAATAAATACAGGCTTGATGAGCAGAAGAGACTTCTTTCAAAAACATGAATCATTTTTCCAAACTTTTGACTGATACTGTATACAATATAATTGATGTAATTATAAATGTAACAATATATCAAAATGATCAAATAAGTCCCATGTTTTATTTTTAAAACTGATATCTTATTCAATGTCTGGACCATGGTGTTGCTACAGTAATGTTTTGTGATGATAGTTTTCACTAAAAAACAAATAACCAAACTTGGATTGCACTTTTTTTTTTGTTTTATTCTGTGTCAAATAAGATCCCGTTTTTATTTTATGATATACATTTATAATATATTATGAAATGAAATATATTTAAAATTATATTTTATTATACTTAATTATTATATTATGAACATTTCCATAAAGATCCTCTAGGATTGGTTCTAAATGATGGTAAAAGTCCCAGTAGAAGTATTTTGCTAGTAAAATGAACTGAATTTTGTGGTGGCAAAAGTCAATCTTTGTCTCTGAAGAAACTTCTTGAGTCTGGAGTTCCAGGTGCCAAAAGAATGGACTTTTATAGACCTTATTCAAATTCAAAGCGAGGCTGTGAGGGAAAAACCTACCGTGTTTTCAATGGCATGTAAAAAGCTCTCATGATTTTCATTAGTGTTTCATCTGCAGAACAATCCAAAAACACATTAAATAGCATTTCAACCCACTGAAAAGATGCATGTCCATCCCTCACAGCCTCGCTTTCATTCCCGTGAAATATCAAAGATGGCGCTGCTGTGAATAAGGTCTATTGGTGGAGTTAAAGCCGAGATCCCCCCAAAACTCTGCTTTTAAACCGGCTCTTACACTTTGCTCAACCAATGTGCATTCGTTAGGTCATCTTTAACTAACCCATCCCCTTCTTGTTCCCAATTAACCATCTGTTTTTTTTTTTTGGATCCATTTCCCATAGTGGTGAGCCGTTTTATAAAATTCACTTTTATAAGGTGTTTGAACATGTGTCCAGTGTGTGTAAAGTAAACAACCACCCACCCTATAATGGTTCTTATCAAAACCAACTCCTTTTTTTATAATCCCCATACATCACACCCGCCCACGACTTCCTTGAGTGAGTCGCAGCAATCTCTCGCTGTAGCAGATGGAGATATACAATTACAAATGTTTTTCTATTAGACGAACATAAGAGTCTCCATAGACTCCCGGCATCTGAGCCACTAAGGATACCGTGGTTGAAATACATTTATGAAGGAAATGTGCCGAAGAAAGTCGTTAAAGTGTTAGTCTATATTTTTGCGCAAATCATCAATTACGCCGGACTGCCTCACAAACGAGGGTCAGTTCAACGCTGGATTTACACTAAAATTGCTTCTGAAAGATTTATAGATTAACATGACGGTACATGCCAGTCGATGAGTAACTCCACAACAACTACATAAATTTATCCACATTCAGAAACGTCCAGTTGCGTTCTTAAAGTTGTAATTCTTGCTATCAGTGTCCGACTCCT
The DNA here is from genome assembly GCA_031834385.1 of Semotilus atromaculatus. Classification (NCBI taxonomy): domain Eukaryota; kingdom Metazoa; phylum Chordata; class Actinopteri; order Cypriniformes; family Leuciscidae; genus Semotilus; species Semotilus atromaculatus. The sequence continues at coordinate 10,798,329 of JAULUF010000016.1, read as the reverse complement.
GTTCGAAACATGTAAGGCCGAACATTTTTTTTGCTTTGACATTTTGGCTGCGTGAGATTCTCCAGTTTTGTTGCTCTTGCTGAGTATCTGAAGCGTGAGCTGTAAAGGCTCCGCCCTCTTCTGGAAAGGAGTTAATTTGCATTTAAAGGGACACACACAAAAACAGTTTTTTTTTTGCTTACACCCAAATAGTTGTGCTGCACGATTAATCATATCGCAATCGCGATGTCAAGCCTATGCGATTATATGATGCAAAATGCCGCGATTTTAAATGAAATATACAAATTAGGGCTGTTAACGCAATTAACGCAGCATCTGTTATTTTTCGTCATCCTTTGGCTAGTGTTACATGATCCCGCTCTTATTCATGCGAAAACCATTCTTGCACGACTAGTCAAAAGAGAGCGCGCTGTCTGTGAATGGCCTGACTGTGACACACAGAAAGACGCGCGCGGCCAGTATCTTGCCTTCATGCGAATGCACAGACCGCGCGCCAGAATACAGTTCTCTTTCGCGCTTGAACGAACAATAACACACACAATTATGCCAAAATATCGTTTTGTCGAGTATCTTCATAACATAATGCAGTCTTATGATGGACGTAAAGAGTTGTGAGAGAATGAGGCGTGTGTGAGATCCGCGTCTCTGTCAGCAGCGGCTGCTCTTAAAGGGCCAGCATCCAATAATGCTCTGTCAGTAAAGTTAGTCAAAGAACAAAGGGAACAGAAAATTACTCGGTCGGTGCTCTGGACTAAATAACTTTTGTAGCTTTAATAAGGATTAGGGCCTAGTCTATATATAATTTATAATTTATGCAAACTGTTTGATAACTTTATTCAATTTCTGTATATGTCCTACCTGTTAGACTGGAAGGGCACAGGTAAATGACATTTATTATGGGTTTTTGTGAGGATTGTTTGAAGTTTACTTAAATTAAAAGCTGTTATATTTTTTGAAGCCTAAAATGTTTTTTAAAAAAATTGATAGTTTTCACTTGTAATGACGGAATCACTGTAATGTTGGATGGCTATAATTAATGTCATTTTTATCCAGACATCAATGGTTTATTGATCATTAAAGGTGTTATTAATCATTTAGTTGTTGTTGCTAGTTTGAGTGGAGAAATACACATTAATACACAGAAGTATCACTAATCTGTGTGTGCATTTTGCTTTAGAACCAAGTAAGTTGACTCATGAAACCATTTGTTTATTATATCGCAATCGCAATATTGACCTCAATAATCGCAATATGACATTTTCCCCAAATCGTGCAGCCCTACCAAATAGGAACAAATTTGACAAGAGATAACAGGTTTGTTATTTCAACAAATTTGTAGAGTTGATTCGCGGGACTCCCGCAAAATAGAAATATCTAAAAATAAAACCTCAAAAAACAAATAAATTGTTATTCATATGTTGCACAAAAGCAACAAGAATAACTAAAACTAAATAAAAACGATGTACAGGCCAGAACGAGTTTCTATTTATAACATGTTTGCAGCGTTGAGTCATGTAGCCAATCACAGACATATGTGTTGATTTCTTGAACGCAATGGCCAATGAGATGCATTTAAGATAGACTCCACTCACCGCTCAAAACTGAGATTTTGTTCAGTGCATGCTGGCAAATCCTCTGATTATAACAAACAAAGTGTTGACATTATGAAAGATTTATTGTGCAGTCAGCCTCATTGATCATAATGGAGCTTTGTGAGATCGTGATGAACTGAGATATCAGCTTTTTAGGAATTATTAAGAGAACGCACTTGGCGCTATTTCTGTCATGCCAAACCATGCACGTAGTAGCCTATGCTTGCTTTTATGTTAAATTAACAGTGATTTGTCAATGTTTATGCTTTAAGCCCTGAAGGCATTTTTAGAGTTTTTTTGTCTGAGTGACACACAAAAAAGTATGACTCATAACTCATAACTATAGCAAGGAGAGTCAAAAGGTAGGTATCATTTGTCAGGAAACTTTTTATAATTTTTGAAGATATAAATTTGTATTGCTTTTGGACAATCTAATGCTGAGAAACTGCTGATAAAAGAGAAAAATATTATTATTGTCTTTTTAATAATTTACATATCTTTCTTATTTGAAATGCAATAACTCAGGAAGGAATTACGGTAGCAAAGTAATTCTTTTTTGGTGATGTTCCCCTATGTGTGGTCTGCGTCTGGATCAAATTTTATGGTGATAGCATTAAAGTAATCCAAAGTTACAGCACTTGAAACAGAGGGAGCCTTTTTGTTCAGTCATTGACATTTTTAAAACTCTTGTTTTCTGAGTGACATGCACACATTTAAAGACTCATAACTCCAAAACTATAAAGAGGAGAGTCAAAAGGTAGGTATCATCTGTTAGAAAACTTTTTCTATTTTTAGAATATTTAGATTTTTATTACGTTTGGACAATCTAATGCTGAGAAACTGCTGAAAAGACAAAAATATTATTTATTTTTTAAATAATTTTACAGATCTTTCTTATTTGAAATGCAATAACTCGCGGCGGATTATGGTCTCTTTTTAATCGGGAGAGTCTGCTGTAAATAAGGATGTGCCATTTTCATTGATCGGATTATGTTTCATGAAGTTATAAGCCTACACGTCACTTTGAAGCTACATTTGTTTACTTAGCTTAGCTAATGTGTGCCTGTAGTAGGGTTATAACTCTATGAGTGATATCTTTAGATCTGAGTGACGGATTATGGTGAGTTTTTAATCTTGAGAGTCTGCTGTAAATAAGGATGTGCCATTTTCAACAATCGGAGTATGTTTTATGAAGTTACAGTGAAAAAAACATATGGGTCTTGCAGGGCTTATGAGGAATTCTATGAGGGATAGGCTGTCTTTAGATCTAAGTGACGGATTATGGTGATTAATCGTGAGAGTCTGCTGTAAATAAGGATGTGCCATTTTTAACGATCGGAAAATGTTTCATGAAGGTAAAAGCCTAAATGCTACTTTAAAGCTACATTAGTTTAGCTTATTTGCGTCTGTGAGGTTATGTGTTATAACTCAATGAGGGATATCTTTAGATCTGCAGGGAACTACACTAACCTTTTCCACTGGTGGCACTTGCGCTACTAACTTTTTCAGTTACTGGCGCAAAACATGATTTGGTCGCACAAATTATGTATAGTAAGCCGCTCTGGATAATAATGAAAAATAATTAAACTGTATTGCATTGCATACATACAGATGTGCTTTTTATTTTACTTGCCATTTTTTAAACCACATGCCTTTTTTTCTTCTTTAAAATTGGTTAGGGGTGTAACGGTTCACAAAATTCACGGTTCTGTTCGATTCGATACAGTGATGCAGGGCTCCAGACTAACTTTTTTCACCTCCGTCCTGGAACCGTCCTGAAAAACAATTTGAACCGTCCTAAAGTGAATGTCAACTGTCCCAAAAGCAAAATGTTGTTTGTGTACTTTATTATCTATAGTTGTTAGTCACATTATAAAAACACCATTACGATGTTTATGATATATATGATTATATTTATTTAGCTCCATTCAAAGTAGTTAGGCTATCTGTAAACAGGTAAAAATGTAAATTTTATTTGTTTTTAAGCCCTGTCAATTTAAACATCAAGCGCAAATGTACGCACACAGAGCCGGGCAGACTCTCTCTCTCTAAGCTTGACGGACACGATGATTCTAAATTAAGTCGGAATGCCCGTCTCGGTGAATATCCCCATAAACACGTAGTTGGTTATGCAGGCGTTTTCCTGCATTGACTTTTTTTTTTCTTTTCTTTTTTTGCCGGCCTCTAAATCTATTTTTTTGTCCCGCCAAAGCGTGATTTGATCGGTGAGTGATGTAGAATAGAATGTCTGCTGCGCTGTCTTGCTCTCTTGCTCTCTCTCCCTCGCGATCGCGCATATTAATTAACATCAATTGACGCAATGGTAAAAAAAAAAAAATTGCCATGAGATGCAGGGCCGTCTTGGTGCTCAATCTGTATAACGTTACCGTTGTTTAACCAGCAACATATTTGTGATGTCATTAAGCCATTTGATAGCACCCGGTACCGCAGAACAAGTCTCCGGATGAGTAGCCGGTCAGTGATAATAACTATAGTAACATCGACGCGCCGTGTTGAAACCGTGTTTGCAGTGCTTATGTGTAGACGTGCGTACTTCGTAGTGGGTTATTGTTAATGAGTGAATCAGTTATTGTTGGAAGTTGAACAGTGTGAGGGCGCGCGCACTTCATAGCCTAAAACATAAGGTAGGTACAAAAATAATCAGTGATACATTTGCGACCCATTAAAAATTATGATCGCAATGGCATTTCAAAAGGTCCCATATGCGACCATTTTGGTCGCAGTGTAGTTCCCCGATCTGAGTGACGGATTTTGGTGACTTTGGTGTTTTTTTAATCGGGACAGTCTGTTGTTAATAAGGTTGTGCCATTTTTAACGATCGGAGCATGTTTCATGAAGTTACCCGCAAAAACGCCAAGTCTAAGCAACTTTTTTACTCATGTGCATCTGTGCTGTTTTTTGTGTGTTATAACATAACGAGGAATATATTTAGATCTGAGTGACAGATTATGGTGTCTTTAGGCTCTTTTTAATCGTGAGAATCTGCTTTAAATAAGGATGTGCAATTTTCCATGCACTGTAAAAAAAAAAAACGTAAAAAAACGGTAATTTTCTGGCAGCAGGGGCGCCAGAAAATGTCTGTTAAAAAACGGAAAAATACTGTCAGGAAAAAAACTGTAAAAAACTGTAAAAAAAATGGTAATTTCTTATCCTATAATTATGGTTTATTACTGTTATTCTACACAAAATTATCTTTCATTATCTGATATAATGTTAATTTACTGACCTATTGAAGTATTAATATCTGTTTTGCACCACTGTAATACACTGACAACCAACAACCACAGTGGTGATGAGAGTCACATGATCATTCAAAGCTCATTACAAGCAGCTCTTCCACAAAAGAGTTAATACTAATATATAGAAACTGCACAGTGTCATTCGCACAAACATTAAACACCATCATGGTAACACATGAAATTTTAAAAATGCCATAAACATTAGTTTAACAACATTAAATGTAACATAAAACCCTAATATACATAACTGATTCGAAAAAAACTAAGAAAACTATGAAGAAACATAGTTATTTCAACAAAAACACATCAAATGTGAAGTGTCACGCAGGGAATTGTGGGAATGTCAATTTACGGTTTTTCACTGTAAATTATACAATGAGTTGTTCTTTTTCACTTTCAAAAACTGTAAATTTAAATGTATTTTACAGTAAAATTACAGTAAATGTACCATTAGATCTATCACAGTTATTTACCGTATATAGTACGGAAATACTATTATTTAACCTTAAAACTCACTTTAACACCCACATGCTTAATGATCTTCAAGGAAAACATGTTAAATGACTGCTGATTTCTGCAGTTATACCTTCTTTTCTGTATTTTCTAATTTAACAGAAAAAATCTGTAAAATATTACGAATATTTTATGTAAAATTACACATAACCCTGTAAAAATACAGACAATTTCCTTTAAAAAAATGTAAAATTGGTGTAAACCCAAAATACAAGCAATTACCTGTAAATTTAATAGTGGACCTTTAAATTACAGCAAATATCTGTAAAATAACAGGAATTCGCTGTATAATGACAAAACGGCTAATTTCTGTAAAAAATACAGGCCGTTACCTGTAAATTTACGTTTTTTTTTTACAGTGTGTTTTATGAAGTTACGAGTGAAAAACGCCACGTGAATGCCACATCAGTATTTTATTTACATATGCAGGGTTCGTACAAGGTGCTTAAAGTGCTTGAAGAACTTGAATTTGACTTTTTGAAATTTAAGTCCTGGAAAACCCTTGAAAACAGCCATATTTTTGAAGAGGTACTTGAAAAGTGCTTGAATTATTAAAAATAAGGTCGGATGCACCGATACCGAGCTCATGTACTCGTAAAAATGCTCCGATACCAACCAGGCAGCGTGTGTATAAACACAGCTGTGGTGCGCGAGCTGATAAGAGAAAAACGCGCAGTGGATTGAACGCGCAAGCTGGTCGAGCACATCCCTTTAACGGACATCAGTGGAAGGTTTGTAGTTCAGTCGGTTGTCAATGGCAAAGAAAATAAAACGAGGCATGTAGCTTATTATTAACGTTAACTGGCGAGAGCGAGTTGAATGCTCTTAATTGCTGATCGTTCACTCAGCACGTGTTATTTTGGATGTTTATATTTAAGTACAACATGAACTAATACCTGATTTATGTATAAGGAGTGATTTCCTACATTATTACTGGACGTTTGTTTGCAGGTCAAGAAGTTCCATGAACACAAAGTCGCAATCATCAGAGCGCGCCCCGCAAACCAGCGTCTCAGCGCGCGAATACTGAATTAAATAGTCTTTCACGACTTGCTGCTTGTACGGACGAATTCACACAAAATAATGTAAAAACGCCCGTCTTGGCGAGTATCCTATTAAACAGTCGGTTATATCTCAAGTGAACGTGGCCATGTTCAAATGGGGTCCGTGCGCTCGGTCTTAAAGGGGCAGCAGTTTAATAAACCCACTGTTTAATGTTAATCAAACAATGGACAAATACATTACTACTCACTGCTCTTGACTAAATAGGCTACCCTTTTCAACTTTACAATAAGATCCGTCTATATTTAATTTATCCAGTTATGAATATGCATTTTTTCATTTGATTACTTTATTCAAAATTGTGTACCTGTTAGATTTACCCAAAAAACTCTAAAAACTGTTTATTACATTTGTAGCCTTTCTTTGTTCTATTGTATTTATTTGTACGTTGATTATTCGTTCTTATTTTGTTACTGACTGCTTACCTTTTAATAATGTTTTAAATTCACATTAATTAGGCTGGTAGTTTTTGTTGTAGTATCAAAATTGGATGAAATAATTGGTATTTCACTGGTGTCTAAACATGACCCAATCCTTAGCACTGAGCCCTTCTGGAGATGCTCTAGTCTAAATATGTGTTGTGCTATTAAATGAAAGTTAAAATATGATAGAGCAATAGAATGTACAGTAACAGAAGTTCATACAATGCATTTTAGCAGGCTTAATTAAGCATGAAAATAATTGGAAGAAATATATATTTGATGAACAAATTAAGCCGACTAATATGATTTATATTATTTTGGTGTATCTACTAATACATTTAAAAATTACAAATGCAGTGAAAATTCAGGGAACGGTTACGTTACGGTATCGGACTCGCTCTGCAAAAAGTTGTATCGGTGCATCCCTAATTAAAAATATTTAGATTATTTGTTTTGTTGAAAAAATACAATTGTTTCACGCTAAATCAACGCTGCAGCCCATCTGAGATATAGAGATATTTCTCATGGCTATGAGCATGATATTAAGTATATCATACAACTTTCATTCTTCAGGTCAATCATATATGCATGGAAAAAATATATCTATCCTTTCAATGGTTAAGGGGATTTCTCATGCCTGACAGCGCTGGTCACTCTATGAAGTGAAACATCAGATACCATATATATATATATATATATATATGTATGTAATTTGAGTAAATAAAATAAATAAAATAAATAAAAATAATAATAAAGATATTATTTGATAAGTGCTGATTGAAGTCCTTGAAATCCAAAAAAGTAGTGCTTGAAAAGTCCTTGAAAGTCCTGGAATTTCATTTGACAGAGTCTGTACGAACCCTGCATATGGGTCTTGCAGGGCTTAACTTACAAAAACTCTCTCAAGTTTAGTCAAAGCCCAAAACAATTAGGCTTGTGGTGTTCTACTCCATGAGACCTTTCAAATGACATATGATACATGACTATCTGAGCTGTATGATGTTTTTGACACATTGCAGTACATCATAATTTCCCCTTCCTCATAAATTATCATTTATATATTTTTCATTTGATCAGCAAATAACTCAGCACTACTTTGGAGATAATCATAATGGCTACATTCATAGTAAAGTTTAGACTCTAAGCTTTCAAAAAATGACACGTATTTCAAAAAAGTTGAATAAAATGGATAGGTGCATTGAAAAGCTGAGATTCTAAGCTTTAACATGTTATGTCATATGTTGTGTTATTACATACAGTGGTTGCGTAGTAATTTGATTATGAATTTTTTTCATGGGTTGGTGTCCCACGGGTGGGACGGTTAGGGCTTAATAACAAATAATTTATCATCATCATACAGGTGTTTTATTTACCTTACCTGTGAGCATCACCAGGCCACAGCAGGCTTCAGCATACATGACCCTAGTTACCTGTGGTTGGCCTGGCTGTGCGTCACTCAGAAAGCAACAGGCCAATCAGAAGAGAGGCTCATGAATATTAAGTAGACAGGCCAAAATCGACCCGTTCTTAACTGAGCTCCTGAGAAAGGAGCTGTAAAAATATATTGAGATGGTTTTTGGTACTTATAACGCAAATATATATTCTTAAAGGTCCCCTATCATGGATTTTTTAAAGTTTCCTAATGTTGTTTTGGAGTCTCCTACAACAGGTTTGCATGCATCAAACGTCAAAACAACTGTTTAATTTTCTCATAATATACATTTGCACATCACCAGATTTTCAATGATTCTCAAACGACTCGCCAAATGAATCATTCTCTCTAAATCCCTCCTTTCCGTGTGCTACTCTGCTCTGATTGGCCAGCAGAGGTGTATAAAGTACTCCAAATTGTTACTCAAGTGGAAGTACAAGTACTGAGGGAAATTTTACTCAATTACAAGTAAAAGTATCTGCCCAGAATCGTACTTGAGTAAAAGTAAAAAAGTACCACATTAAAATTGTTCTTGAGTATTAAAGAAGTAAAAGTAACTGCAAGAATGAAAACTAGAGATTCCCGTTTAAGCTTTAAGGTCATTTTCAAAAATACATGATAGTGGCCCTTTAAGGACATCAAAACCTAAAATAAAACTTCAGAAAGGTGTACAATATGGGACCTTTAAGGAGAGAATACTCAGCAATGGTGCTGACTTATGAATTTACACATGGTTTGTCTTAAAGCATATTAAAAACACCACATAGACATATAAACAACATTAAAAGCTGGATTTTCACCACAGGGGGACTTTAATGAAAATGCTGAAGTATTCATACTTAGAAGAATTTACCACGGCATCTGCAGTTTTTTTTTTCACCACAATGTCATAGTTTTAATTGATATAATAATAATGTGGGATCACTTTCAGTGCCGTTCAATGTTTTGTTTGGTTACCTAAAAATGGGCTTCATGTCGCAACATTTGTATTAACTGGTTGTATTCAAGTCTTAAATATGATTTAATGCGACTGGTCGTACAGACAACATGAATAGATCAGTTAAAACATGTTAAGCAGCTTTCAGAATCATTAAAAATACATCTACAAAATAAGGGTCAGACCAATATTTGACTATAGCATCTAACTAGGGTGGTTTGGTAAAAACTGTCCTGGGCTGCATTTCTCAAAAGCATTGTAAGCTCAGGTTTTACCAATGTGCTTGTGTGTTCAGGTAACTTGGACCAGATGAAGCCTCGTGTGAGATGATCAGGATGAAGTCCACAAGGAGCTTCATGTTTTTGATTTGTCCAATCATGGTGCTGATATTCCTCTACTACTCCTCCGGCAGACTGCATCTACGGACCTCAGTGCAGAAATCTCGTGAGTATAAATGTTGTCATTTGGTTTTTTTGTCAAATGTGACACGCATGCCTTGCCTGGATGTTTCTAGGAATCCTCAACGCCTTGATTAGCTGGATAGACATGTTAGCATAAAACTTTAGGTGGATTAACGGGGCTCGACATTAAGGCTTGTCCGCTTGTCCGGGACGAGTGGATTTTTTTTGTGGGACAAGTGGAAGAGAAAATTAGTTGTCCCACTGGACAAGTTAAATTTCAAACAAAATTAAATGCCATGTTACTTCACGTTATGTGCCACATATTTAATTTTACCGATTTGAAACAAACACATTTTTCGCGCTGGATGTGAATGTCCTGAATGTGACTCACAGAAAGACGCGCGCCAGTATGATGCGCATGCACAGACCGCGTGCCAGAATACAGTTCTCTTTTGCGCTTGAACGAACAATAACACACACAATTATGCCAAAATGTCGTTTGTCGAGTATCTTCATAACATAAGAGCAGTCTTACGAGGGACATAAAGAGTTGTGACTCGTGTGAGATCCGCGTCTCTGACAGAAGCGGCTGCTCTTAAAGGGCCAGCTGCCAATAAAGCGTTCTGTCAGTAAAGTTAATCAAAGAACAAAGGGAACAGAGAAAATTACTCACGGCACTTGACTAAAGAACTTGTGTAGCTTTAATAAGGATTAGTCTATATATAATTTATAATTTATGCAGCGCAGACTGTTTGATAACTTTATTCCATTTCTGTATTATGTCCTACCTGTTAGACAGTTCCTTTTTATCCAGACATCAATGGCTTATTGATCATTATAGGTGTTATCAATCATTTAGTTGTTATAGCTAATTTCAGAATTACCGTATTTTCCGCACTATAAGGCGCACCGGATTATAAGGCGCACCTTCAATGAATGACCTATTTTAGAACATTTTTCATATATAGGGCGCACCGGATTATAAGGCGCATAAGATACTGCAGTCAAACGTTTGACTGGGTTTGCGTTATGCATCCACTAGATGTGCTAGTGGTCAGTCAGATCAAAACAGTCAGATTAAGTCAAACTTTATTAAGCGTTCTGACAACTCCGTTCACTCCCATGGTTACGTTGTTAACGTTAAAGGAGAACTCCGGTAAATTTTAACATTGAGCTGATTTTTTTTGTAAATTTGGAGTGCTGTCAGTACAGATATCAACGACAAAAACCAGTGTTGCTCCACCGTGTTATCCTCTTTTTAAAATTTGCACCCTGTTGACTTAAACGGGACAAGTTTTTAACCTGATTTTAGCCTCTTAACAACCTTAATGTGCACAGCCATGTGAGTGAACACGGTGAATCTGACTGCAGTAAATGCGAAAGATATTAATAAAAATGATGTTTATTCAGCCAGCTCACATTCCTGTATTTTCTTCCTGTTTTCGGTCGAAGTCCACAGTAGGCGATTGTCGAGTGCACGCGCGCGATCATTGGTAACTAAGCAACAGTGGAGACTCAGACTGTCAGCCGATGACGGTGTGTGTGTGGTGTTCTGAGAATATCAGCTCAAATGGATAGTTCATCCGAGTCAGACGTTGAACACACGGAGGAGGTTTGATCGCGAGCACGCGAACTCTACAATCGACTACTGTGTGTGGACTTCGACCGAAAACAGGAAGTAAATACGGGTATGTGAGCTTGCTGAATAAAGAGATTAGCCTATTCCTGCCTTCGTGAAAGCTCGGATCACAGTTGAGACTGATATATCAGCCCAGGCATCCACGATCCATTGGCAGATAGTGGCGTAAAGGAGCTTTCACACAGGACGCGGAATGCGCTATGAAACCCATTCATTTCAATGGCTTGCGCCGCGCGAAGGCGTTTTGTTGCTGCGTCGACCTGAGCGCAAGCGCAGCAGTGACGTCCTCGCGCGCATGCCGCGGTCAAAGTTCAAAATAGTTTAACTGTGTGAAAGCCCCTTGAGTCGCCGGCGCTGTCTCCCCGTCTTGGTGAACGTGTGTTCACCATCCATATATAAGGCGCTCCGGATTATAAGGCGCACTGTCGTTTTTTGAGAAAATTAAAGACTTTTAAGTGCGCCTTATAGTGCGGAAAATACGGTATCACAAAGCAGTGTGTGCATTTGCTTTAGAACCAAACAAGTTGACTCATGAAACCATTTGTTTATTTTATCTAGGGCTGAAACGATTAGTCGACAACGTCGACAATAAAAAATTGTCGACAAAAATCTTTTTTGTCAAGTAGTTGTTTGATCTCACGTGACCTAATGTAAGGGCCTGCGATATTGCGATTTGACCGCTACGGCACTGTAGCGCTAGAGTGTAATGCAGCCTTTACAAATGCTATTGCGGTATGACGGATATGAAATATGACGGAGTGCAAACGAATCCGAACTAGCTAGGTGTGAAGTTTCACAAAACTTAAAACCAAAAATGCTGTCGTGTGCAATACATGCAAGGCGGAACTTGCTTTTCACGGGAGCACAACATACACGTTAAAGCACTTAAAGGGGAAACACCCCGACACAAGAGGAGCCGGTGAGGGGAATGTTCTCCAGCTGGAGCTAACTAGCAGGAAATCTCTTTATTAGAGAATGCAATACAACTAATTGTATTAATAATATTAACAATAATAATATAATTACAGTAATGTCATGATTTGTTTTTGCATAGAATAAAGCTTGATCGAGCTTAGGAGTCAGGGCTGTTTTTATTATTGTAACACGATTAACGTTAGGTATTACGGTCTTATCACTTGCCTGTATTTTGTTACATATTCATGAAGACTTACAAAAAGTGATGTTATGAAGAATATCATGTCAATTACTTTTGCATACTGTGAATTAAACGGTGAATGAGAATATCTCTGTCAGCTATGTCAATTTTTTATTTATTTTATACTTATAATAATTGTTTTCAGATAAACTTTGTCTGTAATGCAGCTGATTATTATTATAATTTTTTTTTTTTTATTGAAAGATAACAGAATATTTAAACAATGCTTAGAGAGCATTTGTGTGTGATTTGAGTTGGACTGAAATCTGAACTTAAAGAGAATGACCTGTTTAGTAATTAAAACAAACATTTCAAAAGCTGAAGTGATTTTCTTTTTTTATATTATAGTTAGAATATGTATAACTCATTGTTTTAAGTAATTGAAAAAGCTGAATAATCATTCCAAACTTACTGATTGGTTGGCAAAATAATCGGCGAATAATCGTTAGATTAATCGATTATCAAAATAATCGTTTGTTGCAGCCCTAATTTTACCTCAATAATCTTAATATGACATTTTCCACAAATTGTGCAGCCCTAGATAAAATTATAAGTCTTTACCCGGACAAGTGACTTTTGTGCATGGATAAGTGAAACATAAATGTACTTGTCCGAAGGACAAGTGCCTCAAAAAGTTAATGTCAAGCCCTGATTAAAATGATTGTCAGGGTATGAGTGGTTACAGCATGGATGAGTGGATCTCGAAGCGGTTCAGCAGCCCCAGTTAGTTAGTCACATGACTGAATGAATCCCCTTACGAGTGTGGTGTTGTTTAGAGCGTCGGTTCCCAACAGGGGGGTCTCGGCCCACAAGAGGGCCTCTGCGAGCTCTTTGGGGGGTGTATGTTATATATTAATATTTTGAAAAGTGTTGAACGGTGAGCATTAAAGCAGCAAACTTTTTTTGTGTTCAAAATTTACAACATTTATATAATGAGTGGCTACATCATGAATCCATTTTCCAAACCGTGTTTTTGTCTTATCCTGAGTCACTATGGTACACCTATAATGGGTCGTACCACTGCGGTGTAGCCCAGTGCCTGCGCGACTCGTTATAGACATAATGACATAATCCTCACACTGATTGAAAAAGCCTCACACGTAACATGCAAATATTGAGGTCCCAGACACCAGTCATTTTGTAATAGCCTATATTAATTCTTTTTTTCCTACGCACCAATTTGAATACTGATATTTTTGTTATTGCATTTCAAATGGCCAATTAATACGGCTACGGTTTTAATTTACAAACGGCCTACAGATGTTTTTGGTATAGTATTTTCAATATTATACACTATTATTTGTGCATAAACAAATAATATGGCAACTTATTATTTGCATAAACATATCTGGTTATAGTTATAAAAATACCGTTTGTTTAAAAACAAAACATTTTGTCATCCTTGCTGAAAGCTTACAAGAGTGACAATATCATTAAATGTGAAGAAGGAAATTTTCTTGGGAAAAAGGGGGTCTCAGACAAAACAAAGTTGGGAACCACTGGTTTAGAGTACATGTTTGAAAGTGCATGGGGATCTCTCAAAACGCTTTTGTGCGAGGTTGTTTCTATAATGCTGACCGCTTTTTCATTTCTCTAAACTGTGAATTGTCACAAACTTTTCCCTTCTCTAGATTGGGTTTTTTTTCTATCATAACTGGTTTTCCCCCATATGTCATGCCTAAAATGAAGTCTGTCGGTTCAGCAACTCTTCTTCCTGTTTGGCATCAAATTACTGGTGAAGTCATGATCTTAAACTGAAAGACCCTGGAGAATAAAAAGGTTTGCTATGATGGCCAGAGGAGGGAGCTAAAGACCCCACCATCACAGCACTCACCTCCTGGAATCAGTCAAAAGAAGCCAAAAAATGGTCAGCTTTGAAGGCAAAATGATACACAAACTGATTATTGCTATGACATGCTTAATATTACCCAGCACATGTTTGTTTCGAAAGATCTATTTTCGTCTCTTCACATATTTTGTGTTCCCCAAAGGCACCTTGTAGATTTGCAGCTGTTAACCTTTTTGTAAACCGTTTTTTGGTTTCACCCACACACTGTACTTTCACAGGCGTAAATGCAGCACTACCTCAATTGTCACAGTGTAAAAACAGAACCTGTGGTATCAGATATCATCCCCACCTCAAATCTCTCGTCATTATATAACTGAAGGAACTTGAGTCATGTAATTATATTAACAGTTAACGACAAAGTACACTACCATTCAAAAATGTGGGGTTTGAATGATTTTATGCTTACCTGTGAAATATGCAATAGTCAAATTTATTTAAAATATTTAAAAAATCCATTTATTCCTGTGATCAAAGCTGAATTTTCAAGCATTATTACTCCAGTCTTCAGGGTCACATGATCCTTTCTAATATGATGATTTGCTGCTCAAGAAACATTTCTGATTATTATCAATATTCTAAAGAGTTTTTCCTGCTTATGTTTTTGGAAACTGATGCATTTTATTTTTCAGGATTCTTTGAATAGAAAGTTCAATAGAACAGCATTTAAAAATGTAGAAATCTTTTGTAACTTTATAAAAGGTTTCACTTTTTATCAAGTTAATGCATTTTTTTGCTGAATAATAGTATTCACTAAACATCTTACTTACCCCTGTGTAAATTGTCACATATTATAAATAAATAAATAAGAGAATCGGTCAAAATAAAATAGCAGATATCGCTCATTTTCGTGATAATGAAAAACCATATACGTATACATGTATATTATACATATTATCGGCTCTTATCAACCTTTCAAACACTATCGAGTATAATAAGTAAAAATGTGCCATTATTACATAAAAGAGACTAAAATGACTGTTGTTGGTGCAGTCTAGTGGTCGATTATTACATCATATTTTGACATATAAAACCAGGTAATGTAGGTGTTACCGTATAAATGCACTTTGATTTTATGTTTTGTGTAACCATTTGTGGAGTTCAGGTAACAGAGAAATGGCAAGTAATGAAAACCTTTGTGTTTAAACATACAGTGGAACTGTGAATGATCTCTTTAACTAAGACTGATCAGCATTTGTTAGTAATTCTGTTGTATTTTACTTTTTGGCTCAAACAACAGAAAAAAAGCTTCAGGATATTTTCTCTTTAACCAGGCTGCATCACTCTAAAATTTAGCCACAAAATGCTGCCATATTGCTAACCATGGCATGTAACTTGTCTAATTCATATTCTCAGATGTGCAAGAACAGGAAATCAGCTTTTCTCTGCTCACAATCACACACAGGTTTTGCTAGTGTTGCTGCAGTAGTTTTTTTTGCACGTCCCTCTTCCGAGTATATGGTGTGACAATTTCTGAGAATTTCTTCCTTCCCTTCTACCTGCAAGAAACGCCCGACTGTATGTCACAATTTAATTTGATGTTTTATTCTGGATGTTTGGCACAAATTTAAACTGTTTTATTTAGATTTGATGGAGTCCAACAGATAAAACTGTTTATCAACACTTCTCTTGTAGTCTGTCAATCACCTACTCTGCAGAACACATTTATGATTATTACTATTTTCCATATTTTAGAATAATAGTCAAATCAAAGCTGCTTCTTTGTCCTTTGACATTCTTGATGTTCATGAGGTCATCATATTGCAGAAGTTCACATGCTGTCATATCCATCTCATTTCAACTGTTGTCCTTACATTTTATGTATAGAAATGCATATGATACACGTACAATTTATGTGTCTACTTAACAAATTTGAAGTATTTAGCTGAAGCTTGTTAAAGTCATGTATTATATAAACCATGTTACAGCTAAATTGGTTTATTAGCTGGTTAGTAAATTTGTGCATTTTCATAGTTTTTCAAGGAACTACAAATGCTGGATGTGTGGTAACCTTTGTCCAGTTTCTCATTCAATGAACCTGACTGCTTTACAAATGAATACATTGTTTATTTGAGCCTGTACTGTATTGCACTCTGCAGGCCTGTTTTTTTTTTTTTTAGTTGCAGTGTATTGGTTGTTTGAACTGCTATCCCGTGTGTGTGTGTGTGTGTGTTAATGTCCCAGATCTGCTGTCATCACTCTAGTCCGGGAGCTGCTGTTACAGGTTTTCTCGATTGCTTAAACACTAAAGGCTTTTGAACAAAAATTTCAAAACCATCATGCCATGTATCAAAAAGCACACCCATTTCACTAAACTATAAACACTCTTCCCTGGTTTTGACACATGAGTCAGATTTGTTGAACTATCTCACTGTCAAAACTCTACACACAAATCCCTTCATTTCTCATTGCCTACAGCATGTGGTCATTTGTCGAGTCAGCACAGCTTCAGCTCAGTTGGCACACAATTACTCATATGAATTGAACACACATCAATCAGATCCTTCAATAGATAGATAAAAGGGCCCGAATCAGTTTGATTTTTGGAACAGTGGATCCACAGAGAAATGGATGAGGAAGAAGGGCAGTCTCGGATTAAATTCAAGCCACTTTAGTTGACCATGTCTTTGGAGGCTGGGCTACGAGTACAGCCACATTTGAGTCACTTCACCGTCGCCTCCATCATCAGAACCTTCAGGGCAGTGTGGTGGCAAACACATTTCTATCACTGAATAAGAGACAAACATTTCCAATGGTCTTTGAGGTTTATTTTCTTGCAAGAAAAGGCCAGCAGTCGTACAGTCACAGAGTGTGACAGTGAAGAGAGGACATCCTTCCTCCTTTATAGACTTGACTCCCAGAACGTTATCTTTCTTGGCCAATGATGGCATTTCAACCATGGGTGTTTCTCAAAACCAAGAATGCAAAGAACGGACTTGTGTTCTTGGGGAGAACACTCTTGCTATTTGTTCTTGGAAGAATTAAGTTACAAGGTGACGAGCACACAGAACGCTGCTGGCAGTTTGAGACGATGTGTTCTCGCGGGTGTTGTCCAACACCCCCGCACAGACGCGTCTGCAGAACCCAAACATCTACGACTCGCCATACATTTTTTAAAAAATGCCAATATTTGAAATCTACACAGTTGATTTCTCGCATCAAATGTTCTCAGAAGTGAATTTAGTGATGAAATAGCATACGAAATTTGATAAAAACATTGTCCTGCCTTTCTCTGCTTCCCGCTCCTTCCTCGAATGCCGAAATGAATGCTGGGATATTTCTGCCGTCAAGTTCACACAAGTTACCAACCGATGCAGCATCGGTAAAATGGGCGTGTCAAGAACACTTTTACTGCAATTTTACCACAAGCAACATAACTTACCGTCAAAATACCACAAGCAACATAACTTTGCCAGTTTTGGAAATGTTGTTTTGAATTTATTACACTAGTGTGTAAGACTATGTTGTAGTGCAGGTGTGCCCAACCCTGCTCCTGGCGATCGACCACACCTGTTGTAGTGTGTGTGATGTCTGAGGGCAAAGTTTGGTTTCTCAGCGAGAGTGAATTGTTTTGAGTGTAGAGCTTCATTTTGACCTGAAAATAGGATGTTTGGGGAACTTGGTGAGACGTTATGGATTTGTGTTTACTGTTTTGAGAATACGAGGCATAGTTTCAATGTGTTTAAGCAATCGAGCAAAACTGTTAGATTGTTTACAGAGACATTAAAAGCATCTGAGGTGATGACATGCCTTCTGTATGCTGAACTCACACTCTTGTGTTTCAGAGGCTCCTTTGGATAGTTTACACTCCGTGGGACGTGTAGTAGTTCCAGGTAGAGGTTCATCCTATATCATATCCTACATTAATGTTGGGAGATTCTGTTTACTCTGAAGATTGGGGTTAGTTGTCACAAAAAAAAAAAAACGTAATTTTTTTTAATGCTTTGGATTAAACAGGCATATAAATATGATATATATTTTTATTAGGGCTGGGTATTGACACAATTTTCACGATTCGATTCGATATCAATTCATCTGGATATATATCATGTTCATACAGTACATGGCACAATTTCTCAAGAAAAAAAAAAATCTCAAATAGTGCTGTAAACTGTACAGGGAGTCAGCTAGGTCATTACTATAACATTGAAGGTTAATTAACGGATTTGTTTGCAAACACTTAAATCACACACCAGGAAGTTTAATAAAGTTATAATACTGTATAATTACATAATTATGTTTCTGTTTTTTAAATATAAACAATTGCAGGATTTATTCAAACATACATTGAAGAACACAACAACAACAAAAAAAGATAATAGGTAATATGGTGCATATATTTAGCAAAATGTTAATTTATGGTCATTGAATGGCTTCTGTGGCATTACGTGACATTCTTTACAAGCATTTTTTCGGGCGGTTGAAACACTGACTGAGCGCTTACATGAAAGATGAAACCTGTTCGGCAAGTCGTACTGTATCTTTCATCGTACTTTCTGGGTATAATGCCCTTTTCACAAGATGTAAAATAAATCTCTGATGTCCCCAGAGTGTGTATGTGAATACCCCACAGATATTTTTATATAGCATGTTAAAGCTGTCACTTCTTGTCACAGAAAAAACGCACTGTTTTTGTTTCTGTCCTTTTAAGTGCAAATGAGCTGCTGCTCCCGGCACAGACGGTTCAAGAGCTCGTTCTTAGCAGCTTCGATCATAGACATAATAAATACGTAGACGTCCTATTGGCCGCTGGAGCGTACGTTAACGGCGCCGCCATATTGCGGAGGGCAACTTTCCCATACCTCTCATACCGGGAATTGAGAAAATGCCTGTTTCATGTCGTGTGCTGCTTGGGGCTGTGCAAACGGGTCTCGATTACCTTTCACAAGCAAGACTGAACACTTGTTTCTGGTTGTATTTGGTCATGATATTATTAGTAGGGCTGTCAAATGATTAATCACGATTAATCGCATCCAAAATAAAAGTTTGTGTTTGCATAATAAATGTGTGTGTACGTACTGTGTATAATTATTTTATATATATAAATACATACACATGCTTGTACATATTTAAGAAATATTTGCATGTATATACTATATATTATATATATAATTTATATAAATTATATAAAAATAAATATATATATATATATATATATAAATATTTTATATATAAATTACACATTTTTCCTACATATATAAATGCACGTGTGTGTACATATATATACAAAATAATTTTACACAGTACAAACACATTTATTATGTAAACACAAACTTTTATTTTGGATGCGATTAATCGTGCTTAATCATTTGACAGCCGTAATAATTAGTAATAGTAACATTCAGAGGAGCAAGGCTGTGAAATTTAAAAATACTGTTATTGTGTCACGAAATGTAGTTTTAATAGTTTTTCAGTTGACATAGTAGTTTTTTTTTAAATCTCAAATCTGTGGTTTATTTATAAAGATAGCGCCTAGTTAAAAATTTGATCTTACGTTTTGGGAGTTGTGAGATCCAGGCGCTCAGCGCTCATGAACCCCGCCTGGAACAGCCGTACCTCGGCTCTGACGTGTGCCGCTGGCTCGGATGGCTCTAGGCTAATGGATAAACATGAGATATTCATCTTGTGTATATCTAACGGGCGATCTTTGGTCTCATTAATCTATAATTTGTTCTAAAAGTCGTTTTGGCTGAAGGCAAAATGAAGTTTCGTAACTTTATATTTAGGTTATTTTAATGTTGTATCCTGCTGTATAGCTTATTATACCCTTTAGGCTACTTATACTGTTATAATGGCTATTACTGAACAATAAAACTGAAATTTAACAAAAAAAGGTTAAATATTAAATGTAAGTCACTGTTTAACGTATTATTTTTTTATTGTCTATGTTCTGTAATTGATATTTCTTATTCTATTGCTATTATTATATTATACATAAACTATCAATATTTATGGTTGTATTATTGTACTTATGATATTATATAATTATACTATTCATTACTATTATATTATACCGTTTGTTTATTTTATTGACTAAACTATTTACTATTACTTCTCGCTTTATTTGCACTGTAGTTGTACCATAACATATTTATTACCATAAAGGATCCATCAGTTATCCTGATTGCTAAAATCGGGTCAATCACAGAAAATGCTTTTTCCACAATTAGAAAACTTTATTTAATTTAATGTGAAAATTTAATTATATCTCAGTATGGGGGTCTTCACAATTCTTATCCAAAAATAAACAGCCTGATACATGACAAGCCTGAGCTTTGACAATTCCTTATTTAAAAAGATTTGAAATAACTAGAGATTATTTCTACTTTTTGTACACCACATACAAACCACTGAAACCGGTTGATAACAGGCTTGTGCACAATTCAGAATTGAATTGAGAATGACTCCTTAATTCCAATTCAATTCTGGAATTTGAGTTGATGTAAAAAACAGGATCTAGATTAGAATTACAATTAGAATTACAATTCGAATTTGAATTAAAGGAAGCAGAATTGCAATTCAATAAAAATTCAAAGAAATTCAAATACATATTTTAAATGTGTTAAAGTGTTTAACAAAGAAGCTTTACAGTATATGTCAGATATAATTGCATTATGCACTTTGTGTTATTTGATTACTTTGAAATGAAAATTGGAGCAAAACGAATTAAACAAAATTTTTCATTTATTTCAAGAATTTTATTAATTATTATTATTAATATTTTAGAACAAAATGGATGCAGGGTTGAGGAGTGACTAGTCATGTGTAATGCAATTGTTATCAAATTACAAAATTAATGTAGTTGTATTTATTTGTATTACTGAGGTAAAATGTGTAATTTAATTAGTTACTAATCAAATTAAAAGGAAATTGCTTTGCATTGATAAAGTAATCCAAATAAAATAACCCAAACCACATTTATAATGGGTAACTTATAACAGTAAGCAAATACATTTCCAAAGTAATCTTACTTAACCTTAATGTGAGA
Organism: Semotilus atromaculatus; assembly: GCA_031834385.1. NCBI lineage: Eukaryota > Metazoa > Chordata > Actinopteri > Cypriniformes > Leuciscidae > Semotilus > Semotilus atromaculatus. The sequence continues at coordinate 10,777,081 of JAULUF010000016.1, read as the reverse complement.
TTCATCACATTCCTTCTGTTGTGTGACTGTGTGGAATTTCTTTGAATTGCCATGAATTTAATTCCACTTCCTGTCATTCCAATTCCAATTTAACTTCCTGTGGTGCGGAGTCAATTCAAATTCCAATTCATGAATTGAATGCAGGCCAATTCTGAAATTCTGAGTTTTGCACAAGCCTGGTTGATAAATGTGAAAAAATTTTTTGTTTTTATCCAGAAAAACTGCAGCTCACCCGTTTACTTTTTTTTCTACACCGCATTTGATTACAGTGTAGTCTTGCCCTCAGCAAAATGGCGGACGCGTTGACGTATCGCAGCAAAGCGGCCAATAGGGCGTCTATGTATTTATTATGTCTATGGCTTCGATTACCTCACACAGACATGCACTGAAAATTTCAAAAACTTAGCCATTTATGTTCAAAGCAGTCAGACAATGATGGAGAGACTCAAGAAGAAGTGACAACATGTAGACAACATTTCTGAATGGTTAGTTGATGAATTTATGTAGCTTATGTGTTTTTCTCTTCTAGTCATTGATTAGCATATTCTGTCATGATGATCTATAAATCGCGCTCCGGGGGCGGGGTTTATGTAAATCTTGGATTAGTGATGTCACTAACCCGGGAGGAATGTCGTGTAGTCCCGACCAGCCGTTTGTTGTAGTCCTTAAAAATCGATTTAAAATATCTCCTTAACTTTGCAGATGGTGTTTATTCTCAAACAGCAACATTACACACTAACTAAAGTTAGAAAAGTGAAATCATTTATCAACTGAAAACAGACTAAATTAAGAATCGATTAAAATCGAGAAATCTATTTTTTTTTACCCAGCTCTAATTTTTATATACACATACGCGTTCAGTAGTTTGGGGTCAGTAAGATTTCTTATGAAATCAATCAGCAAGAGTCTTATGTATTTATTTGAACAAAATATATATATATATATATATATATATATATATATATATATATATATATATATATATATATATATATATATATATATATTGTAAATAAATATATTGTATTATTAGTAATATTGTATTTTTTATTTAAAATAACCATTCACCAGTTTAATATATTTACAATTAAGAAATGAATAGAACAATTTCTATTTTTCTAAATTAATTTCTAAATTAATAGAACAATAAAAATTTGTGCAAAGAATGCACATTTATTTAGAATTGGAATATTTTGTAACATTACATTACTGTAATTTTATCAATTTAATGCATCCTTACTGAATAAAAGTATTCAGTTCTTTAAAAAAAATCTTACTGACTCCAAACTTTCGAACATTTATGTAAAACTATATATATATATATATATATATACACATAACTATATATTTTTGAGAAAATGCTTATTTTCTCAAGCAACCTTGTCCAAAACTTAATAAAGGATTTAATCTCCCAGCATTATGAAGCTTCTCCATTGCGTTTCTAGGAGAATCCCCCTGCAAATTCGCTACAAAGACATCTGTCGTGCTTCTGTCTGACTTAATGATAAAGATTTATTTTTTTCTGTTTTTAGGCCTATATTTTTTTTTGCCAGATCAAGCACTGTTGAAAAACCCTGTTTAATAAAGTCATCGAACTGGAATGTTTTATGATTTCTACTAAACATTTATCTATTGTAAATACCATTATTACAATGTTTCCCATATTAAAATCTAAAAATTACTACAGTAATTATATACTATACAACTAATGTTGAAATAACGATAAATGTATGACTAAATCATAATTAAATCAATAACAAAGTTATTGTATCCAATAAGATACAACTTAAGGTCTATCAACTATATCTGTGACCTGCAAATACTCTCTCGGTGTGTTTAAAGAAATATGTTTACAGTAATAGACCTTATTCACAGCAGCGCCGTCTTTGATGTTGAATGGGAATGAAAGCGAGGCTGTGAGGGACAGCCGTGCATCTCTTCAATGGGCTGTACTGTTATTTAATGTGTTTCTGGATTGTTCTGCTCATGCAACACTGGAAAAAATATCTTTCCAAGAAATTTCAGTTGACAAAAAAATATAAAAATTAGTGGAAAATTTGTAATCTAAGAGCTTTATGCAGCTTTTTGCAGCGGATGCCATTGGAAATCCGGCAAGTCTGTCTCTCACAGCCTCACTTTCACACGTGTCATGGCGCTGCTCTGAATAAGGTCTATAAGATAAACATTTAAAATATACACCTATAGCTCCTTTTCAAAGACAGCTATTAGATGTGTCAGCATGTCACAGATGCTGTCAGTAGAGCTTAAGATGCCTTTGACCCATAATCTCACACACACGCACGCACGCAGTGAGAGGTAGCTGACAGAAGCACTGTGATCTTTGTGAACTAACACTTGCTGCAGCTCCTGCGACCTCTAATGCAACACCTCTGCTATCGCAGGCGAGCATCATGTGCCTTCAGCTGGCCCACAAACCCTGCTTTGACTCTTTCTTTAAGGGTATTGTATAAAAAAATTGTGTTTTTTTTTTCAGGTTTTCCATTTGTTGGAAAGTAACAAATCTCTGTAATATCCTTCTGTTTTGAACTCTTAACATGATGACGTCACGTCACTGTTCTTCATGGGTTATGAAATGTTATTACTTGCTTCAGTGAACATTACAGTCGCGTAATGTTGCTCGTCTGCAGCACTTGATTTTGTGCTTGATGGCAGTCAGGCCCTTATAAATATGACTTTATAAACATGATTTTTAATCTTTTTTTCATTTTATCAGCTTATGCAACTTCATAAAGATGTTTTTTTTTTACTTCTTATTGCATGTCATACTTATTCTGTTATGAAATATGAAAATGCTCTTATTTATTCTCACAATAAATTCCAACACCAATCAATATTTCATGTATTTTTAATGATTGTCTGACTGTAGTATAATTTAAATGGGACCTATTATGCCTCTTTTTACAAGATGTAATATAAGTCTTAGCTATTCCCAGAATGTGTCTGAAGTTCCAGCTCAAAATACCCCACAGATCATTTATTATACCATGCCCAAAATGCCTCTTTTTGGGTGGAAGCAAAAACACAGTGTCTCTTTAAAGCATTAGTTCACTAAAAAATAATATAATTCATTACATGTAAGGGGAATCTCCTCAACCAGCACCAATGTGCAGCATCCACCTGGATGATGCGACGGCAGCCATATTGCACCAGTACGCCCACCACACACCAGCTTACTGGTGGAGAGGAGACCGTGATGAAGCCAATCAGTGTTTTATATGGGGATGATGAGGAGGCCATGATGGACGGAGGCCAATGGGCAGATTTGTCCAGGACACCGCGGTTACACCCCTACTCTTTCTCAAAGGACATCCTGGGATTTTTAATGAGCACAGAGAGTCAGGACCTCGGTTTAACGTCTCATCTGGAGGATGGTGCTCTTTAACAGTATAGTGTCCCCGTCTCTACACTGGGGCGTTAGGACCCACAGAGTGAGCGCCCCCTGCTGGCCTCACTAACACCTCTTCCAGCAGAAACCTGGTTTCCCAGGAGTCTCCCATCCAGGTACTGACCAGCCTCAGCCCTGCTTAGTTTCAGTGGGACACCAGTCTTGGGCTACAGGGTGATATGGCTGCTGATGATGATGATAATTCTATAATTGACTCACCTTCATGTTGTTCCAAAGTTGTACAAATTTATTTTTCTCTGTTGAACACAAAAGATGATATTTTGAACAATATGGGTAAGTTTCTGTCCCCCACTGACTTCCTTAGTATTTTTCCTTCTATGGAAGTCAGTGGGGAACAGAAACGTACAAAAAAATATATTTTGAAGAACATGGGTGTTCAACAGAGAAAAATAAATTAAATTTCTGTTCCCCACTGACTTCCATAGAAGTCAATGGTGCCCCACCAGTGTTGGGTGATTACATGGTGACAGAATTTTAATTTTTTGGGTAAACTATCCCTTTAAATGCAAATTCCTGAAGCGGGCCTTTACATCTCGGGCCTCGGCTCGGATACGCCGTCAACAACAAAACAGGAGAACCAGTATGGAGCCGTTTCCACAGAATACGCTTTTGCATTCCACTTCGCTGCTTTTCAACTCAACTTTATTTCTAGAGCACTTTCAAAAACCACAATGGGTACCAAAATGCTGTAAAAAAAAAAAATACATACGCCAGAAAATACATACATTTTGACACTTTGTTGTGTAAATGTGCACCACGGACATCGTACAATTCACACACAAAGCATCTTTGCGTTTAATAACATAAGATGTGGGCAATGTAAAACACAAGGTTTCAAGATGCATTTTTTTTAAAAGTTAAACAACTTTTCACTTGAGCGCTGAGTTTTTAGAGCGCTGTTTCCTGCACGAGACATGAGTGCGACAGACAAACACATCCGGCTAGTGCATTTACATAAAAGCAATGCAAAAGTAGCGCAGTGGAATGGAAAAATGCATCCTGTGTTCATTGATACAGGAAACAAAACATTTTTAGATTGTCACGTAGCTGTGACATTCTTGTGTTTCTGTCACCAGTCATGGCAGGGTCTGTTTTTTGTGACGTCACACTGTAAAGAAGCCACAAACGTCTCATTTTCAGAAACTATTTATGATTTATAGGGAATATAACAAAAGGAGTGGGTGGATTGTTACCCTTATTGGATGGTTGTGAACACACACACTGGTGAGTGGCGACATGCATTTGTTCAAACACCATGTAAAAGTGAATTTTGCATAATAGGTCCCCTTTAAAGTTTATAAAGTGTTTGGCCAGAAACATACTTGATGCAAGTACGCAAATGTTTGACCAATGCTTTGCAAGTGCACATTCCTGGTGTAGTTACTTAATTCAGTTTTTATGTGACATCACACCCTTATAGGAATGGCAAAACAAGGCTTTCCTTCATTGATTGCTCCCAGTCATTTTCAACTATACTAATGTAGTAAGAAATCAAATGTCCAAATTCTATAAATAAACACATTAAATTTAACCAGCTATCTAACCAAGAAAATCTATTACTCTACTAAGGCTAACATGCTATGCGTACTTGCATTGTGCAAACAAGTGTTTGCATTTACTCTTTTGCGTTTTTGCTTCCTAGCTATTCAGAGTAAATGCAGATAGCCAATGCGGTTTAGCTGAAGATGCATATTACATTTTGTGTTAATATTGTTTTTTGTGCTACTAATTGTCAAAAACGTACCGCCTATGTTGGTCTACATGGCCTCTCACATTTCTTTCTGTTTAACTAGGCTACAAGAGTAATCTCTCCCTCTCCCTAACAACAGATATTCATTTCTGCCAAAATATTTCCATCCCTTCCTATTGGCACATTGGCATTAACACGCTGGATCTCTCTTTCTCTCTCTTCTCTTGCAGGGTTATGAACAGTTGATTTATTGTATTTCTCTCTCTTTAGAGTACGACAAGCAGGGATTCGTTACCAAGCTCGACAGAAAACTGTAAGTAACACATTGAGTGCGCTGGTTGTACATGAGCGTAAGGTTCTGGTCCAAAACCGAGTGAGTTTTCTACATAGGCAGCATTTCCAACGCATCCTCATCCCAAGGCGTCATATTCTGACACTTTGACAAAGCGTCTAAATCCAACGCCCATGGAACCCTTTAGCGTCAATATAACACGCAGAGAGATGGGTAGGTTTAGGTATGGTGTAGGGTTAGGGTTAGACCGCTAGGAGGCGCCTTCTGCCCAGGGGCGGACTGGGACCAAAAAGTGGCCTTGGACTTTCTGGCCCACAGCAGCCCACATCATAACACATTGGCCTATTAATGTGCAGAATATTTTTTAACACCACTTATTGCATAAAAATATAACACAAAACAAAAATAAATGCTATTTAAACATTTATTTTAAGAAACACAACATATATTAGGTCATATTTGTAAAACAAAGGGAAACAAACAGAAGAAAATTAAGTAATATAAATATATTAATATATAACTATCAAGACAGCATATCATCTAGTCAGTGGAGCCAGTTTTTGTGCTTCGGCCGACTAAGTTTTCTCAGTGTTACTGTTCTGCACCGTTGGCTGAAATTTGTCCTGAAACTCATCAGCTTTTTTTCGGCCGATTCGACATGTCGGTGAAAGAGGGAACTCTGATTGGCTGTTCAGCTTAGTGAATGAGTCAGTGCACTGCACGATAATATTAGCAAAACAGCGAGCAAAGTCAAAACGGCACAGATGGAAGGCTGTTCTAATGTTACGTCATCTTACCTGAGTGTTCCTTGGCGAATATTTCAATATTAACATGAGCGGAGTGGAATTAAGAAAGTGTTTAGCAGGATTGATATTCAAAACGGTAACTAAGCACGCACTGCTTTGTTTATGGTATGTGTCTGCAGCCGACAGCGTTGGTTTCTCTTTTTGAATGAAGAATATAGACTAATATATCTGTAGAAATAGACAGTCTCATTTACACGCAGGCGCAGAACGCGCATTAGCTATAGCTGACAGTCGGCTGTAGTTCTCTCACCGTGTACAAGTATAGCTTTTATCCCGCGATGTGAGGTGACAGCACAGTCAGCTTTCATCAGGGCTAGTTCACCGGCGTTGGCTTGGTGTGTTCCAGGACGTGAAAGAGGGCGTGTTTCAAGATATGCAATGGAGTAGACTAAACTAATTGACAGGGAGGGAGGGCAATACACTCACATGCACACAAAATACACTCCTTGTCGGCCGCGCCCGCGCGATCGACTCCCTCATCCATTTGAGTAGAAAAGAAATGTAATATTATGATTAGTGGGGGGAAAAAACAGGTGATGGCTGCGTGTGTGGTGGGCCGGCCCGTCGGCCGTCCTGGAGTACCGGCCGTTCTGTGATTCTCCAGATCACACAGATGGCCAGTCCGCCCCTGCTTCTGCCCCATATACACTCACCGGCCACTTTATTAGGTACACCTGTCCAACTGCTCGTTAACGCTTAATTTCTAAGCAGCCAATCACATGGCGGCAACTCAGTGCATTTAGGCATGTAGACATGGTCAAGACAATCTCCTGCAGTTCAAACCGAGCATCAGTATGGGGAAGAAAGGTGATTTGAGTGACTTTGAACGTGGCATGATTGTTGGTGCCAGAAGGGCTGGTCTGAGTATTTCAGAAACTGCTAATCTACTGGGATTTTCACGCACAACCATCTCTAGGGTTTACAGAGAATGGTCCGAAAAAGAAAAAACATCCAGTGAGCGGCAGCTCTGTGGGCGGAAATGCCTTGTTGATGCCAGAGGTCAGAGGAGAATGACCAGACTGGTTCGAGCTGATAGAAGGGCAACAGTGACTCAAATAACCACCCGTTACAACCAAGGTGGGCAGAAGAGCATCTCTGAACGCACAGTACGTCGAACTTTGAGGCAGATGGGCTACAGCAGCAGAAGACCACACCGGGTGCCACTCCTTTCAGCTAAGAACAGGAAACTGAGGCTACAATTTGCACAAGCTCATCGAAATTGGACAATAGAAGATTGAAAAAACTTTGCCTGGTCTGATGAGTCTCGATTTCTGCTGCGACATTCGGATGGTAGGGTCAGAATTTGGCGTCTACAACATGAAAGCATGGATCCATCCTGCCTTGTATCAACGGTTCAGGCTGGTGGTGGTGGTGTCATGGTGTGGGGAATATTTTCTTGGCACTCTTTGGGCCCCTTGGTACCAATTGAGCATCGTTGCAACGCCACAGCCTACCTGAGTATTGTTGCTGACCATGTCCATCCCTTTATGACCACAATGTACCCAACTTCTGATGGCTACTTTCAGCAGGATAATGCGCCATGTCATAAAGCTGGAATCATCTCAGACTGGTTTCTTGAACATGACAATGAGTTCGCTGTACTCAAATGGCCTCCACAGTCACCAGATCTCAATCCAATAGAGCATCTTTGGGATGTGGTGGAACGGGAGATTCGCATCATGGATGTGCAGCCGACAAATCTGCGGCAACTGTGTGATGCCATCATGTCAATATGGACCAAACTCCCTGAGGAATGCTTCCAGCACCTTGTTGAATCTATGCCACGAAGAATTGAGGCAGTTCTGAAGGCAAAAGGGGGTCCAACCCGTTACTAGCATGGGGTACCTAATAAAGTGGCCGGTGAGTGTATATCGGCGTCTCATATTGACGCTAAAGTGTGCCATGCGCGTTCGATATAGACGCTTTGGCAACAGCGTCAGTATATTACGCCTTGGGATACGCACACTCTTAACGAGAAAAGTTGTTAGTAAAATGATGCTGCTATTTAAAATAGCATCACATATTTCGCTAAGGCAATCCCAGAAAGTCTGCTCAAACAGAAAATCAATTGTTTTTTTTTACCAATAATTCATTAAATACCAAAAAGCGATGAAAAAAAACTTTTTGTCTAATTTAAATGGACTATTTTACCCAAAAATGTTTATGAAATGTATTTTTATGCACTTTTTTTTAATCACACACAGCCACAGTTCGAATGTTTATATTTCAACAACCAATTGGAGTAGAAACATAATTGTTTATGCAATTTTTAAATCTTTATTTACAACTCAGTTTTTACTTGAGTGTTGATTTATTAAATAAATTTGATTATTAACCTTTAGTTTTGGTTGAAAAAAAAGTGCTTCACTAGTTAGCACATGTGTATAAACCACCTCATGATGCTTACATGTTACATATAATCATTTATGGAGTTCAGGTTACAAAGGAATGACAAGTAATACAAGCCTATGTGTTTTAACATATTGTTGAACTCATGAAGATGCGCTATGACACACAGAATTGTTGTCTATAGAGTTCCAAAACGTTTCATTTCAGTTAGTTGGGATGTTGCCTCAGAAGGCAGCGCCTATGTAGGGCAAGGCTGCTCACTAGGTTTTGTAACAGATCTTTAAAGTATGCATGTATGTTTGAGTTCACGTTGGCCTGTACTGTCCAGCAATTTGTCTCTCTTAATAACTTGGCCTGTTGTTTATTTGAGCTTTACTTTGGAAGGATAATTAATGGTGCCCTAAAGCATTTTTAAAGAATGATGTCTTGGCTCTCATCCAGCCTTGTCTGATTTAACAGTCCTGATTGTATCTATATGGGAGGTCCGTTTACCCGAAATAAAACATGGCTCGACCTCTCTTATTACCATTAACGCCCACCTGTATAAATGGCACTGTCAACAGGTCATCTTTATGTGTCCAGCACTCTCAGTATTGATGTAAACTTACTAGAAAGTTTCCATTTGCCGGCCTGTGAATTAGTGGGTTTATACTGGCGCTTATATAAAATAAACTACTCCTCAAACAGGTTGTCATGTCGTTGAGCAGCCTTTATCGTTGTTCATCCCCTACAGCTGCGTTCCCTCCTCTCCAGACCCCAAAGCATAGTAAGATTCATCTTAGAGTTTCAATTATGAATGTTAATATGAAGTTGATTCATTCCCGGGAAAATTTATTATCTTCAAATAAATATACTCTGGAGCATTTTAAATTAATTCCCCTGATTTTTCTAGGAATTAAATGTTATGTTCATTTTAACTTGCAACCATCTATGGAGCTAAATCTGTATTGTGCATATTTTAGATTTCACAAAATTATGTGGTTTTGATAACTAGGACCAGTTAAGTTGTTATAATATGCTGATTTAAACATTGTGCTGCTGCATATTTTTTTGTGGAAACCGTGATCAGGATTCTTTAATGAATAGAAAGTGTTTACTTTTGTTCAATGTAATGCACCCTTGCAGAATAAAAACATTAATTTCTTTTATTTTATTTATCGTGAGGCCCTAAACTTTTGAATAGTACTAGGTAGTACTTGTTGGGAAATACAATCCTCCTGTCACTTTGGATATTTTGATGGCCACAAAAATATTTGGATAATTAAGTCATGCATTTATTGTGATTAAAGACGGCAAAAGCTCAATTCACAAAAGAAAGTTTGTTAGATTTAAAGTGGCAAAGCATTGAATGTAGTGTTGACACATAGACACATAGTATTGTGACACTGTGGTTGTGAACCGTTAGAGGAACGTGTTCATACTACATGTGATGAACTACACATATGGGTAAAATAATGTGTAAAATAATTTGTGTGAACTTGTAAAAAGCTGACCTGGGGTGCGTTTCCCGAAAGCATCGTTAGCCAACTGTGGTCGCAAGTTCCGTCGTTACCAATAGAGTTCAATGGAAATTGCGACCAACTTGTGACCATAGTTGTCTAACGATGCTTTCGGGAAACGCACCCCTGGTCTTGGTCTTTTGCAATATTTCGTTGCAATTGCTAGTTCCTGTTACATTTGGTTATGCAATGACATTCACATTTTAAGAGTGACAGAGGGGTCCAAATATTTTTGGGGCCACCATATGCCTGATCCTAAAGGTTCAAGGATTTGCTGTTTTATCCTCTTATCTTGTCCTTTGCATTCAAGTTGTTCTTCTGTCATTGGTTCACAGGCCCCTGGAGCTGCAGTATAAATATGGTAACCTCAGTAAAGGAGAGTGTAAACCGGGTTTTACAGAGGCCAAGATGACATTAATCTATCCAAAGTAAGCTGATCTCACCATACATCGTGAAATACAGGAAGTTCACAATATCAGATTTCATATTATATTATAATATATGCATGCAGACACACACCTCGTTCTTCTGCTATTAACAAAATAGTTTAGACTTAGATGAATAACTTTGACATTAAGTTCTGGAACGTGAAAGTGAAAAGAGTCCGTTTGATTTCATGTTGACCTTTCTGAGAAATTGCAAGATTTCTTTATTGGTTCTCAGTTACTGGTTATTGTTGCAGATAAACCATGAATTCATCTTGAAAGAGGCCAAAACTATTCTTATACTGGTAACCAGTGATGCAATAGTCATAACTGGTTATGACACTTACACGTATTACAGTGTCTTTCTTTGTTCTACCTCCTGAAAAACATGCAAAGCTGGTTAAAACCAGTTATGACTATTGCATCGCTGGTTATTACACTTTTTTTTGTGTAAGACCTGTCCTTTCTTTTTATAAGCATTACTGCATTTGTGTTGTGTAGTTTGTTTTAAACCCATTACACACTGAGGATGTTTTGCCATGCAATGCTCTTGAGAGGAGCTCAGAGTGGCATAAATGAAATATTTCTTTCCCTTTTAAATAATTCAGTGTTTGAGAAGATTCCCCACAGTGAATGCTCTTTATGTGTTGATTTAAGGCATATTTCACTCCACGGAGCGCATCACTAGCATCAGGATCTTTTTTGGGGTGTGTTGTGCTCCTCTGGGCTCCCAGTGCGTGAGAGAGCTGCGCTTCTGATTCACACGACTGACACGCAAAGGTTTCTTTATGCCGCAAAAACCTCTGAGATTAATATAAACCACAGTGTATGGATCATCAGAATCCTTCCAGGACTCTACACTCCTTTGGGATTGAATTTGAGAGCATCAGAACCAGAAAGGAAATGTCTTCTGCTGGTTCTGCAGTTAGAGTCTGAATTGACATTATTTTGTTTTGAATCTGGTTCCTGGTTCAGGTCATGAAAGCGCATATATGCACAAAAGGCTAATTGTTTTCATTTTTTTTTGTGACAAAATTGTTTTTTTTATTAAATACTCTTTCTTCCTCTCTCTCCTGCTCAAACGCACATACAGTACAGACACACACTCACACAGGAATGTTTTGTCAGCGCTGCTCTGATGATTTTATCAAAAAAATAGTAATTCTACATGACATTTCTCAGTAGCGAGGTGTTAACTGCGCTGTTCTTGAAGCAGATATTAAACGTACAGTTTTGCTACAGCTGTCGAACACTGTTGAGAGACGCACACACACTCAGGTAATTAGTTAATTGGCAACGGATGTGTGGGATGAGGTGCATAAGAAATTAGTCCTACAAACAAGAGCGTTTTACGGACAAAAGCCTGACAAATGTCTTGAAAAACAATATCTGAACAATGTCTGGAGGTGTGGTAACCGGTCTGTTGAATTATTAGAAAATAATTACTTAACCAACAATGAGCAATATGCTTGTTAGTGTTTATGAATCTTTGTTTACATTTAGCTCATAAAAATACAACTGTACATTGTTAGTTCATGTTAGCTCAGGTCCATTAACTAATATTAAGTATTAACAACTTTTGATAATAGATTTAATATTAGATTACTAAATGTTGAGATTACGCATTAATTAAGATTAATAAATGATGTAGAAGTATTTTTCAAGTAATGTTAACAAATGGAACCTTGTTGTAAAGTGTTACCAAATATGATTGTTAATAAATAATACTTTTAAAAATAATATTAAATTCTGCCAAGTTATATAGTTCATTAGTATGATAGCTGTAGATTGTCAAGTTTCAATGGAACATTTATATATATATATGTATGTGTGTGTTTTTTTTTTTCTTTTTTTTTTCGTTATGAAACATCAGTTTACTGTAATGGTTTCAGAAATCACCCAGTGAAATCCATGTGAAAATTTGCTTTTCATCTGTTAAATAGAGCAGTTGTGAAAAACAGAGCTCCGGGCTGGATCACATGACTCAGAATCTTTGATGTTGAACCTTTGTGACGTTGTTACATGGTAATTACTTAAGTGCTGAGCAATATTAATTAACTACATGTACTTACAATAGGGTTAGGGTTTGATTTAAGGATTAGTTGCATGTAATTGTGCATAATTTACTGTTATTACTATACTAAGTACATATACTAACGTGTCACCATGTCACCTTAAAATAAAGTGTTACCAGTTTTAATCATCTTTAGTGGTATAACAAACATCTTAATGATCATTTTAAAAAACATGGAAAAACAGGAATTGCGATATGGCTTAATGTCATTTATTAAACTTGTCTTTAAAAGTATAATTTCATCCAAAATATGAGAGCTGCATATTTCAAAGTAGAAAAATAGCACTTGTTGCATGTTCTACATGCTCGTGTAGGAACACTGTACATTTTTTTTTCAAGCGATTGCTTATTATTTACTGTTGATGGATTATGGCAATGATTACTTTATGGTGTTTATTTTGTAAAATGTTGGACAATTTTGAAATCTTTTGGAATGACCAGCATGCAATAGTAAAACATAGGCATTTCAAAATAAGAGTCCATGTGAATCTCATGCTGGTTTATAAATAAAAGTCCTGCAAGGTTTTTTTTTTTTTTTTTTAAACGTTATTTAACACATTATTCAACATGGAGATTTGACTAGTATCGGCACAATAATCAGTTTATTAAAGTTTATATATACCTCAAAAATATATATGTGGATAGAAATATTTTGCTTGTAAATGTCTCCTTGTTTCTCAAGGACAAACACATTATTTGATACATTTTCATTGCGCTCCTGAAATGTTCAACTTGGGGGGAAAAAAGTAAACGTCAAGGCCTGAAGAAACACTTTCTGTCTGCTTTGTTGCATGTTGTGAACAGGTCAAGCCTACATCTGAATAAGTTGAAACACCTGCTGAATGAAACCTTATGAAAATATGGCCCATAAAAAATTGCCATTATTACGGCATGAATGGTTTAGTATGCAGTCATGCATCTCACACGCGTACGAGCCGGTGAGAAACCGCGGGAGTGTGTGTCTCCTTCACTTAGGCGGCTGTGGTGTGAAGAAGCGCAGAGTGTTGTGGTCCTGGGAACTGGAGCAGCACAACACCTGTGTCGTGTACATTACTCCAGGGCTCGTGCAGCTGTGGGCGGCGTGAGCCAAGGGTTCAGGTGTGGTTTTGTCCAGTGAAATGTTCAGTGTAGTTTGGGCTGTGGATAGTTCATCAGGTGGACGACGTTGACCAAAATCTGTGCGTTTCTCCATGAAATACAGCTTTGCCAGGTGGTGTTTGTGTCTGGAAAGCGAGATTAGCTGTATAAATGATTGTTTGTATAACATGTTAGGTGTTCGTGCTACACAGCACAGAAAAATAAAGCCAATTATTGAGTTGCTCAAGACCTGTTATCGTCTGTTGGTCTCATGATGCAGTTTTTCTTATATATTCTCTTCCGATATTTTGTTTATATTAGCGAACTGTAATATTGCTTAAATAACCTGTATATTGTGTGGTTAACTACTTTTTCTTGACTGTCGTTTAACGTCTGTAGATGATGAGTATCGTGGCGAGCTCAGCTCCTTATAAGTCTCTGCTTGTTTTGAGAAAAGGTCAAGTTTAGGCTGGACTTCTTCAGACATTCCAGGGCTCATCTCTTACGAACTGATAAACACACTGGTAGCCAGTGGATTATGTGTTATGCGAGCCGCATAATCCTATCAAATTTCCCAGCGGTTATCGGTGTCGCACACATGTTCTCATGTGGGCTGTGGAGTGATAAGCGTGAGACTCCTGCTTGTTTTAACTTGTTTTCTCTCTCTTTGTCTTTTATTTGTTCTTTTAGGTTTTTAAAACCAGCTCCCATGTTCCTTGATCCGAATTTTAAGCGGCTGTCAAAGATCAGCATTTACCAACCTCCTTTTGGAGTGAGAACACAAGGTATTTCTTTCTTTGTTTAAAATCAGATAATGATAGTTTTTATGATAAGGGTTATTGACAATGATCCTTGATTTATCAGGATGTCTTTTACAGTCCTGCTGTTCGTCGTTGTTCTGAACATTTATTATATTATGGTTTATTATACCACCTTCAGCATCATTACTCCAGTCTTCAGTGTCACATGATCCTTCAGAAACCTAATACTCCATTTGTTTTTCAATTGTTTCCGATGCTCATTATTAGTTATAGTTATTTTGATCAATGTTAAAGCAATCAATTACATTTTTAAATATTTTCAAAATCAAATAGAAAAAAGTTGTAATAATATTATTTCCAAACAAATATACGCAGCCTCTGTGAGGATAAGAGACTTCTTTCAAAAAGGTCTTAATTATTCCCAACTTTTGGTGTAGTTTATGTTCAGTCAAGATTAATTCACATAGCTTTACAAACAAATGTCTGTATTTTCGTGTAGATCAACATTTGCACATGACTTACAAATGAGAAAAAATAAATATTAGGTAACTAATGTCCACTTCACTAGACCAGAGGCTCCTGCAGGTATACGGTGGAAGCCATCTATTCAATCACGTCTTCAGTGGTTCCTTCCAGAAACCTGTCCACTGGACTTCATTCATCTCTGGCCTTGAGGGTGTGTGTGTAATTAGCTTCCAGCCTGATTAAATCACAAATGTGCTCGTTCAGTGATGAGTTTTCCTCAGTTTAGCTGCTTTGGCAGATGGTGTGGGATGTTAAGAACAAAACTGTCAGCGTCTCTGAATCCGTTCTGCTGACATTTCTCAAGCCGTGCCTTTCAGCAGAAACACTTATGTGTGTGTGTGTGTGTGTTACTGCTGTCTAATGTGATGTTGAGATGAACGCACTTAAAATACTCCTCATGCTTTTGAACAGACTCCTTCAAATGTTTGTGCTGCAGACGTGAGTGATACCTTAAATAGCATGGCTTTTTAAGGGAAGGTGTATTATTACTTTTCCGAAGACTAATGAAATGATCTAAAAATGACGAGGATCAGGGGTTTTGTTGTTTTGGACTTTACATTCAAATCCTGCTCTATTATCTTTAGCATAAAGAGCTTGTTTCCCAGTGGAAAGCCTTTCGGTTTGACTAAAAATAGCACAATGGATTGTGCAGAAGATAAATGGCGTTTTAATATTAGGGTTTTTCCTCATTCTTGAGTGTGTGATGCAGGATCTTTCCCAGGAGGCTACAGCATTGTTCATTGTTAGCGTGAGACTGCTGCTTTAGAAAGGTCCCTGTTGATGTAATCCGACATTCACACATAGATCTTCAACCCTAAATAGCATGTACGACTAGACTAATATTGTCTTAAATAATACTACATAAACATAGTATGAAAAAGGTGCCCATGAAGAAGTGATGGTGGAGGTATGATTCATATTGAATCATATTATGCATAATTTAAAACATGTCTCGATGCGCTGTAGTTTGCAAACAGCTCATCTCACCACAACACAAATTGAGTAATTTTCAGATAATTTTCATCACGTATGTGTCACAATATAGTTATTTCTATTGTTAATTTAACTGCTTCTATTCTCATTTGTAAGTCTCTTTGGATAAAAGCGTCTGCTAAATTTATAAATGTAAATTTCTCAGTGGCGTACCGTACGCACATCTGATTTTCCATGTATTGATGCATTCAGTGTTATTATTAATAACATTATGTATAAGCCTATAATAGCCATTGGCTATAAAGCCGAATGCGTGTAGTGCTGCATATATTTAGCAAAATGCTCTTTTCTATGATTATTTTTTTTTCTAGCTAATGCTCCAGTTTGTAGTCATTGATCGCTTTTCTGTGGTAAATGTAACATTACGTGACCATATTGTTCTCAAGCCGTTTTATTAACATTGTTCGGCGGTTGAAACACTAGAGCAGTTACATGAGACATGATACATTTCGGGAAGTTGTAATGTATCTTTTAACATTCCTTCGGTTTGTTCATCTTTAATTAGTTCTGTAATAGAGGAGATGAGATGATCGGTATATGCTTGAGATGCCGTGTCGCTTGATAAGAACACCAAATCTACTTTTAGCCTATTGTTTGAATTACATAATAAAATTGACAGAATTTTAAACCTGAGACAGGCTTTTTCACATTAAAAAGGAGAAAACAGTTTTGTTCATTCATCAACCAAAAGCACAGCACAGATTAAAGTATTGATCTTGAGAATCCATATCATTATCAAGCAAAAACGAGAAATTGACATGTTTGTCAACGATTTGCATGAAATAGAAGTGTGCCGTCGGAGAAGCTCTAATTAAACCGCACTGATTTCGGTTCTCCAAAACCATTTTTGAGCAGTTTTGGCTGGTAATTTCGGTTCATCAAATGATATGGCCTAAGCAATATGTATGCATTCACAGTAAAAACGACTTATTGGGTTTTTAGGTTACATTTTGAGAAGAGCTTCAGATCATTAGCAGAATTGGCAACTATGTTTGTGCAAAATAATAATAAGTCGTCTCTCAGTAAAGACCAAGCCTAAAGACTGTAAATTTAATTTGAGCCATTTGTCTGCATCAGCGACACACACACATCTGCTATTACAGTAACACATAGTGCTTCAAAGCCTGCTTTTTTTGTAATTTAGCACTATTTTCTATAATCTTCTGCTTTTTTGGGTTTCACTTAGATATTTTTAGTCAATTGAGTTCAGTTGTATAAAAGTAAATGGCTACTGGTGAATCCTATCCATCATAGGCTCCCGGACACCAGTGTTATTTCTGTTGAAAGTTATTTCTGTCTATTTGGCACAGCTCTTGATGCATTTCTATAGTCTTTCTATCTAAATGAGTAAATATCTGTTATCTCTGTCCACAGAAAAGATCATCGATCATATTTTAGCAGCTACAAATAGCTATTCGCTGGGTTCAGAACTAGACAGGTAATTAATGTCCACATAAACACAGAAACACAACAGCATTCACTCCTTTTTTTCTATTACATGAACTATCCACCAAACACGTCATTTGTGTATTACTTGATAAACAATATCTTATATATTAACACTTTCTGTTTTCATGCTTTCACCTTGTAATGCTGTATAGTTGATCAGTTTCTATAATCACGTTTTTGTATTTATCTCCTGCAGTCTTAGTTGTAAGAAGTGTATTATTATTGGAAACGGGGGCATTCTGTTCAATAAGTCCTTGGGCTCCAAAATCGATCAATATGATGTTGTTGTACGGTAAGTTACTTTTAAAAAAAAATCGAATATAAATGTAATTTTTTTCCTTTCACTACTTGATATTTGGCATATTAACAGAAATCAGTTGTTGTTTCAGAAGGGTAACAAGTTAAATCATTTGATGTATAATTATTATGAAAATAATTAATAATGTTCACTGATGGATCACAGATTTGGATTTCATGTTGATATTTGTCCTCGTGGTTCAGACTGAACGAGGCTCCAGTGGCCGGGTTCGAGAAGGACGTGGGCTCGAAGACCACCATGCGCATCACCTACCCTGAAGGAGCCATCCAGAAACCAGAGCGCTACGAGAAGAGCTCGCTCTTCGTCTTCTCTGCCTTCAAACCCATGGACTTCAAATGGCTGCGGCACATGGTGTACCAGGAAAGGCTTGTAAGACATGCAAAAACTTGACCACTCATACAGTACATGACCAACAAGCTCACAAACAAAATTGCATTCTCTATTTATTTATTTATTTTATTAAATGTATTTATTAAATATTGTGACTAATTTGGTTCATTTGCATCCGTATTCTCAGTTCCATTTATAACATGTTTATATCTTCTATTTATCTTCTGATAAAAAAATCTGTCATGCATATTTTAAAAGATGATTATTAGATGTAGACCTGCAATACATGTACCAGTAGGGGGCAGCACAGTGTGTGCTCTGTACTCTAATATTAAAATATAAGTGACAGGGATAAAAAAAACAAGACTTTGTTTTATTGCTGGCCCAGTTGATGTTGTTTTTTACTTGCCCCACCAAAAAAAAAACTATTTTTAGCTACATATTTTTAATCTTTTAACACAAACAAATAATGCTAAAACATATTTGTTTTTGTTTTTTTGTTCACAGTTATTTAGTACAATTAAAAACAAGCTGGAAATCATACAGCAATAATGTAACTAATATCAAGCAGTTTTGCTGTAATAGAGTGTTTTTTTTTTGTAGGTTTCAACACATTCTTACTAATGCTTTCAAAACTAGTCATCTTTGCAGTTTTGACAACATTTTCTTGGTGACAAATCGGCAGATAACAATACAATGTATGGATGGGTTTTCCAGATTGATGAGTGTAAAATTGCTGAATCCAATCCAAGTGGAGAGCGGACCGCTCGTGAAACTCAGGCGTTTCTCAGCACAGGTACCCATGAAACGGCATTGGCGCTGTGGTGAGTAGAGGCGGATGAGGCTTTGTGTTTCGTGCGGCCGTGTGTGAGACGGCCAGTGTAGCGTTTCCTCAGGTGACTGACAGGAACTCAATGATGTGCTTAATTGTGTAATCTGGGCCGGAGAATGGGCACCTTGTCTCCTGGGTTGGGTTCAGTCATGCAGCTCTTTCTCTGCGTTATCTCTAGAATGCTAATGAAAACGGCGCACACATCTGGTCTCTGTTCTGCTAGAGGACCTTCTCCCATGAGGAAAGCTGACTCTAGTTCACTCAGCTCAAGGACATTTCCACATTATTTGGATCCTCGGGTCACAGCGCTGTAATAAAAGTCACAGACGTGTAGCTGGTCGTCAGGAGTCGCTTGTAATATTTCTTTTAGCACTGGCTATTTTTCAGTGAATCTCGCTGTATACAGGTGAAACTCGAAAAAAAATGTATATTGTGCAAAAGTTATAATTTTGATGATTATGGCTTACAGGTTATGAAAACCCCAAATTCAAAATCTCAGAAAATGTTAATATTACATAAATACAGAAATTTCGTCCCTCTGAAAAGCATTATCATGCATATGTATATAGTTATATATACTAAATATATTAGTTTCACCTTTAATTTAAATGACTGAAATACACAATTTTTCAAATTTTTCGAGTTTCACCTGTATATTCATACACAGGTTGTGGGAGATCAGTTCTGTGTTTGACTGTATCCTGATAGGGTTGATGTGTCTTAAGAAATTCTCCTTACAGCACCTTCTCCCATGGGCCGCAGCTTGACTTACTCTTTCTCTAAAAACACAGATAACGGGCCGTCTATATCCCACTCCATTAGAGTTCCCACCGCCAGCCAAAAAGCCATTAGGGCTGAGAGAGAACTGTAGGCTCGGAGAAGAGCGAGAAATGAATCTCGTGAATATGGTACGTGAGTGTTCTTATGTGAAAGGGGTCCTGAAAAAGAAATAATGTCATGGCTTAAATGAAAGAAAAAAAAGAAAAAAGATTCTGAAGAATGTCACGTATAGAGAAAAATGGTGGCATTCTGGCAGATATGAACGTCTTTAATAAGGCATCTCTGAGATAAAGATACAGCATCTCATGACTTTTCCTTTTGTCAGTAAGTGCACGCTTTTTTATTACATCTTTCTGTAAGAATCAAAGTTTGGGATCTCTAAATTTTGAGTCTTATTTAGTCAAAAATACAATAAAAACAGTAATATTGTGGGAAATTATTACAGTTCAAAATAAGTATATTTGTTATTGTAATATTTTTTTTTAAACTGTAATTTATTCCTGTGATCAAAGCTGAATTTTCAGCATCATTACTCCAGTCTTCAGTGTCACATGATCCTTCAGAAATCATTCTAATTTGATGATTTTCTGCCCAAGAAACATTTCCAATTATTATCAGTGTTGAAAACTGATGCATTTTATACAGTTTATAATGAGGAAGATTTTTTAAGCTATAAAAAAAACTTTAATGGTATAAAGACCTCTTATGTCAAAAGATCAAGGCGAATTTAATTTCTCATGTCATTGCCCCTTAAATGTCTTTTTAAAAATTGTACTGACCCTACACTTTTGAACAGTACTAGTGTACCAAGTGTTTAAAGGACTATTTCTACGGTGTAAGTGCTGCTTCAGACTGCAGTGTACAGACAGCTGAAGACTCAATACTCAATACATTTTAAACAAGGAATATACTACAGTAACTGATTTTTTGGTAGAAACTATTTACCATGTTACATTTTGGTGTATTTTGTGAAAAAACACACTTTGATTGTTTGAACTAGATTTTTATTGTATGTCTTTTACTCTTTAATTTGCATTAAAAAGTCTTAAAAGGGTTTTACGTTTCATTCTCTTAAACATTCAACTACTCTGATTGTTTCAAGATAGATTGTTTCATGCCATAGCGTGCGTTTTAAGTACATCCATTACCTTTTACTGCCAAAACAGTGATTTACTGAACAAACTGAACAATAAATGAACCAATTTAAGTCGAATTTGAGTAATCTTGCATAATGATAAACAGACTTAAACCGAAAACTTCACGGCTAAGACCAGTGAAATGAATTCTTCAGATAATTGTTTTCAGTTTAAATGTCTCTTCCACTCTGAGAGCATTATCTGTCACTGACCCGTCCATGTGAAGCATTCGTTCCCGTCCTACTACATGCTACAATCACGGCTCTAATTTACACATGAAATTGAGCGTAACGTGTTAATTCGCTGAAGGTTTTGAAGTGTGCAGTCCGCCTTGTAAATATTCTTCCGTTCAAAACATTCAGTCAGGAATACTGATGAGGATAATTGAGAGGTCAGAGATGAAGTAGATGTTTTTTCAGTCGTGTGTGTTTATTGGCTGTATATTTAGCTTGTGTTTCTTTGACTTGAATCTTTGTTGATTTGGAATTAAATTGCAGCTATGTCTTCTGAAAGCAAAAGAACGGCCAAGATATCTTGTCGTAAATGATGCATCAGAACAGCTAAATCATCGCTAGTCTGTTTAGACTAATGCCACCATATGTGAGATGTTGGCCCAGCCGGAGATCTGTGTGTCAGCTGTCCTAGTTGTGGACGGGTTGTAGTTGCTGTTGCTTTTGTCTCCTCTTTGAAATCGGCCTTACAGTAAAGTAAACACGAGCTGGTGGACAAGGGGTCAATAAACTTACTGCTGTTGTTTCCACTGTCAGTGCAATGAGTCACGACGAGCTGCTATGGATGAGAGGAGAGAAGAGAAGGACCGTTGAATCAACAATTCATGAGAAGAATAAAAAAGTAATAAATATAGAAGACAATACTGAATTAGAGAAGATAAGAATATATTAGAGAACTTGATTTGACTCCGGAATAGAAGAGAATGAATATTGCGAGAGCATTTGAGAAGATTAAACAATTATTGAATTTGAAAACAAGATTCAAATTGACTAAGATGACTTGATGTGACTCCAATTTGAGAACATTGAAGCCAGTTTGATGACTAGATAAATAGATTAGAGAAAATCTGCGATTTGATTTGACTCAAACAGAACGAACATTTAAAGAACAATTTGATAAAGATCTAATTTGACTAAGAGGACTTGACTCAAATTTGAGATCGTTCAAAAAGGTTTGAGATCATTTGAGAACATGTAAGAAGAATAGAGTAGAGAAAATCTGAGAAGATTTGATTTGACTCGAACAGAACGAACATTTCATAAGATTAAAAAAAGATTGCATTTGAAAAGATGTGACTTAGAGGACTTGGCTCTTAAAGGATTAGTTCACTTTTTAAAAAACTTTTGCTGATAATTTACTCCCCCTCATGTCATCCAAGATGTCCATGTCTTTCTTTCTTCAGTCGAAAAGAAATGAAGGTTTTTGATGAAAACATTCCAGGATTTTTCTCCATATAATGGACTTCGATGGACCCCAAACCGTTCAAGGTCCAAATGACAGTTTCAGTGACGCTTCAAAGGGCTTTAAACGACACCAGACGATGAATAAGGGTCTTATCTAGACAAACCATCGGCATTTCACAAATAAATAAATAAAAAAACGAAGTTTTATGCCTTGCTCTGTTCTGTGATCCGCGGTCGTGACTCTCCTGTTCGAACTCGTTCATCAAAATGAACGAATCTTTTTTCGAGTCATTTCGTTCATTTTGTTCGTTAAATGAATGAAATGACTCAAAAAAAGATTTGTTCATTTTGATGAACGAGTTCGAACAGGAGAACAGAGCAAGCCGAGCATTTGTGCTAATAAAACGTAAACTTTTTTATTTATTTTAGAGATAACCGATCGTTTTGCTAGATAAGACCCTTATTCATCGTCTGGTGTCGTTTAAAGCCCTTTGAAGCTGCACTGAAACTGTCATTTGGACCTTGAACCGTTTGGGTCCTGTTGAAGTCCATTATATGGAGAAAAATCCTAGAATGTTTTCATCAAAAACCTTCATTTCTTTTCGACTGAAGAAAGAAAGACATTGACATCTTGGATGACATGGGGGTGAGTAAATTATCAGCAAAAGTTTTTTAAAAAGTGAACTAATCCTTTAAGAAGAATAGATTTAGAGAAGATTTGATTTGAGATTGAATTTTGAGAAGATTTCATTCAACTCAAGAAGATTCAATGTGACTATAATGTTTAATTTCCTTGTTTTTTTCCAAACCCTGGTGAGCTCATCTATCCTGTCATCCGGAGCCTTACTGAACATGCTGCCTAGGAAGGAAGGCAGCTCACTAGGGAACAGAGCTCTCTGAATCATTAGATGCTTTGTATGACGTGTTCGGCGTACACACTGAGACACAATAGTGTTTATGATTGTCAAGTGTCTTCAGAGTCTGGTGATTCAGACATGAGGAGACCGAGGGTTGAGGGGTCAAGGTCAGGGTCAGCGACCTCTACCACTCCTCAGACTCCTGCAGTGGTTTATGAATGCCACAGTGTGTGTCAGCCCACTGGAAACTGATGGACTCTGTGATAAAGTCTGCGACTCGCACCTCCAGAGAGCCAGAGCGGCTGAGAGCCGCCATTGTAGTGTGTGAGCCGTAATGGCTTCCACGGCCCCTCTGAAGAGCGGGCAAACACACGCCCACAGGTTACAGGCCGGCATCATCGCTCAGAAATGTGCCAGGAACTCTTTTAACCGAAGAAAGAGAAGTTTGGGGCTAAAAACTAAAGGGTTTGAGGATTACCCATCAGGGGAAGTATGTGGCTGAGTGTGTGGATAACATCGGATATATGACCGATTGTTACGTTGTCTTTTACGATTTATTTAAAAATTTATTTATTTGAGTTATTCTGAAACAGAAGTCACATGTTCTGGAAGTAATCAAGTAGTCATTTTATTTTCTAAAGAGAGAAATTGAGGTTTAAAGAGTTTTTTTTTATTTCATCAACCACATTGAAAAGACTAAAAAGAGACATGATGACAATTAAATTGTTTTCAATTAAAGCATGCTCTTGATAAATGTATTATTTATTGATTTGCTTGTTCATTATATTTATTTATTTATTCATTCATTCAGTTATTTATTTATTCATTCAGTTAGTTAGTTAGTTAGTTGGGTAGTTAGTTAACCAGTTTTTTTTTTTTTTGTTTGTTTGTTTGTTTTTGTGTTGTGATAATGACCAACTAACTATATATTTATCCTTTACATAAGATTCATAATTCATTAAATTATTTATTGTTAACCAGTTACTATTACAGATTTAGTTTAGTTTTTAGTTTTTGTGATAATGACCAGCTAACTGTACATTTATCCCTTTCATAAGATGTATTTATTTAGTTGTAGATAACCAGTTAGTATTTAGTATTAGTATTTACTGTAGATAACCAGTCATTATTACAGATTATGTTTTATTTTATTTTCATTTAGAGACCGTGACAGGCCAACTGTACATTTATCCATTATATGTGGGTTTACAATAAAACTTAAAATAAAATGTATTTTTGATGCGTATAATGAATTACTAAATTGGCAAGAAATATATGAAAAAAATTAATATACATATACATATATATTTTATAATTGACTGTGTATATTGCAACATTGTGTGCTAAACACTCATCTAATTTTTTTTACTTCATTTAAGTTTTTAGTTTTTTATAATCGTGAGAAATATTCAGGAACTAAGTTTGCTGAAAATTTTCAAATTGTATATATATATATATATATATATATATATATATATATATATATACACACACACACACTCCTGGACAAAAAATAGCCTTCCCTACTGTATATGAATAAATGATAAATAAATGAATAAAAAGAACAGCATTTATCATATATATATATATATATATACACACACACACACACACACATCAATATATCTCATCATTTTGAATTAGACCACTAGCTCTGTGCATTGAGCGGTGCAGAAAACACTGAGGTCAGGTTAGTTTTCCGTGTGTTGCTACGGCAGTGTTGAGTGACCGTGTGTGTGATACAGCACAATAAGCCATTTGGACGGCACTATCAGGCGGACACACATCACCAGAGTTCAGAGTTCGTGGTCATTAGTCAGCTCTTTTTTTACCTGCAGGTCTGTTTCCAGCAGCTCGGTGACAGGTATCACAGAAACTCAGCGCACAAAGGCCTCGTGCGACGTAGGAGGTGGATCCTGCCACGGGTGATTGATACAGGGTCTTCCTTGCCTTTGTGGCTTTGTTTGCGCGTCTTGTTTTTCATGGGGCTTTTAAATGGCCCCTCTCCACGGTGCAGGGTATTGTGTTCACCTCTCTCTGCCTGAGCCACGTCACATTTTCCACCTGTGTGTTTATCACTCTCAACAACACACTGCCGCTGGACGATTCTCCTGCGCTTGAGCGCTCGCTGAATGTTTGCCACTATCTCGAATTTTACTGTGGTAGGGTAGAAAAACAGATTTCTACCTGCACCTTCTTAGTAATGCTGGTCAGACTTTTACATCATGACCTTTTTTTTTACAGTCTATGATCATGACTTATTACTGTAGTGCTAAATTTTGAATGTTATTTTAAGAAATTAATGTTTAACTAATTAATTAAATGTTTGTTTCGTACAAACTGCTTTGAAATGGCACTGATTGTGAACGCACTACACATAAAAAGGTTTGGAGTCAGTAAGTTTTAATTTAATTCAGCAAGGATGCAATGAATGTGTGAGAGCAAAGACATTTATAATGTTACAAAATATGTCTTCAAATAAATGCTGTTGTTTTGAACTTTCTATTTTTCAAAGATTACTGAAAAAATGTATTACCTTTTATCATTAAGCTGCACAAGTGTTTCGACATTGATATTATTTTTTATGATTTTTTATTTTTATTTTTTTGTTTTATTATTTATTTATCAGGGACAATGGACCGTAAAGAACTGTCCCAGAATTAGCTATAGAGCTAAATTTCATCTGCAGTCCCTGGGCAGGAAAGTACCAAATCACATACAATAAAATCGCAAATGGGAAATATACAAAATATTGTACACCACTTAACATTAAAACTACAATCTAAATCATTTCTGAAGGATCATGTGACACTGAAGACTGGAGTAATGATGCTGAAATTTCAGCTTTGATCACAGGAATAAATTACGTTTTCAAATATATTTAGATAGAAAAGAGTTATTTTAACTTAGTTTTTACTGTATTTTTGATCAAATAAATGCAGCCTTGGTGGGCAGAAGAGACTTTCAAAACCATTTAAAACATCTTACCAACTCCAAACTTTTGAATGGTAGTGTAGAAAGGAATCACAAAAGCTTTATAAATACAATGTGTTCCTTCAATATCGTCATGAATTGATTGAATCCGTTGATTGGTGTAGATGGTTGTAAGGGAGGAGTTTGTGCACATCTTAAATGAGGCTGATGGCATAACACATACTCAACTATCAGTCGCTGAGTGGATTTGTGTTACACCAGAAAACCACCAGTAAGGCTCTCTGGGTCAAAGCACTTGTTGTTTTTTGTGCAGTTTTGTGACCCTCTGTAAAGCCCATCCTTTCCTTGAAAAGAAAACACAAGCTTTGTGCAGGACGTAATTACACGGCGTGTTTATTTGTGATGCCGTGCGAGTTGTTGCTCCAGAATGTCAACCGTAGTTACGGCCTCTAACAGTCACTCTCTCCCAGGTGTGTCCGTACGGTCCTTGTTATTGGTTGCCGGTGAAGTGGGCGTCCCACGAGGAGAACGAGACGCCCGTGTTCGGGCACGCTCTTGGCTTCGAACGCAGCGTCACCCTTTTTATTCTTAATATCAAAGTGAGCGGATTATTTACTCAGCTGAGAGCGTTATTCAGCGGCTGCGAGTGACTGTTCTGTGTCGGTTTCCCTTAAGGCCTTTCTGCAGTTATAATAGCGTATTCACAGAGCAGGAGTCAAAGGAGTGTTTGAAAAGAAAAGCTGCTCCTGCTCCGCATCAGAGAAGTCACGCAGGTTTATTCATTGCGTTTGTTTCAGGTGTTCATTCAGCGATGTGTCTTCTGATGTGTGTTGTGTTCTTGATGTTTTTCAGAGGAGTATGGAGGGATTCTGGAAGTCTGTGGCACGTGTCGTTCCCAGAGATCCAGAAGACATGCGGATCCTGAACCCGTATTTCATCCAGGAAGCGTCCTTCAGATTCATCGGTCTTCCACATAACAAAGGCGTCATGGGAAGAGGGGTGAGGCGCAAACACAATAATCATTCAGTTCATGAGAAACTCAGCATTCATTGCTATTAAAGTTAGGGCAATAGCAAGATAGCAATGAAAGCATAAGCTCAGCAAAGCCACGCCAACTCCAAAAACACATTCTACAATACGTCACAAGAGAGGGCATTAAGTCAAGGCCCGGTTTACTCCTGGTATTAAGATGTGTTTTGGCCGATCGGATCACAAGTAGACGAGAAAACTTCTGGTTTTCTGGTGTTTTAATCCGTCTCTATTGTCCACTTTCAACCACTTCTGTCCTGATTTCTTCGAGGGGAGGGTCTATGGGTGGTTAGTGTATGGGTTTTCTTTGCAGATCTTTCAATCTAATAGACAAAATAAGCTCATGCAATTTACATATGAACGTGAAAGGAGACGACGGAAAAACATACGGAGAGCATCAGCTTTAGTTTCTGCTCTGACAGACACAAGATCTGCCTGTTAGAAATCAGGAAAGTGAAGAACATTGTGCTTGGTACGTTTTTCGTCTTCAAAGCAAACGAGAGTTAAAATGAATTGAATGGCATTTAGCAACTTTTATTAATATGATAGTCTAACATCAATCTAGCTTACTGCAACGTGCAACACTTGTCTCGTACCAACAGAGTAATGTTTTTAGTATGATTGTTTTAGACAAGTAAAACCAGAGAAAGTGTCCTGTATGAGTACAAATTCAGCACTCGCGGCTGTTTTATTAAAATGAATTTTTGATTTTAAGTGATCAAACGTAACTTTACAAAGTTCAGGGAAGGAGGAGGCGGACATTAAACGTAACTTTGATCGTAAGATAAACGGGCAATAAAACGAAAGGACTTTACTCGTAACTTAAAGTTCAGGGAAGAAGGAGGCGGACATTAAACGTAACTTTAATCGTAAGATAAACATAAGCAACAAAACGAAAGGAGGGGCAGTGGCCGACAGCGGCATATGAGCATAATAAAACCAGCAACATAAAGTCCCAGGCTCTCGGCCCCTGTCATCGTTATTCTTACCTGTGTCCCAAATGAGGCTTATACACTTATACACTATGTACTCAACCATGTAGTGTATGAACTTTTGTACGTTTATTTTACTGCTACATAATTAAAGCTGCCTCAGTCGAGTGCATGAAGTGTCCAACGTTCCACACTTTGTTTTTTCGGTTAAATAAGTGCATCATCTGGGTACTTGAAGTGCACTTTTTCTTTTTAGAAGTTTGAGTACACACTACTCACAGTACAAAAGGGCATAGAATAGTGCACAAGTACGCGATTTGGGACGCAGCTCTTGACTATATGAACCCCGCCTGATCCAGGGTCTGTTTATCCTCTGCTGTCATGGAGACGAGTGTTTGAGGGGCTCGAGCTGTGATGCGTTTCCTGTTATCAGCATGCAGGCGGAGTGTCTGGAGCAGGATTAGCCTAGAGAGTGTGGTGATAAGACTTTCACCATGACACTCGTCTCCCTGATGGATCAGGTTGGGACTGGATGATCCTTCTCTGCTGATAAACACACACACACACACACATCTCCTGCTCTCTCTGTGTCTCTGATAAAGTCAGTCACAGATAAAGTGTGTGAGCAGTGCACTCAACAGTAGCATTCAGTCCATCCATGGCTGTTCAGTGTTGCACATCCATCTTTAGTCATGCATCTAATCTTACAATTAACATGGATAGTAATGAATAAAAACTTGTTTCGTCATTAATAGAAAATGACTACTTGAGTATAAATGTCTGATGTTTTTCCTGTTTACATTTTGCAGCTGAATTATTTTACTCTGATGCATTACTTTTGCACAAACAATATAGTTGCAATTTATCCAACTTATTTTGCAACATGTAAATAAGCTATTTTCTGTGAATGCACAAGACTTCTGATTAATTCGCCTCTATAGGTAACTAACTAGAAGAATAATGCTTTAATAATTACGACAATACATTAAAACAATATGGTAAGAAATACCAGTTTGTAATATCAAGCAGCAGAACAAGCTGTTTTGTACAGCTAAAAATAACTGCAAGCGGACCAGACACATTCAATTTACAAATTGATGTGAATCATTTTTATTTGTGCAATTCTTTTGAGTGAAATTGGGTCATTTATAAAATAGGTTCTCTGAAACATTCCCTCATACACTCACTTACGCATTAATTCACTCACTTAATCTGAGTTGATCATTTTAAATGCCAGTACATGTATGACTACTGAGTACTTTATAGATGCGCTGTCACTGAATACTGATCAACTTTGTGTTGTATTTTCTTCAGAATATTCCTACACTGGGGACTGTTGCGATCACAATGGCCCTCCATAACTGCGACGAGGTGGCGGTGGCCGGATTCGGATACGACATGAATACACCTCGTGCTCCTCTGCACTATTACGAGAAGCTAAAGATGTCTGCAATCAAAGAGGTAACGGCACCACACTGACCTGATCTTAATGATTGCTCGCTTCCAAAACTAGCCGCTTTACTACTCGTATTAAAGAGCAATATTTGGAATTGATATGTAGGAAAAATTTACCTTTCCACTGGAATTCACTGCTTTTCCCAATAGATTTGTCACTTTCAGAGGCATTTTTTACCTTGAACCCTGGTGAATTTCTGACACCTGTCAAGCCATAGTTAACAAAAATGTACTAGTTTTGGTATCTAAGAAGAGTAGAGTAATGTGTCTGGTCGATGGTCTTTGGTAATATCCCATCCATTGAGTCACATCCACAAACGGGTCACATGACCTCACGGCTGCCGCTGCTCTCAGTTCCTGGAAAAGGCAGAAACCCGAGAGGTTCGAGTAATGATCCAGCATTGGAAGGTTGAGCTGTGTGCGTTTTCTCTGCAGTTTCACTGTTGATTGATACTGTAGCTTGCCAAGCTATTCGTAAAGTGGAGTAGTCATATACTACAGGAAACTAACCAGCGATCAACAATGAGGATTTCTGCTAGTCCAGGCCTGTAGTTGTACTTGCCCCAAAAGACTCATCAGTTTTTATTGATAGCAACATATTTTTTTGTTTTGTCATGAAACCCTCGATTGCGCAGGCTGATAGGTCCACAATCTGCTTTCAATTACATCATTCTCTATAGAGCACAGCTGATTGGTTCCTGGTTCTCAGTAGCCAATGACCTCACTGTTTAACCTTTAAATACTGGTCAGCATTTGCTGTACCAGTTTGCAGCGCACATTCAGAAACCCTCCAGCTGTATAGATCTGCTACGGGTTATTCGTGTATGCTATATATTGTACACAACAGCTTGTCTTGTATGTGTTGGCAGTGGCATGTCTCATACTTTCTCTTCCAATAACATCAGTAGCGTAGCAGGTCTTTTCAGATCTATTTTGTCATGTTCATTACCATGCCAAACACTCATGACAGAAATATATTCAAATAAATGTTAATTCATCTTCACAAAATGTGGTTTATTTTTTACAAAATGGAAATTATACAGCTGTATTGAAACTTGATCATTAACTCATAATAAATTCATAAACCCTTTTGCCCGACAATTTTGGCCAGTTAGAAAACATTATATTGATGACAAGTCAGCAGTAAAATACATCACAGAAAACTAAATTTTTAAGTTTGCAAGACATGCGAGATTTCATTTTCCGTGGCATCGCATGAAGCCAGAAGCAAAAAGAAAATATGTCAAATGCATTACGCTTTATGCTTTTTTTTTTTCCACAATATTGGATTTTAAGACGAAATAATGGAGTGAACTACTTATTCAACACACCCATGTTGTGTGAAACCAGCTCTATTTTCAGGTCTACTCTATTGTCATTGTTGACTTGTCTATATATGTTTTCATTGTGTTTTTAGCATGTACATTTTATTTCTTAACAAAAGTAAACATGGATGATTCAGCTTAAATTACAAATTAAAAAATTAAAAAATTTCATTGTGATTGTTGTGTAGACAGACTGTTGTTTTACATGTTTACTGGAGGTGGACCGTCCAATCTTCTTTTGTGGGTTATGAAAACAAAAGCAAAGCTGCATGTGCAGACGTCATGTCTCTATTGAGCGCAGCACGTGACAACTCTTGATGACCGTTTACTCCATTGTGCTCTTTCTGTTTCTCTTTTTCTCTCACACACACCCAGTCATGGACACACAACATATCCAAAGAGAAGGAGTTTCTCCGGAAGCTGGTGATGGGGGGCGTTATTCAGGATCTGACCAATGGGATCTGACGTTACATCCCCATCGTACAGCTGATAGATAGTATTATTCACCGTATCAAAGTGGTGCCGGCCATCCCAGCTGATGGACTCTCACTAATGCGAGCTGGAGGAAGTGACCTCACATCATATGCTGGACGGGATCCATGGCAACCTCACCTCAGTCATGGTAACGCTTGAGTTTTAGGATGCCTCGTAGACCAGAGTCCGTCCCTGCGCTATAGCGCCTGACAAAGACTGGAAACGTGTTGCTTTCTCCTGTCTTTTACTCCACCGCAGTTGCTGTGAACTGGATTCAGTATTTATTTTAGACAGTATTTTAGTCACCGTCATTTTAAGATGCTTTATTTTTTAAGCCAAGACAGCTTTAATGCTTTGATACTGTTCTCTTCAATCTCAGGCTATGCACATCAGCACAACTACACACAAATGATTGTCACCTAATGATTTTCTGCTGCTCTTCTGATGTGTGGCATTTAAACAAATCAATATCCACTTGTTTCCTGCACCTTCCACATGTATATCACTCTCCGTGTGTAACCAGATCATGAGACCAGATTAAAGTATTGTCAATATTTATACATTCAGTCTGAAAGGGCTTTTCATTTCAATTGTTGACTGTGTAATAACGCATTTCGTGGGTGATGTGTCAGTCAAATTTCATGATTCTCGATGCCAATGAGGATACAACCTATACAATAAATATTTCAATCATTAAATTTAAAAGAATGGCATGTAGCCTTCAAAGTTTTCTAAATAAATTAATCTTATTACACGTACTAGCTTGCAACAGACCGGGTCTGGAAGGAAAATCCACAGGGGAATTCATTTTTAACAGTAAATTACAGTGTTAAAATGATCAGCCTTCTTTATTTCAACTTGTTTTTTAAATAATCACATTTAACAGTGAAATATCTGTTGAAAACTACAGTACCCATGATTCTGCACAGAAATTAC
This sequence comes from Semotilus atromaculatus, assembly GCA_031834385.1. Taxonomy (NCBI): domain Eukaryota; kingdom Metazoa; phylum Chordata; class Actinopteri; order Cypriniformes; family Leuciscidae; genus Semotilus; species Semotilus atromaculatus. Next base: position 10,744,960 of record JAULUF010000016.1, on the reverse strand, counting down.
ACCAATCAGAGAATCGAAACAAACAAATTGCCCCAAGAACTCTTTAGTGCCGCCCACTCCCATTAAAGGATTAGTTCACATAATTTACTCACCCCCATGTCATCCAAGATGTCCATGTCTTTCTTTCTTCAGTCGAAAAGAAATTAAGGTTTTTGATGAAAACATTCCAGGATTTTTCTCCATATAATGGACTTCAACAGGACCCAAACGGTTCAAGGTCCAAATGACAGTTTCAGTGCAGCTTCAAAGGGCTTTAAACGACACCAGACGATGAATAAGGGTCTTATCTAGACAAACCATCGGCATTTCACAAATAAATAAAAAAGTTGAAGTTTTATAAGCACAAATGCTCGTCTTGCTCTGTTCCGTGATGCGCGTTCGTGACTCACGTAAATTAATACGCAGTTGCTTTGAAAAGGTCGTTCATCGACCTTATTCATCGTCTGGTGTCGTTTAAAGCCCTTTGAAGCTGCACTGAAACTGTCATTTGGACCTTGAACCGTTTGGGTCCTGTTGAAGTCCATTATATGGAGAAAAATCCTGGAATGTTTTCATCAAAAACCTTCATTTCTTTTCGACTGAAGAAAGAAAGACATGGACATCTTGGATGACATGAGGGTGAGTAAATTATCAGCAAAAGTTTTTTTTTAAAGTGAACTAATCCTTTAAGCACTGAAAATGATGTGTGTATAAAGGAATTGCAGTTCTTTCCCTCATTTAAGCTGTTATGTTCTCAGTCTTGTACCTCTGGCTGGTTTGATTCATGGCTTATAACTCTACCAAATGAATGAAAAAACCCTCTGTATCCACGGCTGCTGAAACCGTGGACCGGCACTGCTGCACTCTCAGCCGTACTGAACATTGAAACGCCAAGCTCTGCCACTGACTGACTGTCCAATGTTCCTAGAAAATTATTTCTGAATGTTCTCGGAACGTTCAAAACATCCCGTTTTTTAAATGTTTAGAAAACGCTCCTTGGTTATGCAAACTTTACGGGAACATTCCATTTGATCATTCTTCAAACATGATGGGAATGTTACTTTTGAATGTTCTCTGAACATTCTGAAACAAGCCGTAACATTTAAAAAAGTTAGACGAACATCCAACTAAAACGTTTCAGTAATGATGTATTTGTGCTAGTGTTTTGAGAACATTATTAAATGACTTGGAACAAACATTCTATTAATGTTACTGGAAGAACGTTTGCTCATAATTTGCCAGAATGTTCCCTGTTAGCTGGGATGTATCTCGGCACGCTGCTGTTCTTGTGTTCATTCTACTGTTACATGTGTAAAACATCAGCACATGTTTACGGTCCGCTTTTAAACCTCCACCTGATCAACCTGCTTTTTCAAACTCGCAGTAGTGTGTTTATGTGTTGGCGGAAGCTGCCTGTCTCATGACTCACGCGTGCGGGGGGGGTTCAGGGTCCTTGTGCCTAAAGGTTAATGGAAGTATTGGGGAATTTTTTTAAAGGTCCTTTCTTTCAGACGCCGTTCCTGGAAATCCCTCTGTAGGTTTTCCGGGATCAGTATCGTTCCCGTCTCCCAACACCCATCCAGACAGCCTGAGAGCTGAATCCACCGCTTTCCTTTATTTGTGTCTGAAGGCGTTTGAGAATCATGTAGCGACATACAGAATGAGATTCTAGTTCATCAGATGTGGGTATGACTGGTCTGTGGGTGTGTGTACTGGTCATACTGTGTTCACTGGTTTTCTTTCCGTCAGCCTGAATCTAAACACACTTTCAGCATGGCTGTATGACAAACATCCTAACTCAGAATCCTGTTTTAATAACCATAACTTCACTTCATAGAACTAGGAAGTTTCTGTAATGCAGCCAGCCGTTCCCAGCGTATAGTTACTGAAGATTACTCTGGGTCAGTGGCAGGAATGAGCTTTTATGTTTAGAGACTTAGAATTGATTTTTTTATTATTATTTATTTGTATGTTTGTTTTTCTTACACAAAAGGTCATTCTTTAATTTATTCTTTTTAATCCATTAATTTATGTAAATTCAGTATATGAATAATTCAATTATTAGAATTGATTAACTCTTATCCATAAAATGTAACCAACATCAGTGTTTTATGAATAATTTACATTACCAATCATAAGTTTGGTGTTTAGATTTTCTTTCTTTTTTTTCTTTTTTTAAAGAAGTCTCTTCTGCTCCCCATGGCTGCATTTCTTTAATAAAAAATACAGTAAAAACTGTAATATTGTGAATATAAATATAGCTTAGAATAACTTATTTTCTATGTGAATATATTGTAAACTGTAATTTATTCCTGTGATCAAAGCTGAATTTTCAGCTGAAACCTTATTATTTATTTCTTTTTCAAAAGGTACAGCATTTATTTGAAATGGAAAACTTGTGATCAATGTAATGTCTCCTTGCTGTATAAATGTATTATTTTCTTATAAAAAAATATATATTTTTGCAAGACTTTTGAATGGTGTTTTTGTCAGAAAAAGAAAAAGAAAACCATTTCATTCTCAAGCCCTTTTTGCCCACATGTTTTGAAACTGAAGTGCATTACTGTGACTTGGTGCCATTTTCCTGCTGGTTTACTGTAGACCGTGTAGATGTAGAACATGCAAATGAAATCCTGGCTTAAAAGACTTTTAATAGCAAATTCAGATGGATTCTGGTGAATTACGACTTTGAAATGAAGCAACCCGAAGTACTCCCTAAAATCCTGAAACGCTGTCCTTGAGATTCTTTCGAGGTTGTAACATTGTGATTGCTACAGTGACCAGAGGACCGGATGCTTCATAGCTGAATGTACAGTCGAAAAAAATCCTGTTAAATTTACAGTAAAGACCTGGCAGCTGTAGCCAGAAATCCACTGTAAAAACAGAACGTTTTAATGTTTGTTTGTGTTATTAATGAACATTGTAAAGTGTTACCAGATGTTATTTTAATTGCCATGTTAACAGTGAAATCTGGAATGTAAATCTTTTGAACAGGATTTTTAAACATGGATTCTCTGGCTGTGGCGTTCAGGGAAGATGCCCCGCTCCTCGTGACCTTGACCTTTGACCTGTGTCGTGTCTCTCAGCTGCGCTCAAACATCTGATGTGCTCGCAGTGCGGTAAATAACACACAGATTTAGAAAGTAGTGTGAGATCACAGACAGTTGAGCTATGGACACAACAGGCAGGTGTCTCCTATTTAAAGACTATCCTTGACCTGGGGTTTCAGAGCTGAAGAAGTGAATGGAGGGCTGTTATTGGCTCTGACAGGTGTGTGTGTCCATGTAGGTGGGCCTTCATGACACGGCTGCGATGGAGAGGTCACTTCCTGACAGCTTCACACTCCGCGGAGCAGAGTTGAGCAGGTTTTGGTTACACGAGTGTTTCACATGTGAAGTTGGACTGAAGGCCGGTGTGTGTCGTGTTTTTGAGCTCTGTGTAGAATCGCTCCGCTTGGGCTTTATTCTTTCCGACAGGTCATCGACTCGCACCCTCTCTTTAAGACTCGACCAGAAAAAACACCTCTGGCAGCTTCCGCTGGGTCACATGCATCATTTTTATGCATTTTTATATATGTATATATATATACAGGTGAAATTCGAAAAATTTTAATATTGTGCAAAAGGTCATGTATTTCAGTAATTCAAATTAAAAGGTGAAACTAATATATTTAGTATATATAACTATATACATATGCATGATTATACTTTTTAGAGGGCTGACATTTCTGTATTTAATTTTTTTTTTTTATTGATTACATGTAATATTCTAATTTTGTGAGATTTTGAATTTGGGATTTTCGTAAGCCGTAAACCATAATCATCAAAATGATAACTTTTGCACGATATTTTTTTAGTTTCACCTGTGTGTGTGTGTGTGCATGTGTGTATATATTTATTTATAAATTATGTGTACACAGATTATATAAACACAAACTTCTTTTGATGCGATTAATTGATTTGACAGCACTAATACATGCATATAACTTTAAAAACTTTTTTAAAAAGTTTGTGCATCTGATGTTACTTAGTGAATAGAAAATAAGTAAAACTTGATACAGCGAACATTTTTTTTAGTAGATCATAATATAAAAGTCTATAATATGAAACAAAAGCCAGTAATTCAATTTAGGAATTAAAAAAAAAGAAAAGAAATCTAGGTCTTCAGGGGGTCCTGGGTATCAAAAAGCTTGAAACCCCCTGTCTGTCTGTGTTTATTTAAAATATAACTCATTTACTCAATCTTCTAGTTGTAATTTCATTTTCAGGGCTCACATCCTCAGATCCATCTTAGTGGAGTTTAACTGTCCATCCACTGCTTCACCTCGAGAGGAGAGGATCTGAGCAAAGATAAAGGTAGAGTTGAGGCTCTTCTGGGAAGCCGTGTGTGTGTGTGTGTGTGTGTGTTTACCTCAGTGTCAAGTATCCTCTCTATGTGCTGCTACATTCTCTGGCTGGACGCACTAAATATAAACTCTAGCCTTGTTTGCGATATCGTGTTAGTTTACATTTTGTCTTAAAGAGCTCCGCTTATGCTGTTTTCCAGCGTGAATATCTATTCCTTGAATATTTCTCTTTCCGCTGGTGGTTTACAGCCTGTATTTGAATGAAGGTTTTGTAGAGATATTACTCTCTCACTCACAGCCTGTGATGACCTACATGTTTTTGATTTGTGGTTTTATTAACATTATTAGTGGTGTTTGCTAAGAGTCTTTTATGCTGACTGATGAATATCTGCAAATCAGAAATACTGCAAAACAGTAATATTGTGAAAGATTATTTCCATTATTATTTTACCATTATATGATTATTATGTTCATATTATATCTTACTGACTCAACTTTTGAATGGTATAGTGTACTTTCTTCAGTCCTAGGTTATTAGTTAACTAAAACTAAAACCAAAAAAAAAAAACATTTTCATTTTATCCTCAAACTAACTGAAATAAGTTAAAAGATTAGTTTACTGCCAAGGCAATATATTGTTTAAACTGATATACTAAAATCACTCAAATAAAAATAAAATCTATATAGACATATAAATAAATAATAATACTAAAACTTAAAAGGACCTTTTTAACAGAAAATATATATTTTTTAAAAGATGAAATACTATAATAGTATCTCAATTAGACTTATGGGTTTGATCCAGTGTTGGTTTAGTATAAGTATTAAACTTTGGCGTGTAATTAGTCCTCCAGCATTTGTAGTGATTCCTCAAGTCGTGTGTGTTGAGGAGAGGTGTGCTGTAACTTTACTAACAGCCTCCAAAGCATCGTACTGACACCAATGGTCTCTCTCGCGATCAACGCAGCCCAGAACACAGAGAAAAAGTTCAATTTTTTGGCTCACTATATAATAAGGCTTAGATTTCCCAGCTTGACCTGAACCCCAGGAGTCTGATCCTGAAGCCCTGGACCGAAGTGACCACCCAGTTGTCTTCCTCGTCCAGAGTCCCGGAGGTCAACGAGTGATGATCGCAGACCCGTCCCACAGCACGGCATCAGAGCCCATCTCAGTGGGACATCAGGACACACATGAAGGAGAGAGGCACTCGGGGCAAAGGTCAGGCTCGGGGGTCACCGACATAGACAGTTTAGACACCGTCTTAAATGCCACCCTCAAATGTAATTTTGCATTGTGATGTCTTCCCACAGGTCCTGTGCATCATTGAGATGGGAACGGGAGCGGAGAACTCTTTCCAGGGACTGTAGACCTCCTCGATCCACTGTTTGGACTCGAGCCGCGAAAAATTTTTTTTGGGGGTTCTATATAGAACTCTACACTCTTAGAAGAAAAGGTTCTATCTGCGCTACATATTTGGAACCCCTAAAAGGTTCTATATGGAACCTTTTAGGGGTTCATTCCGGATTAAATATTTCATATTATTGACAAACATCAAGACCCTAAAATGTATTTATGAATGCATGTGAATGATCACAAAAATCAAGATATGGGGGTTAGAAAATGTATATATTTATATCATTTTCTGTAGTTAATCAATATCACACGAAGAGTGCCATTTCAGTTTTTCTCCTCCAAAAATCAGCATGATTAAAATGTGATATTAATTTACTAATAAATAAATAAATCAGTTTAATAAACAATAATTTAATTACAACTACAAAATGTTGCAGAATAATGTAATATATGAATGAATAATAGCCTATAAAGAACCTTTGTGCCAAAATAAATCATTATAGAACCTTTTTAGCAGAAAAGGTTCTTTGGAGTTGAGTAAAGAACCCTATGGTTCTATATAGAACCCCAACAAACCCTTTTTTTCTAAAGAGTGTAGAACCTTTTAGGGGTTCCAAATACGTAACGCCGATAGAACCTTTTAAGGTTCTAAATAGAACCTTTTCTTCTAAGAGTGTAGGGTTTTTGACTAAATTTTGAAGAACCCATTAAAACCAGAAATGTTCTATACACTGGGTTAAAAACAACCATTTCTGGGTTATTTGTCAACTCAGTGCTGGGTTAATATTGGACAGAACGCATGCTGGGTTATTTTGACCGAGCATATTGGGTTTTATATTGATTAACCCATTTGCTGGGTTGTGTTTTTGACAGTTCTGGGTCAGTCAACCTGATATTGAAGGTTTTTCATTTGAAATAATACAAATAAAATGGGACAAAAAAATTTAAAAAATGATTCAATGGCAAGTCAGTCTTTTACAAACATAAAATACTCAAACAACTCAACATTTAGTAAAGGTTTCAGGACGTGACAGGAGCAGCCAGTGCAGCCGATAGGATTCTGTGGAAAGAAAACTGATATCAGTTGGCTGTTACAGTCCATTAAATGACAATCTTATCATAATATTCTTATATATTCATGTTTGAAAAGTTACATCAAAAAAACAGTTGACAAATATATCCGGTTTGGCACAGACTTCTCAACATTGGGTTACATTGACCCAGCGCTGGGTAGGTGTGTGAGGGGGTTCATCATTTGTATTTACGGTAAAAATGACCCAGCAGCTGGTTAAAAATATTACACATAACCCAATAAAATAACCCAACAGCTGAACCTAGCATTTTTAGAGTGTATAAGGAAAAAATGACTGCAAAATACTTTGATGTTAAATGGGTTTAACTAAATCCATAAAATGATCCCATGATGGGAACCACTACAAGTTTCTATACATTTATACTACAAGTTTCTATACCTTTTCTTCTAAGAGTGCAGCGTGCGTTAGATTGATGACGCTGCTCAACAAATGCAATCTCATACTGGCTCAGACGCTGCATATTTCATAGACTATTTATTTCCCCAGCCATTTATTAATGTAAATTATTCTTTCATTGCCCTGATTAAATATCAGGAGTAAAAAGAGTGTAAAATTCTGGCTCCTAATGTTGGCACACTTTGTCAAAATATACCTAATCTAAGGACTTTCTTGTGGAAAAACAGCACGCTTTTTGTTTTAATTAGTTTGATGTTATCCAGACTAGACTTTTTTTTTTTTTTTGGAGAACTTTGTGTAGCCGGACTAGTGAAAACATGCAGTCTGGCTTCCAGATCACATCTGTGAGCGCAGGGCAGCGTGGGCTCTGTGATCACACTACGGGGACACAATTTCCCTCACACTGTAAGATGTTACAAGCAAAGTGCTTTGTTTTCGCAGCTGAAGAACGTATCCCCGAATATATATCACTTTGACAGAAGCCGACTGGAGTAAATGAGTATTGAAATAAAACCGTATTCGTCATTAGTCGGTTTTCACGACCTGCTTTATTGTTAGAGACAGCGCTTGGGAAAAATGCAGTGTGATATATAATTTGTTGCATTTTAGCAGCTGCTTTTCATTCAAAGCGACTTGAGTTACTGCGTTTGATTATCGCTTAAGTTATTCAATTCAATTCACATTTATTTGTATAGCGCTTTTCACAATACACATCATTTCAAAGCAGCTTTACAGAAAATGTCCACATTACAATTTATGCCTTAACTAACAAAGTGTAAATGTCTTTGCATTACATATCAATATCAGACCAAGTTACATTTATTAAAAAGAATGATAGCGCCAAACTCTATGCAAACCATTTCTATAAATTAAGTTTGTTAGCTGTACTGTTGATCTTTTGTATGTATTGAGAGATTCAAATTGATTCTGTGCGAACAAGAAATTACTTCATACATTTACTGAAAATCACAATAAAAGCAAATATTATGAAGGTGAAGATCCTGCAGCACAAATTACACACTTTGTCATGAACACTTATGAAAACATGAGTTTACATTAGTTTAACTCATCAAAATAAGTTAAGCAATTGTTTCAAATTGTTTATACAAGATTCAACTCAATTCAAGCTTTTTTTCAGTCAGTTTAATGTAATTTAAGTTGAAAGTTGAAATGACTTAAACATCCAAGTTGATTGTACTTAAAAATTTAAGGCAGCAACTTAAATAATATATACAGTATTATACTATTATTATACAATAAAATGTATGTTATAAACAAGGTTGACAATTTACATAATGTACACACTGAATAATACAATAAACCAACAAAAGTAGAGAGGAAATATAATACATGAGTGAATTAAAAATTGATGACAATTTACATAATAAGCACTGTGAAAAACTACTGCACGTCTGTAACCATAACAAAACGTGCAGATATAAGTGTGTGTGTGTGTGTGGGTGTGGGTGTGGGTGGGGTGTAAGGGCAGGGTTTGTCGCTTTAGTCCGAGCAGGTGGGCTCTTTCTTGTTTGCTTAAAGCTGAGGGTGTGTGTGTGTGGTGGTGGTGGGGGGTGTGGGGGGGGGACGGGGGGTGATCGAAATGTCCCCACAAAGATGGCAATATCCAAAATCCTTGTCCTTGTGGGGACATGTTTTGTTCCCTATGAGGAAAACAGCCTATAAAGCATACAGAATAATGTTTGTTTGAAAATGTAAAAATGTAGAAAGTTTTCTGAGGTGTGTGTGTGTGTGTGCAGCGCCGGATACAATGTGTCCATCTTAAGAATGTGTCTGTCTTGTCTCTAGGATTCTGACAGTCTCCTAGTTTGAAATTGTTGGCGACGACGTGCCTCTGGTAATAATAGTTGTGCCGGTTCAGTCATGGAGATTTGAACTACTTTCTGGACACATCTAAAACATGTGTTAGAGTCCCTATAGCAACCTCTCAGAAGACAATAACAACCACATCATCCCGGTGGGAGTTTTACATGGGCAGACAGCACATATTTAATTCTTGTTATTCATATAGCAAAGACTGTATCCAAAGCAATTATGCGTTTAATGTAATTAAGGACATTTGCCCAGATTAGAGTTTAAGTCTTTTTGTGCCAGCTTTAGTATTTCATAAATCACCTTTTGCACGATTTGAACCTGCAACCTTTGGATTAGCAGCCGGCCAGATCTGTGACCACTGAGTCTGCACCCTGACACGGGTTTACCAGTGAGACATCAGGTCAAGCTCCACCTGCACTGCCCGAGGAAGGCATTTTAATCCTCTTTCTCTGTCTGTTTTAGATGGCATGGGCATTCGCTTCACACACTCACACACACACACACACACACACCGTCTGAGAGCAGCTCAAAATCCGGCGCAGAAGAGCTTGAGCTGCAGCCAATCTTGATAAACTCGGGCGTACTGAGATCCCGCCTCTGTATTGTGGGAAAGTGTGTTGTTTTCTAACCTGTCAGTTATTATTAGTCAGAAATCTGGTGTTGATATCTAGCGTGCTGATTTCTGTTAGAGCCGTGAAGTGACGCTATCACAGACAAGAATGCAGTTTCTGATTGAGCCAGAAAGTCACACAGTGTTTGGTATTTAACCTTAAAATCAGAATGTGTCATTATTGTTTATTTAATATATTAAATGATTTTAAATTTCTCTTGGTCCTCCTTAAATAGGGCACTGCTCATTGGCTGCGTATCTTACATGCCAAATTGACACTTACATTATTTATTTATTGAAAATGAATGGAGGTGAAACCTAAGAGCTTTATGCAATCTTAATCCTAGGTCTGTTAAAGACTAGTATAACTATAACATACACTAATTACAATTACTTGTTAATTTTATTATATATTTTTAATGAATTTCCCCTTGTTTGTAAAGCACTTTGAGCTACAATCTAGTGTGATTGTGTATTAATGGTTAGCTAAAGCAAGCATCACTATTAGTATTAGTAGGGGTTAGTGTTTTGAACCAAAATAAAAGCAGTATTGAAAAGCAAAAGTATTGAAATTTGGCACATAAGGACAAAATAGACTTACAAATATAAAAAATAGAAAATAGGTCCAGGATTTTATATCAGAATTGTGGGTTTGTTGTTTTGACTATCAGTAACTCTATGCATAGAATTTTACACTCTTAAAAGAAAGGTTTCAAAAGAGGGTTTTCCGTTCAACAAAGACCTTTTCAGTGAACAGTTCTAAAAAAAAATGTAACGTTCTAAAAATCTTAAGCACCATTTTACTATAAATAACCTTTTTGTGCGATGGAAGGTTTAATTTTTTTTAAATGTAGGCCTATATATTATATTATAAAGTATAGCTAAACTCGTAGAATAAAGTAGGGTATTTGATAGTGGAGGCTGTGAGAGTAATGCTGATCTCTGTGTATCTCGAGGAGCAGGTGAGTGAGCGCGTTACCTGATCTTTCCCTCCATTACAACTCATTATAATCAACAGTGCACGAGATGGACTTCCGACGTAGGCGGCCAATCGACCAATCAGAACGCTCCCATTATAATCTGCGGCGCGCGACGCGCTCTTTTGCGCTACAGATTCGTGGATTATCGCTGGAGTTTGTCGCGTCGCTCGCTTGTAGAGTATCATGTGATAGGGGCTGGAATTTGACACCTCAGGGGTTGAAAACTCTCGTGTGTTTATGGGACTTGATTTTGGCACTGGCTCCTGCGTTTAGAGTAGAGAGCGTCTCTCGCGAGGAACTGTCCTGTCCTGGACCTGGACGCGTCCGATCTTGCGTTGAAGACGCGTCTGTGTCAGTCAAGACTTCCCTAGTTTCTGTCGCTCTGGACAGTTTTATGTGAAAAAAGTGGATGTTCAGAATTATGCATCATCACTACAAGGAGAGGTCGAGAGGAAACATTTTAAGGAATACTTTTTCATTATCTGTGGATTATTTTCACTTGTCAGTTTCTTAATTTATTTCACTCAAGTCCATGACAGGAGAGGTCGATCATGACAGAAACGGTAGGTTTATATATTTATTTTTCTTTTCTTTACTTTTCTTCTTAACATCTTTATCATTTAATTTGAATCATCTTATAGTAGAGCATATTGGCATAAAATTCGCATCTTGGAACAATTTTATTCGCATAATGACTACATATTATATTTACATTAATTATATTTAAATAACAATTTGTCTATATGTATATTATATACTACATTTATGTTGGCAGAAACTTTCTTTGGCAACTTGCTAATTGTGGCCCTTATCAGAGAAAATGCATGTCATCTGGCCCATTTCCGATATATATTTATTTATGCAAATCTAATAAAACTCCCTTATGGAATGTCTTGCTTTTGTGTTGCTGATCCCCAAAAGCATAAGATTCAAAAAATAATTTTTCATCACAGAATATTCGATTCAAATTATATTTTTTGTCTCATTTTTCACTGTAAGTATACAGGCTTACTTTTTTAAAATAGCAGGAGTCAAATTTAACAATTTTCCCTTTCCCTTTAATATTTCCTTTTTAAAACCATATAAATACATCAGTTATTCTTGGATCTGTTGAAAGGTGGTTGATCCCTGAAAATTAAAGCAAAATAAAAGCTGCTTAACTACTTAATCTTATACTAACATGTTGAAAATGTACCTCATAACACTTCATTAAGTGTATTCCTTTGCTTATTTGACAAGCTTCTTCTCTGCGGACTGAGCTGATGATTGATTGTGGGACTGACTGTAAAAGAGTGATTGATTATTATGGGACTGACAGTAAAAGTAAAAGACTGACAGTAAAAGACTGTTTTCCTGTCTGGAAGGGATGAAATCCGGGAGAATCCGCATGGACTGTTTTCTCATCTCTGGGGTCTTATTATGGCCATTCGAGATTTTTCAAGTCTTATATTGATCTTTTTCTTAGCTATACTGTAATTACAAATTCTCAATTGTAAAATCTATAGGCTATATGTGATGTCACTTCTGGTCCAGGTGCATTGATTCTGCTGGAACAAATGAACACCAAACCCTCCTTAAGTGTCTTTTTAAAAGATTTTGATCGGAATGCGTAGAGATTCTTACACAGAACCAGTCCCATGTGTAGCTTACAGTATTCCACCCATCTGGACGAGTGTTTGTTGAGCAGGTAATATTGCATTTCAGTGTCAGATCGCAAACACTTCCAAATTGACTGCAGGCTACTCTGTATCTTGTAATCCTCAAATCAAAATTATTCATTTATTTGTCTCTTGGCAAGGTTTTATGTGATGAAGGCAATTCCTTTCTCTCGGGTTATTTGTTAGGCCTATGTCATGGTGAGAGATTGAGTAGCAATGCTGAGTCATTGGTTTGCTCTTTTTTTTAAGATGTACAGTATCCTCAGTTTTGTGGAACCCCTGTATTATCATAGTTGGGTCTATGATCTCATGTATTCATGAGGAAATGTCTTTAGGGTGCTCCGTTGATACATTGGGTGTGCTGACACTTAACGCTCAAGTGTCTGAATCACACCTGCTTTAAGAGACACTAATGCAGGCGCCCAGCCCTTTCAGTTTTACTGTCTGCTGAAAGCTGTAATACCGTCTAATCACTTCTCGTCTGTTTTTGGAGAATTGCTCACCAGTGATGGGTTTTCCACCTAGACACTGTTTACTTTAATACTGTGTTAGTGGCTCATATAGTGGTTGTCAACTGCTTTTGCTCCAGGAACCAAATTTGACATGTTTTTTTTTATTTTTTTTAATTATTTTTTTTTGTTAAAAAATGAACAGAGATGTCCTTAAAATCCAATACTGAGTTATAATAGCCAATTAATTAATTTAGTTCATTATTTTATAACTTTTATAAAATAGCTTTAAATTAAAAAAATATATAATATTAAATAATTCAAATATATATAAATATAATTTATATAGCTATAAAATTATAATAAATTATAAAAAAAATTGTCCATATTAATAATGTGCTAAATGCAGAGTCTCATTGGATGACTAAATAAACTGAGACCTTCTCCTTTTTTAAAGCTAAAAAAATATTTTGCTATACAGTGATTTTCAGTTTGCTAACACTCAATGAACGGTTTCTGCAAGCGCTTCATATATTAACCATCATTGGGAATTTTATGGATTTAGTTTTAAATGAATTAATTTTGTTTTGATTCAATTTTATCAATTAAGCAGCTTTTAAACATACTTTTATCACCAGAAAATTTTAAATAACCCAGTATTATTTAAGACATTTCACCTTTAGAACCTTTCTAGCATAAAGCTGTTGTTTTTTAAATAGATCAAGATACCTAGAGTTCTATATAGAACTTTTTTTTTCTAAGAGTGATACACTTATATGGTTAAATGCATTTTACTTTAGTTTCACATTTTGCACCCATAGATTTTTCCATGTAATCTGTTGGTGTTTGAATAGCTCAGGTGTGTTTTCAGTGTCCATTTCATTTTGATGAAGCGACTACATAGCACGTGTAGGTTTCATGACTCTGAGAGCATGGAAACGGGGCAGAACACGAGTGTCAGGCGATCACACGGGACACAGGAGTGCTGTGGTGTTAGTAAGAGTTATGGGCCGCAGTCACCGTGTGGCAGTCCACCGCTGGATAATTTATTACAGGCTCCACTAATGAACAGCCTATAGTTGTGCAATAATGAGAAACACCTTATCCAGGGTCAGAGCAGGGCAGAGGGACACTAGAGCCACGGGGAGAGGGTCAGACCCTTACATAAAGTTCAATACTAGTTTTGTGTTGCCAAGTTTTTAATATAAAGTCTGGTGCACGATGTACAGATTGTTTTGGACAAGAACAGACAGGAAGAGACCGTCTGACTGATACATTTGTTTAGGTTTATGTGGGGAAAAGTAATAGACATGATGATGGAGAAATTAACAAGTAATTGCACGGCAGAAAACAAAAACAGAAAACACCAAAAGAAAATGTTTAGACTTTGTGATGTCCATCTAAAGTTTTGCTCATTATCAATTTACAGTTGCTACTAATTCGCCTTGAACAAAACCCATTAAGATTGTATGCTACTAACAGGGAAAGTGTTGGCAGTTCTGAGATTAATTCATCCTCAAAACCTTGTAAACATGACTTGGTTTCCAGGAGGACTTATAAAAGAAACCTGCGTGTCCTTCAGTTCCTCCCAGAAGTCAGATAAAGGAAAGCTCGAGCTTTTCCAGGTTTGTGTATGATGCAACAGACACCAATGTGAACGCAATACCATTAAACACTCCTAGTGTATTCTGACTGGGATTTTTTCCAAATAAAATGCATAATTTCTTTTTTAAATTGGTTGTCAGTATTAATATACAATGGATTCTTAACTGCTTTGAATTTGCTTTCACAGTAATTAATTTCTTTCAAAAAAAAAAACGGGGTCTTGACTCTCTGTGCACATTAAAAATCCCATGGCACTTCTCGTAAAGAGTAGGGGTGTAATCCTGGTGTCCTGGCCACATTCCCTCCATCGGCCCTTACAATCATGGCCTCATAATAATCCCCATCCACTGAGTTGGCTCTATCACTCTCTCTCCTCTCCACCTATAGCTGGTGTGTGTGTGTGTGTGTGTGTGTGTGTGTGTGTGTGTGTGTGTGTGTGTGTGTGTGTGTGTGTGTGTGTGTGTGTGTGTGTGTGGCTACCGTTGCCTCGTCCAAGTGGATGCTCACACTGGTGGTGTTGAGGAGAGACCCCCTGATATGACTGTATAGCGCTTTGGGTGTACAGTAGTACATGTGACAGTTCTATATAAATGCATCATACATTCATCCAAATGAGACTGAAGTTATTGTTTGTTTTGAACAACAATAGAAACACACTTGCTTTCTCCTGAGAAAAATACCTCAATTATCTCACATGTTGGGTTTCAGACAGGAACTCAGATTTTAACTTAATACCAGACATAATACTCATCAATACGCATTTGTTTATATACTCTATACTCTTTAAATCAACTATTGACTCATTTAGTCTATTTTTATATATTTATTTATCCTAATTTGAAGAAATAAAAAATGGATACTTTCATTAAAGTCTGCATGAATTAATGGTTACATCTATATAGTTCTTTTCTCTTTTAGTGGAGATCTGCAGACTGATAGAAACAGAAGTTGCACTAGTCTTTTCTTCCCATTGTGTCGTATACCCGAATAAAACAGGTTCTCGAACAAGAGCAAATGTGGGCGGGGCTTGATGTTGTCTGTAGGGAATTGATTGGATGGTTGTGGTCTGCTATTGGCTGATCTCATGTGAGTGACAGGTTATAGCCCCGCCCTCGTCATCAGAGAAGAGAAGAGATGCTGCGAGAGGGAGGAGAATTTATTCTGATTCAAGATTACGAGGCACAAGATTTGTCGATTTTGATTTAATGGTGACTTTAACGTATACTGATCTATGAAAGACAAACAAAATGTTCCTCTGGTAAGGCTTTGAGCCAATATGCTGTGATTTTTGAGTTTGTGCTTGTATGCAGGATAGTTTGAGACTGAAGGAGTGAGAATGCATTGAGTTCAGTCAGCAAACTCAGCCATCTGGAATGTTCTGTATGTCATCTGGGTAAATAAATACAAACACTTGTCAGAATACATCTCTTTCTCCCCTTCTCTGTCTGTCCTGTCACTTCAGTTGAGCTCTCAATATCAGTCTTCATTATTCCCAATAACACACGTTACCCACCCCAGTTTTCTCCTTTGGCTCGCATCTCTCCAACTGACAGCTTGGACCCCACAGAGAACGAACACACACTGCTGAAAAGTGTATCTGATTTGTTTCACACACACATGCTGGATTTTATTATTTGCAAAATGTTATTGATTCATCATGTGAGCGAGCAGGTTCATTTATCTTAATGGTGCGGACAGATGTGTGTATCTGTATACACCACAGAGAAACAAGGAGATGAGAGCTAGATGTGTGTGTGTGTGTGTGTGTGTGTGTGTCTGTGTGTGGACATCTGGTTCCCCACTGTCACGCTCACACAGAAGTTTCTCAGTAGAGAATCCAAACAGACGCCTCTTCATTTACAGAAACTGAAACGTGTTTAAATTCTGTCAAAACTGTCCTTCCAGAGCAGCTCATCTCTCTTAGTTCACAGACGGGCTTGTATAAAATGCATACATCTCTGATCGTCTTATTCACAATAGTAGATACTTCTGAAGACCGTTGACGCCGTGATGCAAGGCCATTGCTATGCAGTGCTATGCATTACTAGGTCATTCTGGGAGGTTGCTAGGGTGTTCAGGCCAGTTGCTAGGTGGTTGGTGCAAGTGAAAAGAGTTTTTGTGATATTCTGGTCTCTATGCCTTGGGTCTCTTCTCCAAGCCACAGTAAGTCTATGGGATTTTCTTGTAGCGTTTTTAATGTTTATTTTAAGACAAAATTTACACATAATAGATTTTTTTTAAAGAGAAAAAAACAAAACACTGCTGCTCAACAAATTACACAATTTGAACGTTTCTTTCATGTCTGAAGCACAAAGTCTCTTCTGCTCACCAAGGTTGGATTTATTTGATCAGAAATTCAGTGTAACAGTGATATTGTGAAATATTATTAACTAACTACTTTCTATTTCAGTATATTTTAAAGTGTAATTTATTCCTGTGATCAAAGCTGTATTTTCAGCATCATTACATGATCCTTCAGAAATCATTCTAATATGATGATTTGCTGCTCAAGAAACATTTCCGATTATTGTCAATGTTGAAAACAGTTATGCTAAATGTTTTCTTTCAGGATTTTTTGACAAATAGAAAGTTCTAAATAGCAAAAATAGCATTTAAATGAAATCTTTTGTATCTTTTGTAACATTATAAATGTCTTCACTGTAACCTTTTGATAAAAGTATTAATTTCTTTGCGAAGAAAAAAAATGGTTTTCTATTTGTTCAAGATTTGACTTTGGTTTTACATGTTACAAAATGAATACACTTGCTCCTTTCCTTTAATGTAATGTGACATTTTTAGTGGCTAATTTATGGTGCTTTCCATTTGTCCTCGGAAGTGGGAAATTCCTAGTTCCGAGTTGGAACTTTTCAGAGTTGTGATTGGGAGACTCGGGAGAACCACAACAATCCCACTTCAGATGCAGTACATCTGCTCAGTGCATCAACCGTATAAAACAGTAGTAATGTATTGTTTATTAGCACTTCTGTTTATCGGTCTCAATAGACTCAGTGGTGCACACTGTCCTATCCAACCTCCAATTGTGGACATGATACTTTGGCATTATCTGTGAGAAATACTGCTTTTTATGTGTTTGTATTGTAAAAGAGCAAGCACAACAAAGGTTTGCCATCTTAGTTTTCTGACCTGTGTACTGGAATGCGGTCAGGTGTGATGTCATTTCCAGCACCGAACATTCGTCCTCTGGGATAAATGAATGCAGCATTATTGTTCCCGTCATTTCTATTGGAGGAATCTGATTGGTTGGCACGTGCAGCTCGGTGTGACTGTTTGAAACCAGACACTATCAGTTTCGCAGTCTGTCTTTATACATGTTCTGTTTGATGTATGCCAGGAGGATGTTGACTTAGGATTCTTATCGTTTGATTTTCATGACATATATATATATTCTTTTAAATACTTCTGTCTCATCATCATTTAGCCACATCAAAACCATTATTGGTTTACTGCATGTTTTGACAACCGTCCGCAGTGATGAATGATGTGCTTTCTTCATTTCAAGCTAAGGGAAGTTGCTCAATGGTGAATCATCACAAACTTATTTACATCTTTTGATCGGGTGTAGGCGTGTGTGTTTGTGATTTGCTACTTTGTCACAAATGTTTAGTTGTTGACCTTTCTTTTCTCTCCTCAGGTCATGAATTTTAAATTAGATAGATAGATAGATAGATAGATAGATAGATAGATAGATAGATAGATAGATAGATAGATAGATAGATGCATGCCTGCATACATACATACATACATACATACATACACGCAAACATATGAACATAAATACATTACATGCATGCATACATATGTAACGTGCATACATGCATACATACATACATATATTTATACGCATACTTATACACACATACACGCATTCATGAACATAAATACATTACATGCATGCATACATATGTAACGTACATACATGCATACATACATACATATATTCATACGCATACTTATACACACATACACGCATACATATGAACATAAATACATTACATGCATGCATACATATGTTACGTACATACATGCATATATATACATACACATACTATACACACATACACGCATACATATGAACAGAAATACATTACATGCATGCATACATATGTTACGTACATACATGCATACATACACATACGCATACTATACACACAGACACGCATAAATGAACATAAATACATTACATGCATGCATACATACATGCATATACATGCATACATGCATACATACATACATACATAAATACATTTATATACATACATGCACACATACACACATAGGCTAAATACATTACATACAGTACATACCTATGACCTTAGACCTAAACCGTGGCCCCAGAAACTATTTGGACTCTGACTTGACACTTAAAAAGGTCTGAATGTCAATGCATTTGATGATAAATGGTAAAAACAAGTGTCTGCATCAATACTGCAGGACGAATGCCACTTTTCTTCATTGTTTTTGTGCAGTCTTTAAATCAGCGGGTGTTTTTTGTGATTTTTAGTGGATGTATGAAGTCAGTCCCGCTCAGCAGCTGGAGAGAGTCACAATAAATATAGACTTGTTCATGCTTCACAAACTCGAAGTGACACAATACTGTTTGTCTTCATTTTTAAGTACTAGATCTATTTTTTGTTATTTAAAACATTGGCTCAACCGGTGCCGTGACATTAGGGCAGGATTATCTCATTATTTTTGCAGTTCTATTTGGTGACATTAGTGTGCAGACATTACACACTTCAGCTTTAATTGTTGTATATGCTTGTAGTTTATAATTGAAGAGCTGCAGTGAGTGCTTTAAATCTTCTAACTTTTTTGTCACTCATTGCTAAACTCTGGAGACTGTGTCAGTGCACACAACAGCTTGCAGCCTTCGGGTTATTCATAGCAGCAGAGTGCTGTAAAACAGATATTTAAAGCTCTGAATTGTGTTGCTACTTTCATCACGTTCTGTTGTTTAATCGTTTAATAGCAGCCACCTTTAAAAGTGTGCAGTTTCAGTGCAGCACGAGAGAGCAATTCACTGTCTGCATGTTTATACATGTTGTCAAGGAAACGCTCTAAGCGATGTGATTAATGATGCTATAATGTGAATTTAGGCGGAATGCATGCAGACAAAGTGCCGCATATTCAAGTGGTTTCCACGGCATTGCCAGGTGTACTGGGTAGTAGCTAGGGTGATGCTAGGCAGTTGCTAAGGTCGTCTGTGTGGTTGCTAGGGTGTTGCTAGGTGAAAATTGCCTATTTACATATACTATTTTAGTTTTTTTACTTTTGTAAAATGACTTAATAAATGTCTTTATTGTACACACTACTTAAAAAAATTCATATACAGGTGAATCTCGAAAAATTTGAATATCATATACAGTATATGGGTAACGCTTCATTTTAAGGTGACAGTTACTATAGAGTCATAACAGTAAATTATTCATAATTATGCAAATAACCCTAATCCTAACCGTAACCCTACAGTATACATGTAGTTAAGTAATATTACTTGGTATTAATACTTAGTAGAGTAAGTACAATGTAACTACGTCACTTTAAAGGGTTACACTTTATTTTAGGGTGTCATTGTTATACAGTGTAATTATATATTGAAGAACTGAGTAATATTAATGAACTACATGTACTTATACGATAATGGTTAGGATTAGGATTAGGGTTTGGTTTAGGGTTATTTGCATGTAATTATGCATAGTTTATACCAAAATATTTATCAAATATAATCAAAGTTGACCTTTGCAAAGGGATCATCATATTTGATCATAATTTAAAAAAATAAGCACAGCACAAATTAGCATCTATACATCTATTTATAATATAATCTGATTTATATTATCTGTGCGTCTATATAAGTGTATCTATGCATTTTGCTGAGGACAATTTAACAATAGAAAATGGCTAAATAACTTTAATTTTGTGACATATTAACCCTCTGGTAGCCTACTGATTGCGTGTCGTCAAAAATTAAGATTTTTGGTACTAAATTATATTAATGCAGTAGTTATAATCCATTTCTTCACTTTTTGAGCATGGACCTGAAAGTTAAATTTCAGTTTAGCTTAGAAGTTAAGTTTAGCTTCCATCTTGATTTATGGAAAAGTTAAACTGAATGTTTTGGAGCACAGACTTAAGTTTGGTCTCTTTTTAAAGACGACATTTGGCAGATTATTACTGAAGAGAAAGTTGTTTTTTTTTCAAGGTTAAAGACAAAAAAGTGTTAAAACTAACAACAATTATTTTTAAATAAAACATTTTTTTATATATGAAATATATATTTTCCAAAACACGTTTTGCTCTAAACCTGTGATAAAATCAAAGCCATCAATCTAAACAAGCCGTGTTTCCGATCTTAGAGTTGATATCTCCAAAAATTGGCTTTCAGTAAGATTTTGTTTGGGAGCAGTGCCAAGCGTTTCCAAAAGATGAAATCAGTCTCCCATTTTTGACGGTCAACAATACAAGTGTATTGATTCATCATTCATTCATCACCATCATGTCTGTCAAATATGCTGCTGTTTCTGGATAGCTCGTACACAGCTCTTTTCTGCACAAGGAGTGTTTACAGTGATCCTTCCACCAATGAAATAATATTCAGAAATGCAGAGTTGAACATAATGAGAAAATTATGGCTGTAAAGAACTGTTTCTTTAAGAACTACTACTTTAGTGCCGGTGTATATTCATGCATTTACAAAAAAAAAAAACGTTCTTTTGCTTTCTAGATGGCAAAGGGTGGAGAAGTCCGGAGAATGGCCTGGCCGCACCTGCCCGATGTCACCTGAGGAACTGGAGGGTGAGCATTCCTCAAATCATTAAATATGTAATAAATAATAAATAAACACACGCTTTAATGCTGTCTGACATAACATCTCAATCCCTGTTTGGTCTTGCTGTACTATTACCAAACGTGTCAGTTTGTGTGTCAAACGCGGTCCATTTTCACTCCTGCTCATCGGATCTTTTCAGCCAGACACTCATTCATTAAAGTCATCCTGAAATATTTACTCGTCGGGATCCACGGCGGTGTTGGGTGTTACTTAAGTAATTCAAGAGTCTGAAGTGTTGGCTGTGTTCGATCATTGCGCTGCTGTTCTTCAGGTTTGGGAGGTGGGAAGCGTATCCATGTGAATAAGCCGGTCGGACATCACGGATCAGTTTACCCAGGGTTTATATAACACAGAGGAGTAATGGACAGGTTGCGACAGCGCGGGGAGATTAACCTACAAGCGATTATTCCTTGTTTTTGTACGTGTTATTGGCTCTCTTTCAGTTCATGCTGTGCCAGTTTTTACGCTGACTTCCTTTGTTGTTCCTGTAGGTGATGCTGCTGGTGTTTGTATGTTTTCTGGGTCTGGTTGATGGACATTTCCTGCAGAAGGAGACAGAAGAACCCCGTCCTAGCAAGCTGAGAACCTCTTCAAACCGTCCAGAACGTCCCGGCCTGCAGAAAGAGCTGGATGAGACGCAGAGCAGAGCACCATGGGCCGGACTGCATGGTCAGTACACAGTGTGTGGGAAACCGGGGCTAGTTGTCACGCTTTCTACTTAAAATAATTAGTTCACTTAAAAATGTAAATTCTGTCATCATTTACTCACCCACAAGTTGTTTCAAACCTGTATGAGTTTCACAAAGGAAGATATTTTGAAGAATGTTAGTAACCGAACAGTTGATGGACCCCGTTGACTTTCATAGTATTTTTTTTTTTCCTACAATGGAAGTACAACTGTTCGGTTTTACTGACATTTTTCAAAATATCTTCCTTTGTGAAACTCATACAGGTTTGAAACAACTTGTGGGTGAGTAAATGATGACAGAATTTACATTTTTAAGTGAACTATTATATATATATACATACAGGTGAAACTCGAAAAAATTTTATATCGTACAAAAGTTCATGTATTTCAGTAATTCAAATTAAAAGGTGAAACTAATATATTTAGTATAACTATATACATATGCATGATTATACTTTTCAGAGGGCTGACATTTCTGTATTTAAAATCCTTTTTTTTATTGGTTTCATGTAATATTCTAATTTTCTGAGATTTTAAATTTGGGGCTTTCATAAGCTGTAAGCCATAATCATCAAAATTATAACTTTTGCACGATATGGAGTTTCACCTGTATATATTAGGTCATCTTGCCCTTGAGCGAAAATATATAATGTGTCTCCAACATCAGATTTTTCTTTTAAGATATTACAGATATACACTCACCGGCCACTTTATTAGGTACCCCATGCTAGTAACGGGTTGGACCCCCTTTTGCCTTCAGAACTGCCTCAATTCTTCGTGGCATAGATTCAACAAGGTGCTGGAAGCATTCCTCAGGGAGTTTGGTCCATATTGACATGATGGCATCACACAGTTGCCGCAGATTTGTCGGCTGCACATCCATGATGCGAATCTCCCGTTCCACCACATCCCAAAGATGCTCTATTGGATTGAGATCTGGTGACTGTGGAGGCCATTTGAGTACAGCGAACTCATTGTCATGTTCAAGAAACCAGTCTGAGATGATTCCAGCTTTATGACATGGCGCATTATCCTGCTGAAAGTAGCCATCAGAAGTTGGGTACATTGTGGTCATAAAGGGATGGACATGGTCAGCAACAATACTCAGGTAGGCTGTGGCGTTGCAACGATGCTCAATTGGTACCAAGGGGCCCAAAGAGTGCCAAGAAAATATTCCCCACACCATGACACCACCACCACCAGCCTGAACCGTTGATACAAGGCAGGATGGATCCATGCTTTCATGTTGTAGACGCCAAATTCTGACCCTACCATCCGAATGTCGCAGCAGAAATCGAGACTCATCAGACCAGGCAACGTTTTTCCAATCTTCTATTGTCCAATTTCGATGAGCTTGTGCAAATTGTAGCCTCAGTTTCCTGTTCTTAGCTGAAAGGAGTGGCAACCGGTGTGGTCTTCTGCTGCTGTAGCCCATCTGCCTCAAAGTTCGACGTACTGTGCGTTCAGAGATGCTCTTCTGCCCACCTTGGTTGTAACGGGTGGTTATTTGAGTCACTGTTGCCCTTCTATCAGCTCGAACCAGTCTGGCCATTCTCCTCTGACCTCTGGCATCAACAAGGCATTTCCGCTCACAGAACTGCCGCTCACTGGATGTTTTTTCTTTTTCGGACCATTCTCTGTAAACCCTAGAGATGGTTGTGCGTGAAAATCCCAGTAGATTAGCAGTTTCTGAAATACTCAGACCAGCCCTTCTGGCACCAACAATCATGCCACGTTCAAAGTCACTCAAATCACCTTTCTTCCCCATACTGATGCTCGGTTTGAACTGCAGGAGATTGTCTTGACCATGTCTACATGCCTAAATGCACTGAGTTGCCGCCATGTGATTGGCTGCTTAGAAATTAAGTGTTAAGGAGCAGTTGGACAGGTGTACCTAATAAAGTGGCCGGTGAGTGTATATGATGATACTGATAAATGCAAAAAATATTTTTATTTTCATTTATGCCGATGCTTTTAGCCACAGATACTTATATTATATGGTTATAGCAACGTATTTATTAAATTCCCCACCGGCGTTTTTGAAATAGTTTTCAGCCATTGTCATGGCCCCCAGAATATTTTGTTGTATGAATATCTGAACATGCAATATATCAAAAGAAAGAACAGAACCTCTTCTTTGAAACAAAAAGCATTTTATATATATAAGCATGTTTTATTCTATATTCATGCATTCCTTTTTTTTTATCAACACTTGAATGTGGCTAAATTGAATTAAGAAAAGCAAAATTTTTATATTTTTGTCGAAGACTATTGGATCAGATTCAGAACGATGATCAAAACCCAGATGTAGTAGATCGAGTCCATCAACACCCTTTATAGCTTCACAGTCCCATATCTCATCCTGGGTCGACTTTTCATTCAGTAACATTAGGCAATTTTGATTTATATGCTGTTTAATGTTGATGATCACGTTATTTTACATAAGCATCTGCTCAATTTTCATCAATGGCCGGGAAAGAGTTAATATTCATAACAAACAATGCCAGGTTTACTTACTAGTTCTCATCCGATAGTGTCATTGCAGTTAAATCGATAATATTACTTAACATTGTCTTTTAAACTGATGGACAGAAAACAAATATAAATATGATATATATCCTAATTTGATCAAATCTAATTTGAACAAATATGATCCTAACTTAGGAGCATTTTAAAGGACCGAATTTAACATACAAAACACTGTGAGAGAAAACAAACTTGTGACATCCTCCCCATTTTATCTACTTTAATTTACAAGCCTCATCCAGCTTTGACGTTGTTGCAAAGCCTGTTATTAAAATTGGAGACTTGGTCCGTATCCACAGTAAAATTAAGCCATCAACTACACTTGGTGATAGATGTGAGCAATTTAAAAATTAGACGTTGTCACGAAGTGTGTAGGCTGTTTCTCTAAAGCTCGTGGATGTTGCACTGAACATAGATCGATCTTAATAAAGGTTTCATTTTACTACCAACTTTGTCTCAGAGATACTTAAAATTCCTTAGGACAAATAGAAATAGTCACGAATGAGCCAATAGTTGGCATGCAGTAAGTGTGTAGAGCTATAAAGTGAATGTGGATAGCAGATCATTCAGCATTTGATGAGAAATGTTTGTGTTCATATTGAGATCTCTTGACTTTTCATTCCAGACTTTGAGCACTAAAACAAAACTCTTCATTTACTGTTATTGCTGGCTAGGAAAAACAACTGCGATTTCTTTTTGTGCCTTTTCTGTCGTGTGGGAGGCCGTCTCGATCAGGTCTGTCTGAGAAGACTTTTCATGTCTTCTCAGGCTTCTTACTGAGTTACTATTACATTGTCAGAGGTTTGAATCCTTTGGGAAGTCTGGTTTACACTTTCTGTTGTCTGTAACACTTGGGTCAATCTCACGAAACCTGATCACACTTCATCCCAAATTCAAATTCAAAAGAAAAAAGACGTTTACTGTATTGTGATTTATAGACGAATAAATAAAATAATCCTAACCCTAACACAATAAGAAGTTAAACATTCAGACTTTGCATTACAGTAGTGAGAATTTGGAGATGAAATGTGCTTAAAGGAACACGCCGACTTTTTGTGACTTTATTCCACATTCCACATTTAAGTCCACACATACTGTCTGACGCACACACCGCTAGCCTAGCTTAGCACAAAGACTGGAGGTAAATGGCTCCAGCTAGCATACTGCTCCCAATAAGTGACAAAATAACACCAATATTTTCCAATTATGTTGTGATTTGTATAGTCACAGTGTGTAGAAATAACAAGGTCATATGAGACACAGCCATCTTTTAACGGTATACATACTGGGAACTATTCTCAGAAGGCGAAGCACTGCTACTTGGGCAAAGTAAACAGTGCCAAAGCATATTTCATATGTTACAAAAACAGCCTTTTTCCACCTTACATTGCTAAGCTACGTAATATGCTATCAGTCTCTGATGCAGAAAAGTTAGTTCATGCATTCATGACCTCGAGACTAGATTACTGTAATGCTTTATTAGCTGGTTGTCCTGCATCGTCAATAAACAAGCTACAGTTAGTCCAAAATGCAGCCGCTAGAGTTCTTACTAGATCAAGAAAATATGATCATATAACACCGATTTTATAATTACTTCATTGGTTACCTATAAAGTTCTGTATTAATTACAAGGTATTGCTTCTGACTTATAAAGCCCTAAATGGTTTAGCTCCAGTCTATTTAACGGATCTTCTATCGCCCTACAATCCATCGCGCTCTTTAAGATCACTAAATTCGAGGCTTCTGGTCATTCCTAGGATATCCAGATCCACCAAAGGAGGGAGAGCATTTTCACATTTAGCTCTGAAGCTCTGGAATAGCCTTCCTGATATTGTTCGTTGCTCAGACTCGCTCTCCCATTTTAAAACTAGACTAAAGACGCATCTATTCAGCCAGGCATTCACATACAATTTTTTATCTTACAGTTACTGTAAATCCGGCCTCTAGTTCATAAACGCCAGAGGAGAACTGGCCCCTGACTGAGCCTGGGTTCTCCCAAGGTTTTTTTTTATCCATTGGGTCATCTGATGGAGTTTTAGGACACCATTGGGTCATCTGATGGAGTTTTAGGACACCATTGGGTCACCTGATGGAGTTTTAGGACACCATTAGGTCACTTGATGGAGTTTTAGGACACCATTGGGTCATCTGATGGAGTTTTAGGACACCATTAGGTCACTTGATGGAGTTTTAGGACACCATTTGGTCATCTGATGGAGTTTTAGGACACCATTAGGTCACTTGATGGAGTTTTAGGACACCATTAGGTCACTTGATGGAGTTTTAGGACACCATTGGGTCAGCTGATGGAGTTTTAGGACACCATTGGGTCATCTGATGGAGTTTTAGGACACCATTGGGTCATCTGATGGAGTTTTAGGACACCATTGGGTCACCTGATGGAGTTTTAGGACACCATTGGGTCATCTGATGGAGTTTTAGGACACCATTAGGTCACTTGATGGAGTTTTAGGACACCATTAGGTCACTTGATGGAGTTTTAGGACACCATTAGGTCACTTGATGGAGTTTTAGGACACCATTAGGTCATCTGATGGAGTTTTAGGACACCATTAGGTCACTTGATGGAGTTTTAGGACACCATTGGGTCACTTGATGGAGTTTTAGGACACCATTGGGTCAGCTGATGGAGTTTTAGGACACCATTGGGTCACCTGATGGAGTTTTAGGACACCATTAGGTCACCTGATGGAGTTTTAGGACACCATTGGGTCATCTGATGGAGTTTTAGGACACCATTGGGTCATCTGATGGAGTTTTAGGACACCATTGGGTCACCTGATGGAGTTTTAGGACACCATTGGGTCATCTGATGGAGTTTTAGGACACCATTGGGTCATCTGATGGAGTTTTAGGACACCATTGGGTCACCTGATGGAGTTTTAGGACACCATTGGGTCACCTGATGGAGTTTTAGGACACCATTAGGTCACTTGATGGAGTTTTAGGACACCATTGGGTCACCTGATGGAGTTTTAGGACACCATTGGGTCACCTGATGGAGTTTTAGGACACCATTGGGTCATCTGATGGAGTTTTAGGACACCATTGGGTCACCTGATGGAGTTTTAGGACACCATTGGGTCACCTGATGGAGTTTTAGGACACCATTGGGTCACCTGATGGAGTTTTAGGACACCATTGGGTCACCTGATGGAGTTTTAGGACACCATTGGGTCATCTGATGGAGTTTTAGGACACCATTAGGTCACTTGATGGAGTTTTAGGACACCATTGGGTCACCTGATGGAGTTTTAGGACACCATTGGGTCACCTGATGGAGTTTTAGGACACCATTGGGTCACCTGATGGAGTTTTAGGACACCATTGGGTCATCTGATGGAGTTTTAGGACACCATTAGGTCACTTGATGGAGTTTTAGGACACCATTGGGTCACCTGATGGAGTTTTAGGACACCATTGGGTCACCTGATGGAGTTTTAGGACACCATTGGGTCATCTGATGGAGTTTTAGGACACCATTGGGTCACCTGATAGAGTTTTAGGACACCATTGGGTCACCTGATGGAGTTTTAGGACACCATTGGGTCACCTGATGGAGTTTTAGGACACCATTAGGTCACTTGATGGAGTTTTCCGGTTCCTTGCCACTGTTGCCTTTGGCTTGCTCAGTTGGGGATATTCAAATTAAATAACCAATGATTAATACCATTGATCAGCCCTACCAAACGTGGAGGTCTTTTTTTCCAGTAATAAACAAACATTGTAATGTTGTTTTGATTGATACTGTGAAGCTGCTTTGATACAATCTGTATTGTGAAAAGCGCTATATAAATATATTTGACTTGACTTGACCTTAGAGAATATAGTTCCCAGTATGTATACGGAAAACTGCGTGTTCCTTAAAATGTGATTTATAATGTCACAATGGTTAATATCTTTGTGTTTTTTCTTTACGTAAAATATGATTTCTTCTTTTATTGTGGGTGAAATGTGATCTGGAAATGTTTATGTACACTGAAACACTTTATTTCGATGGACCACTTCTACTTGGACATTCTACTAACTATGAGTAACTTTGCAACTACTCGTCAACTTATTCTACTAACCCGAACCTAAAAGTCTTTAATGAGAGTTAGCTGACATGTTGTTGCAAAGTTACTTATAGTTAATAGAATGTCTAAAGTGGACCATTGAAATAAAGTGTAACCATGTACACCTTTTGTTCTGCTAATCCTGTGATTCTGTGTTATGCCACAGTGACGGCTCACACCTTGCTTAAAGGCGAATTCCTTGCAAATTATTGTGTTTTTTTCTTTTCGTTTTCTTATGTTCATTGGAAATAAAATATCTGTGCACATAATAATGCAGAAACATGAGTGGAATGCAAACTTACCGTGAGTGTCTCTTGTGAGGACATGCACGACACATACAGACCTAAATGAGATTTCCCTGTTTTCGTCTATCTTCTGACGTTTGATGCTGACATGTCCATGCTAACATGAAGACATTGTTTTGTGCAATATGATAAACATGATCAACATTGGTTGAGCCACAAGTTGACATGTTGGGCAAACAAACAGAGCAATGTTTTTATAGCGTCACAGTGTTTACACTCAGGAAATCATCCGTGATATTGTCCATTTCACAGCCACTGAATTAGACCTTATTCTCCAACACCCTAGATGCTGAATGGACACTAAAATAGACCCCAAAAAAGCTACAATTGTCTCTTCTGCTCACCAAGATTTTATTTTTTTGATAAATAAAAATAAATTTGAATATATATATATTAAAATGTTTATTTCTGTGATCAAAGCTGAATTTTCAGCATCATTACTCCAGTCTTCAGTGTCACATGATCCACATGATCCACAGAAATCATTCTAATATGATGATGTGAAAAAAACATTTCAGATTATTATCAATATTGAAAACAGGATTCTTTTCAGGGTTCTTTGAAGAATAGAAAGTTCAAAAGACCAGCATTTATTTAAAGCTGCAGTCTGTACACATAAAGGAGGAGTCTCGGCTAGTAGGCTGTATTGCGTATGAGGATGTTGGAGATGGAGATTTATAGCCTTTCCTCACAGCACTTACATAATTAAACTTATACATTTGATGGCAGATCCAGATAACGTAACATATATGATTCCAATTTATACATTTAAACTTACGAATACGAATCGCATAAACTGAAATGGTCCATTCCCTTGTTCCATTAAGATTTATACAAAATGTTTTATTTTTTACTTTACAAAAAATTGAAAACATCTTAAAACATCTTAAAAATTGACTTTTTTTTGTGTAATATTAGTGTAAACAGTGCCTAAGTTTTGGTCGACTGAATCACAGACGAGGGAGACACATTCCCGTTTACACCTGGTGTTTTAATCCGTCTCTTTTGTCCACTTTCAACCACTTCTGTCCTGATTTCTTCAAGGGAGGGTCTATGGCCGGTTAAATGTATGGGCTTTTTCAGATCTAATGGACAAAGTAAACTCACGCAATTTACATATAAACGCCCGGAGACGACAGAATAACACAGAGAGAGAGCATCCGCTTTCGTTTCTGCTCTGACGGACACAAGACCAGCCAAACGCTGCGAGTGTGTGTTAGAAATCAGGAATGGAGAGAACATTGTGCTCGATACGTTTTTCATCTTCAAACCAAACTTGAGTCTTCAGTCGACAAAGTGTAAACCCCGTCTGGCTAGAGCTCTTCCCATAATGTTCACGCATGAGGTCAGTAGACGGAGAGTAGACGCTCTTTTGTGGCTGTTTGAACACATTCGACCACATGAGCGTTTACACTACGAAAGCAATCCGGTCTAATGTGTTTTCAACTCCCTCTGGAAGTGTTCAAAAGTGGACGAGCTCAAAACGTGTTACACCCCGTTTACACCTGTATCTAGCGTCGTCCACTTGTGATTCGATCTACTAAAACACATCTCAATATCAGGTGTAAACAGAATCTAAGAAAACCCCTACTGGAAGTATCAATAAAAATCAAGTAGTAGAGACATTTTCTGTGTGATTTACATTGGGATAAGAGAAAATATTTTAATATCGTAAAAAATGACACACTTCACCTTTAAGAGGGAGGATTATTTATTTATTGAGACACACAGATGTTGTACAGTATAGTGTTTTCACACTCTTTTACATGTTTTCCCCAGCTCATGCATGCAATAGAATAATCTCAGCACTCTCTCACTTATCAATTTTGTGTTCCACTTCAAATAATCCAAAGCTCCTCTGTGCAGGTTTTGACACAGCAAATTGCTCCCTTGGAAGCTAATTACGGCAATCTTCGCCTGGAGAAAGTTTGAATCATATTCTAAGGTTCTCCTAACCTTTAAACAACTTTAAACAAAACTCTATAAACATGATGTGGCATGTCGTGGGATGTTTTCAATGCTGCCGTTGAGTTACAGTACAACAATAGTCCAGATCAGTGACAGTAACAGCAGGAGGAATGTCACACTGTGTGTGTGTGTGGTGATCTCGCTGGAGAGACGCGCACCGTTACACAATCAGCTGTTGAGCTGTGAACCAGGGCACCTAGTGTTATCACCTTTTTAAATGCCAGTGTTACATTACAGTGGGCGGATGTGCCTTGTGCTGCCAGGAATGGAGACTATTTTAATGCATCAGAGCCACGTGCCAGAAGCTGTCTTCTCTGGAGAAATAGTTCACCTGAAAATCATTTACTCATGTGTCATTCAAAACCTGGATGACTTCTATCTTCTGCTGAACACAAAAGATGATTTTTTTTTGGTGTGTGTGTAAAAGAAAAGACTAGCCACTGTGGTCCATATAATGAATGAGGACAGGTGCTGTCAAGTTGACAAAAAACACTCAAGTATCATAAAGGTATGATAAGTAGTCAATGCAAACTTAATGCATTTGCAAGTGTTGATAATAAAACAGGAGCAGAAATGCATTGAAAATATTGCTCTCCGCTGTAGATGTATAATCCATTGTTGCAATTTTATTAGGTTTTATGTAAATTACATCAAACATCATTGGCTCTTGAGTCTTGTGTATAGTGACCATATATCACTTCCATTCAACTGGTTGAATGAATGATTCAATTAATTACTTATTCATAAAGGCCGTCACTTTTTTAGTTCCTGAATGAATCAGCATTTTTTTTTTTTTTTGATTGAATGAATGATTCATATCACTCATAAAGAAGTCACCTACACTTTAAAAAAAAATCTGTTTAAGTTGAGAAAACTCGAAAAATTGAGTTGACCATTTTAACTGAACTCAAACTAAATGGCCTAATATTTGACTTTATTTAATTATTGATGTAATGCCGACTTTTTCTACATTTGATAAGTTGCAGAAAGAGCCAAACAGTCATGTTGGACTGTTATACTAGCACTCAGCTGCTCGACCAATCAGATTCAAGGACCAGAACTAAGTCTTGCATAATTACTGATATTTCCAATAGTGAATTTTTGAGTAACGTTAGCCCCAATTTAGCGGCCAAAATATTCTATTGTCATTTTGTGTCACTTATGAAGATATGAAAGATGAAAACATACGCGTTTGTAACAACATAATGATGACAGAATCGTCATGCTGTGGTTAGTTCTACTATCAGCTTGTGCTTTCTGTCTCCTTAGACCCGTCGCTGGCCGAAGAAGGTGAGGGTCATCGAGTCCGCTGGCAATCCTCCTCTACAAACTCCAGTTCACGGAAATCTCCTAAAAACCGCAAGGAACGTCGCAACCGCGCGCGAGGCCGGAGCAACCAGGACTGTCGTATGGAGAAGAAGGAGATGAAGGTGCGTGATCTGGGCCTCGGTTACGACTCGGACGAGATCGTGATGTTTAAGTACTGCGTGGGGACATGCATGAGCGCCCGTAAGAACTACGACCTGGCTCTGAAAGTGCTCACGGAAAACGGCAGCGTTTCAGGCCGTAAAGTGAGCACTCACCCCTGCTGCAGACCGACACGCTTCGAGACCGTCTCTTTCATGGACGCCCAGACCAGCTGGCAAACCATCAAATGGCTTTCAGCAGCCAACTGTAGCTGTGTGGGATGAGAAGCCGAGGAAACACAGCCGGTAATGTCAATGTCAATAGAAAGAGAGGGAATTCCGGTGCTAGGAATCGGTGATGCACGAGCGCTTCAGCTGTGCGGCGCAAACGCGGAGAATCTGCCATCGTGAGCAGAGGAACCACACGAACCACAGGAATAAAGCACGTCCTGCACGGTTAAGGGACCGAAAGCGTAGAGGTCTGTATCTTCTGACGCCGGAGAGATAAAAAACTCCCTGTGAAGATACAGGATCTGCTCCAGTTCCACATGGAAAGTTCGTGAAAAGTAACTTGAAGGCCTACATTTCACATTATCTGCCTCTAGGCGTTATGAGATTGAGTGGTAACACTTCAGAATACTTCATTTTTTCCTTCATTAATGAATACATAACTACACGGGAACAAATGAGTAACGCACTACTAACATTCTAGTATGTACTATTAACTAACGAGAAACTCTGATTAACGAATTAGTAAGTAAAGCCCTCAGTCGAACTATTAGCTAATCAGTAGCTACAGGTTCACAATTAATATTAATAATGCATAATGTATAATATAAGGTAACGGTTACCCATTAGTAATGAATCAAGTGTTACTATCCTTCTAAAGAAACTACTAATTATTTGGATCAGTATTCCCAGTACGTAAGTGAATTTCACAGGAACACACTAGTAATGACTAGTGTTACCAAATCCATCAGAAGCAATTACTATTCAAAATCTTACAAAAATCTCAAAACCTTACAATGACTTCAGTCAATATGATCAGTTATCATGTTTTTCACTTTAAAATACTGATCCAAATAATTAGTAGTTCCTTTAGAAGGATGTTGTAACACTTGATTCATTACCTAGTGGGTTACCATTACCTTTTATTATAAAAATCCGCATTATTCATGTTAATTATGAACCTGAATATAGTAGTTCTCTGTAGTAGTTCAACTGAGAGCTATTTGTTAATCAGAGTTTCTTGTTAGTTTATAGTTGTTATTAGATTGTTAATTGTGCGTTACTCTGACATGAATCACATTAATGAAGGAACAGTATTTGAAAGTGTTCCCGACTGAGTATTCAGTATGTTTTAAGAATACCATGAAGGTTCATTTCGACAGAACAGAAGGTGCTTTAACTCACTTATCAGCTTATCGTGTGTTTATTATACACACACTTTCCTTAAGCCAAGAGCACACTCCAAGACTGAAGCACGCCACCTTTTTATGTCGTTTATGATAATAACTTCCAAACGTTCGCAGTCAACATGCAGCAGTTCCCCGTTCTGAATGCTAAGTCGTGGATTTCTGCGTCTGATATATGATGAAATCGTGCTCGATTACACGGCATGTCTGGATGAATGCCCGGTTATAACGCTCTCCTCCATCATCTGATCATTAGATGAATTACTGCTGCCATCATCGCTAGGAAATGTACACAAACTATTTTTAACTCTTTTCAACTCTTATAAACAAAATTCCATATGCAGTACAAGCTCAAGCGTTGAATTTTGTGAATAATGTTTTATTCTATAACAAGCTTGTTTTACATATAAATGAACCGTGCTTGCATTTATAAGAATGACGATGATCTAATTTACAAAACTGTTCAAAAGTTTGGGATCAGTAAGAAATTTATACTGTTATTCAGGAAGAACGCATTAAATTGATCAAAAGTTACAGTAAAGAAACAAATATATGCTGTTCTTTTTAACTTTCAATTCATCAAAGAATCCTGAAGAATAAAATGTATCACGGTTTTCACAACATTTCAATATTGATAATAATCATAAATGTTTCTTGAGCAGAAAATCATCATATTAGAATGTTTTCTGAAGGATCATGTGACCCTGAAGACTGGAGCAATGATGCTGAAAATTCAGCTTTGATCACAGGAATAAATTGCATTTTAAAATAAATGAAGGTAGAAAACTATGGAAACTTCTTTGCGCCACAAAAAGACAAATTGCGAGACAAATAGTCAGAATTGTTAGATACATTTTTTATTCAGTGGTGGAAACAATATTCCATAGAAAGCAGTTATTTAAAATGTATTCACAATATCACTGTTTTACTGTATCTTTCATCAAATAAATGCAGCCTTGGTGAGCAGAAGAGACTTCTTTCAAAAACATTTATAAATCTTCGTTTGCGCACTAGTGTAAACACTGACGCTGTAGCAGCACAGATGAATCTGGATTGCCGTTGGTTAGTGAGTAAAGATGCATGTTTTTGCAAGCAAAACTGTCGTGAATTCACCGCTGAGTGTTTGAACTGCTCAGGTTGGTGTGTGACCGTCTTGTAATGTGCCCTTGGCGTTACACACTTGCACAAACACAACCAACCACACAGACAGCCTGATGCCACATTCACAAACCTCTTCAAGAAATACCTCCTTAATTTATAGTAACTTTTTGATCAGCATTGTTATTTTTGTTTCACTGTTTGAGTGAATGTCTGTTTTCCTGAGCATGTTCTATTATGGGCTGGATCTTTGTCAGGGTGGATGCCATATTTGACTGGATAGATGTACAGTCTGTTCATGAGGAAGTTGCAACTCTGCTTTTGGGTCATCGTCATGTCTAATTTTCACAACCCATGTTTTCCAGAGCTCTTTGTTCCCTGGAAAGATTCCGATACGCCGCCATACGACCTCGTTCTCATTAGAGTCCGTTCAATTAAATGATGCCCTGGCTCAGGTTCAACGCACACAAAACTATACCGGTTTACCACATTGTATTTAAATTGAGACATTTCACATTTTTG
Organism: Semotilus atromaculatus; assembly: GCA_031834385.1. Classification (NCBI taxonomy): domain Eukaryota; kingdom Metazoa; phylum Chordata; class Actinopteri; order Cypriniformes; family Leuciscidae; genus Semotilus; species Semotilus atromaculatus. The sequence continues at coordinate 10,709,804 of JAULUF010000016.1, read as the reverse complement.
TTCTATGTTTTTGGGTTTTGACTTATTGTATGCGAGGTGAATGATCTACCAAAGCTATAGATAGATAGATAGATACAATGCTATGCATACGTTTAGACACCCATGCTAAAGTTGCCTAAAAAGAGGAATAAAAAATAATCTTTTGGAAATTGATCTTAATGTCTTAATTAAAAAAAAATGTTAAACCATTTGGCATGGTTTTATTTCAGTTAGCCTAATAGCTGGTTTGCTTTGCATTGAGAGATGATCTTATGGATGCCAATCTCTAGGTGTGGTGAAGAGTGTGTGATGATGATGTGGGGATATTTTAATTACACAGGCCAAGGGAACTTTATCAGGATGCATATTATCCTGGATCCATGAAATAACTGGCCTTTAAAAATATAAATCTGCTGCCTCTATGGGGATTTAACATGGGGTGTCCTGACTTATGCACCCTGTGTTTTAAGGAAGAACATTTATTTATTTACGATACATTATTCATTCACAAAGAAAATTGGTGTCCTTAAAGGTTGGAGTTTTTCTAATTTTTTAAATTAAGGCTTTAAGATCAATTTCCAAAAGATGATTTTTTATTCCTCTTTTTAGTCAACTTTAGCATGGGTGTGTAAACATATGCACATCACTGTAGATAGAACGACGTCACACGCTTCTATTCCACTTCTCACAGTTACTGTATTAATATCATGGTTTACTTTAACTTTTACTTGTATGTCACTTGTAATGTTCTCAAAGACACTATAACTACCTGTGAATCTCACGAGACCCGTCAAGAACACGTCTGGATCATGTTTCACCTGGAATTCAACAGAAATACTATACAGGAATTTGTTTTCTGAAAGTTTTGCCAATTTTTAGGACCACTGAGATTTTTTGTTTGTTTACCTTGCAACATTATTTTCATGAGATTTTTATTTTCACTCCCATCATCTTTCACAAAATTCACATTCTCAACTCTGTAATGTAAAAAACTAATGATATATAAATTGAAATCATATTGTATTCATCATGGTTGTTATTATAACTGAAATTTCAGCTTTTGTTTCACGTCCAATTTTCATTTAGTTTACCTTGATGAACTAAAAATAAAACTGAAATAAAACTATATAATCGAAACTAATAAAAATGAACAAAAAATTACTAAAACTTTAACTGAAGTTAAAATGAAAACTGAAAATATAAAAAATCTAATTAAAAATATTAATTAAAAACTATAATGGTCAGCTATCTCAATTATAATAAAATAACACCGGTATTCATAAATTGTGGCAGTATTTATTGTACATGCTTTTTGATTGTATGACATATTAAAATCTAATCAATCTATTTCCACATGATTTCTTTTCTTTTCTTCTGTTTTCTGCTTGTTTTTGCGGTTAAATGTGACCAGGACGTGTCGTCATGAGATTCACCCTTATACTGAAAACATTTTATCACTATGGAAATGACAAAATCACAAATTCCATTATTGTTACTGCCTTTGAATGTAACAGGGATTTTATCAAATGTTTTTGTATTGATATTATTATAAAACCTCATACATTTGACATCAGTTTAACCTCCTTATGTTTTGTTAAGATTTCTGGCAGTGTTTTGGCCTTGTATGTATCTGCATTTCTGTTTTTGACTTATAGATCTAATAGATTATCTTCTATTTTTCCCAGCATTTGAAAGATGTCAGATTGGGCAAAGCTTTAATGTTCTTCACACTAATCTGAGACGTTTTGGTCAGTTTTGAGTTGTGTTCCTCTGAGATCTGAGGAAAGCCGTGTTTTACAGTCTCGAACTGCTCATCCTGTTTCCCAGCAGCACAGCGATTCTTTTCCCTTTGGATGACATCATTTTTCCCTTTGGATGCTATGCATCCCTTGCTTTATTTAAGGGAAATTACAGCTATTGTTTGATGTATTTATTGTACTTTTTTTTGTGTGTGTACATGTTATCATAATTATATTTTTATTATTTATAAAGTGTATATACCTGGAATTTATTGCTCAGATTTTTATACGGATGATGCATTTAAAGAGAAATATACATTTTACCTTTGTGTCATACGCGTTTCATTCAGTGTTTTGCTTTGCACCAACATTTACACTCCATTCTCTCTGCTGTCCCATAGCGTTCTAATGGAACGTTGTTTTCCGCAGTCAGTGTGACCTCTGACCCCTGTATAATCAACCCGACTGCGCCATCTAGCGGACAGTCTGTGGAAGTTCAATCAAAATCTGCTCGAAACATTCAGAGTAAAACTTGCGGTTAGAAGCAGCGTTGGGAATTTACTCTAAAAAGTATTTATTTATCTACTAATTCAACAGTGTAATTCGATTAGTGTTATTTCTAAAAAAAAGTATTGCTACACTTATTACTAATTAATAACGAAATCCCATATCATCTTTGGTGAACAATAAAGGATAGAAACTGCTCTTTTAATCTTTTTTTAAATAAATAATATGGAAATAATTAAATAATATTAAATCTCATACTTTATTCTTGAACTGACAAGGAAATGTTTACATTAAAAATGCCGTCTATATTTTATTGTTAGACGTAGAAGTTTGATGTTAAATCCACTATTGTTTTATATAATTGTTTTATATAATTGTTCTATACAGTATTTAATGCAATTACATCAGAAGAAACTGAAATTAATAACAGAAAAATTAAGACTAATCCCTTACTTTACTTTTTTTAAGGGAAAAGTAATTAAATTACAGTATTTAAATATTTAAGTATTTAAATATTTAGTAATGCATTACACCCAGCACTGGTAAGAAGTTAGCAAGAATATAATCTATAGATGCATATTAAGCATATTAATCAACGTAAAAATAAGCAAATAAGCAAATAACCTACAATGCATAAGCCTACATTCTTATATTTTTAAGAAAAATATTATAAGCTGTTATTAACAAGAACAACAAAACTTAATATTGAGTAAAATACAATCACCAAGACATTAACTCAATACATTTCCGTTTTGATGCCATACATATTATGTTTTTATATGATCTTAATATAAACACAAAACGTATACAATTATATTATACCTATTTATTTAAATTAACTAATACATTTTATATTTTCGTTCTCTCTCTGTCGCAGACTGAGGTCGCAGCAGCATTTATTTTCGAAACGCATGTCAAGCCAAGTTTGTTCCCACCCGTTTGCCGTAGAGTGTTAGTGTGCACAGTGCGCGGGACTCTCAAACATGCCATTATTTAACAACAACGACGACGACTTAATTCTCAGTTCTAATTAACATGTCAGTGTTAATATCTTATTAAATACGATATTCGTTGTAGTTTAAAACGATGGTGTGGGAATTTCGTTAAACGGATCAGTTGTTTATTTAGTGCCTGAAGCGGATCACCTCAGAGAAAAAAGACTTGGGGGGGAAAAAGAAAATGCATATTTATTAGAATTTATTTATTTAAGTTGGACTAAACTCCTGATTCAAAATGGTAGGTTGCTATATTAATCTTTTAATTTGATGTCGATTCATGTATGTTTAGATACTGTGCTCTTTATGTAACGTTAACTTACATGTTTAGTGTATTTTCTGTGTGTTGTTATTGATTCGTGTTTTGATAATTCAGTCAAATCTACTTCTATTATTAATAACCGCAGAGGAGAAGTCTAGCACCCAGTCAGGTCGCCAAGAGGAAACAAGGGCCGGATTCAGATGATGAGGACTGGGAGCCTGAAATCGTGAGTGGGACATAATTAAAGCTCTTGATTGAATGAGGATATGATTGACTCACTCACACTCTCTCTCTCTCTCTCTCTCTCTCTCTCTCTCTCTCTCTCTCTCTCACTCACTCACTCACTCACTCACTCACTCACTCACTCACTCACTCACTCACTCACTCACTCACACACACACACACACACACACACACACACACACACAGAGAGAGAGAGATATGTTGATTTTTCTATTTACCCTTTTTAATGTATGCATGTATATGTACGTCTATGTTATTTTTATATATATATACGTGTGTGTGTGTGTTCTAGGTTCACTGTAAACATTATAAATGCTTTGGCTATACATTGTAACAATTTCATGCCAATAAAGCACACTTTGAATTGAATTGACTGTTGTCACTCCCACAGGCGTCACAGAGTAAGAGAGGGTGTATAGAAAAATACATCTCTCCCTTCAGAAAAGCCCTGACGCCGCTCACCAACACACCCGTCTGCGCAGATGGCAATGAGCATGTGAGTTGTTTTTAAAATTAAAATCAAATACAGAGAGGCACATTCTCTTAGACTTCTTTGAATGTGACCACATTGAAAATCAAACTCCTTTAAAAATAGTACAAAAAATTGCTATAATTAACAGATTTTTATTTATTTATTTATTTTTACAGGAAGCCTTCATTCGTAAGATCTTATCAAAGCCTTTTAAAGTTCCCATTCAAAATTACACCGGTAAGTCTGTACTATTAGCGTATGTATATTTTAGTAAGTAATTATTGTGGTGATGGGCGAGTTGTAGAGGTTCAGGGTCTTGTGTTGCTGTGATCAGGCCCGCTGGGTCTGCGGGCTCTGGGACTGAAGCGGGCCGGCGTGAGGAAGGCCCTTCACGACCCGTTTGAAGACGGAGCTCTGGTTCTGTACGAGCCGCCCGCCATCAGCGCTCACGAGCTCATCAAAGCAGACAAGTCAGTCATATCTGTTGATTATCACATCTTTATATCAGATCTTATTTTGCAGCTCCTCATGATCAACTTTGTGATTGATTGTTTTGCAGGGAGAAGTTACCAGTGCATGTGGTTGTGGATCCAGTGCTCACTAAAGTGCTTCGGCCCCATCAGCGAGAGGTAAGATTTGCTTTATAGAAGAGTATAGGGATGCAGTGAGTGGATTGTTACAGAATAACCTCAAAAGGTTTAAAATATCAGTCATATATTTTCACTATAATTATAACCAGGGTCTGGATTGTCGGGTGGATTATATAATTATATAATGGATTATATAATTATAACCAGGATTATATAATTATAACCAGGATTATATGATTATAACCAGCGTCTGGATTGTCGGGTGTTAATTGACATTAACACCCGACAAATGCGGGTGTGTTACTTTCAGCTACTAGCCACTTTGGTGGGTTGAATTTTATATATAATATTTTAAAGGGGTCATGACATGGTTTTTTGTTTTGTTTTGTTTTATTATGTTCCCTTAGGTGCAATTATAGTATTACTATAGTTTTTTTTACAAAAAACTTTAAAAATGTAGTGATTTCTGACCTTTTCCCACCCTGTTTCTCCCCCTCTGATTCAAACAGTCTGTTTTGGGGGCGTTTCCCCTTTAAGACTTCAGTGTTAACGCCCACTGTTATGATTGGCTAAAGTCAGTGCTGCTTATGAATAAATTATTAACGTTAATCATTTTGTATCACATGTAGACTACACAATGAAACGTGATCCACCACGTGAAACTTCGGTCTTGCAATCTTTTACCATCGTGTCAATTCTCAATTGATTTTGATTCATATGAGAGAGAGAGAGAGAGAGAGAGAGAGAGAGAGAGAGAGAGAGAGACAGTTTGAAGGCGCGCGCGCAGCCGGGGCTCTCTCTCTCTCTCTCTCTGCTCGTTCTTTCAGTAACATGCCCTCACACTCATCTCACTCACCGTTCAAATAAAGCTTTGGCGCGCTGCATATGCTGCAAATAAACTGCATCCGACTGCTTTCCCTGACGTCTGGATCGTTCGGCAGCGTATTCAAACACCCAAACAGGAACAGCACATCTGCGTGGCATCGCAGTCATCTTGTAAACAGACCCACTCGCTGCACGTCGAGTCGTCGACTGAACACATGTGGGCGCGAGCCGCACGACAACGATGCGAAATGAGGCGTAGTTGTCCTGCGCTGGAGGCGGTCATATGCAAACGACTGGTACGTCACTTCTAACCGTGGATCCAGAACGAGCTGTATTTAGAGCTTGATTAAATAAATGCTTCGTTTATAATGGGGAGAACGTCTTAAGTTATGAAACTTGCAGGAAGTTTTAATAGTACATAGATCTCTTATATACCAAAAGATCAAGGCAAATTTGGTTTCTCATGTCATGACCCCTTTAAATTGTAGTTTTTAAAAAAGGCATCCAAAATAATCAAATAAGTGCAATGTAATGTTCTTAAAAGACAGCGAGTGACACTCAAACCCTCTTCCTCTCACTCTCGTTTAATTTGCTCTGGATCAATATTGTTGCTGTTACAGGACTTGAATTTCGCCGTGTTATTGCACGTATTGCTCATAATTGTACTCATTCCCGCAGATTTTGTGCTCACACCCAAAGTGTGTGAACATAAAGCCGCCTCAGATTATGAAACGAGTTCTTTTTTGCTGCTTATTGGGCTTAAATAGTCAAATACACACAAAATTATGTCAAAATGATGTTTTTGGTGAGTATTCACGTAAACGCAGTCAGTTATGTTTTATGTGAACGTAAACCGTTGTGAAAGAAAACTCATGTGTAACAGAATTTACTCATATTCTTTTTTACTCATATTCCCATATTTTTGGGAAAGACCTTTCAGATAATCCCTATGATTTTCTTCCGTAGGGTGTGAAGTTCCTGTGGGACTGTGTGACAGGAAGGCGGATTGAAAACTCGTACGGCTGTATCATGGCGGATGAGATGGGGCTGGGAAAGACTCTGCAGTGCATCACTCTCATGTGGACTTTACTTAAACAGAGTCCTGACTTCAAACCTGAGATCGACAAGGTCATCGTAGTGTCCCCTTCAAGCCTCGTGCGAAACTGGTACAATGAAGTGGGCAAATGGCTGGGTGGACGCGTGCAGCCTGTCGCTATCGATGGCGGCTCCAAAGAGGAGATCGATCGCAAACTTGGTATTCTTCTTCTCATTGTTACAACAGGAGTTATGTATAGGCTTTAAGACAAGACCATTTCACTTGAGATGCAAAACTGATCAAGAAGACTTTGCTGAGAATAGCTTGAATTCATTGTTTTTCTTACTCCATTGTTTTATTATTTTATGCATAAGCCTCACTAAATCTTGTTAAATTTGCACCTAAAACAAGAAAAAACAGAATTACATTTCCTATGCACATTTATCATGTTTTATTTTTTTTTTTACTGAAAAATGAGACAAATACTGATTTTAGATTTTTTGTTTTTGTGTGGCTTGTTTCGTGTTATAAGGTGTGTGTGTGTGGTCAGAGTTGCAGGTCCCCTCATGGCATGTTTTTTAAAAACTAAAAAATGCATATTTAAAGTTATATTTTGAAAAAAGACCTTAAAAGAAAATTTATGTAATTTGTTTCTTCAAATTGACCAGAAACACTAGTCCGCTCTTGCCCAGTATAGAGCGATAGTCCCCTGTTAGTAATATAGACATGCATGTGTGTGTGTGTTAATTTTTAGTAATTTGGCTATTAAAAAGCCCACATTGGCTGGTCACTATACTTCATCTTCTGTTTTGAATGAGTCTGTTATTCAGCTTCACTACATGTTCATGTCATCGCATGTGTTCTTTCAGAGAACTTCATCTCCCAGCATGGCATAAGAGTGCCAACTCCAATTTTAATAATATCCTATGAAACATTCCGCCTCCACACTGAAGTCCTGCACAGAGGCAAAGTTGGACTAGTTATCTGTGATGAGGTAAGTGTACAATAATAATAAAAAAAAAGTACAGAATCATGTAACGATTCGTAGAAAGCCTAAAAACATTAGGGAATTTAATTTTTTTTTATTTTCAGACCTTAAAAGGAAAGAGAAATGTGTGTGTGTATTTATATTTATATATATATATATATATATATATATATATATATATATATATATATATATATATATATATATATATATATATATATATATATATATAATAAATATATATATATATATATATATAATGTGTGTGTGTGTGTGTGTGTCATGGAAATTCTCAAGTTTCTCAAGTGAATACCATTTTAAAAGAAATAATAATAATACTTTGATTCAGCAAAGATGCTTTAAATTGAACAAAAGTGAAAGTTAATACATTTATGATGTTACAAAAGGTTCTATTTCAAATAAATGCTCTAGAAAAATATTTCAAAAAATGATCATGGTTTACACACAAATAAACTCTTTTCAACATTAATAAAAATGTTTCTTGAGAACCAAGTCAGCATATTATTAGACTGATTCATATATTAACGTAGACAGCATTTATTTTATTTTGTAATAATATTTCATAATAATACTGTATTTTTGTTCAGATAAATGCGGCTTTGATGAGAATAAAAGCCTCTTCTCACCAAGGGTGATAAATATAACGATAAAGATATAATTCTAAAAATTATAGTAAAAGAAAAGAGTTCACATCACAACTATAACAATATAGCACAGAGAAACAATGTCATTGGAATTACTTTCTGAACATTTTTTTCTGCTGATGAAGCATAGAAACCCTGAGACTTCTTTTTTTTTTTTTCTTTTTTTTTTTTTTAATCTTACCGACCCCAAACTTTTTTAACGTAGTGTATCATGGGGTCTCCATTAGGGCTGTCACTTTTGAGAAAAATCTAATTCGAACGGTTATCGGATATCAAGCAATGTATTCGAATATATTCGAATTTCTACGAGCCCCGTCCCCACCAAAAAAAGAAAAAAAAGATAAACACAGTAACGGAGATTCAATCACAAATGTATTAACAGTCTGACAGTCATAAACAGGACTCAGGCCTGTCTGAAAAAAAAAATCTTTGACTTAATGTTTTAAACAGCAGGTTATCAACATAATCTATATGAAGTGGCACTATGCATAGCCAATCACAAAAGTAGGCTACATGGAAAAAAAAAACTGAATCGGAACAGCACGGCACGGCACAAACATAACTTGACAGCTTGACAGCAACATTCATTTCTTAATATTGTTTGCTAGAAACACCAATTTATCAACTTGATCTGGATCAAGTGCGGCTCTCTTTTTATTGGCGATGTTCCCCGCGGTGGAGAACGCGCGCACACACAGGTATTTGTGCATCAATGTTGAGAGAAGTGGTATCTACGGTGTAGAACCCAAAATATTTCCAGACACTACTTTTTAGATGAGTTGGGGTCGTAATTGTCCACTCAGGCTGGCCGTTCTGTGCGTTATCTTCCATTTTCAAAACAGGGAAACTATTGGCAATTATTCGCTTGATTTGGTCATGGGCCGACGCTACAATACGTTTAGAGCGCCCGCTCCTGGATGAGATGGCAAACAATAAAATAAAAAAACAAACGGCCTAATCATAGACTGTAAAAAATGCGCTAAACATGGCACTTTAAAAAACGGATAGTTTATTTATAGTTCGAATACGGATATTTCACGTCATGTTCGAATGCATATTCGAATATCGAATAAAAAGTGACAGCCCTAGTCTCCATTCTGACTGTACCCGTGATGTCTGTTTAGGGTCACAGGCTGAAAAACTCAGACAACCAGACGTACCAGGCGCTGAACTCTATGAACGCTCAGAGGCGAGTGCTGATATCTGGAACTCCCATTCAGAACGACTTGCTGGAATATTTCAGTTTGGTGCATTTCGTAAATTCTGGTATCCTTGGTAAGAGACTTTTGATCGTTCCACTTGTACATGATCCTGTGGAGAACTTTACTCAATCAATATTTATTGTGTGTGCCTCAATAAGCGTCCATCTCTCTTCTATGTGTGTGTGCTTCTTCGATCGTCTCTTCTCTCAGGCACCGCTCAGGAGTTTAAGAAACGTTTTGAGATTCCGATCCTAAAGGGTCGTGACGCTGACGCCAGTGATAAAGACAGAGCTGCCGGAGAGGAGAAACTCCAGCAACTCATCAGCATTGTAAACCGGTGAGCATGAGAGAAAACGGCCCGGCCACTCTAACTCACCATTCAAATCATTTTAGTTTAACATTGTGTTTGTTTTGTTCAGGTGTTTGATTCGAAGAACCTCAGATATTCTTTCCAAGTATCTGCCTGTGAAGATTGAACAGGTTGTCTGCTGCAAGTAAGAGATCAGTTGATAGTCATATTTCCTACTTTCTAGCCCCTTTCACACACAGATTCCAGAAAATACACGGATAAAGTGACCCGGGATTTGACCCGTTTGATTTCACACTGCCAGTGATTTTCTGGAATCAGAAGTGCGTTCACACACAACCCGTAAAAATCCTGTAAAGACACGTGACATCGATGTGACATGTAATGTCTCATCAGCGTCTTAAGTTTGCTTAAACCACTTGTGCATTTTTTTTTCTCTGATTCAATCATTTACGCACCGTTTCACGCTGGCGAACGATCCCGGCTTCAGCGTCATCATTACGACACGCCATTGATTACGGCTTTTGTTCACCGCGCGCATTCCTGGACTGAACTCAGCAAAGTTAGACAGATTAGATCGTTCCTCCCTATGGATGTAGCCAAAATATTTATGCATGCTTTAATTTTTTCACACATCTCATATTGTATCGCCTGTTGGGGACAAGCCAGTGAGTCTGCCATTAGACCTCTAGAATCACTATACAAGCAAGCTATAAAAATACTTGATAAAAAGCCATTTCGCTATCACTATTGCAAGATTCTAGAGAAACATCATTTGAGTTTTGAAAAGTTTAGACTTTTTGCGAACTTGACTTTAGTGTATAAGATTCTACACGGCCTGGCCCCTCCTTGTTTGTTGGTTTTTATTTACAATCGCCCCGTAACTTCAGTAAAATCGACCAGAATAGCATCCATTTTTGATTGTAATATACCTTTGTCGTTCAACCTTTAGACAATCTGCTTTTTCTTACAAAGCTACTACGCAGTGGAATGCAATAGCGAATGATTTAAAGAGCTGCAAATCCATTAGAAGCTTTAAGTCAGAACTAAAATCCTTTCTGAAGACTACTCAAATCTGTACTCACTGAAGCTGATGTGGTGTTGATAAAATGTGGTTTTTGTTTTTTTTAAAAAAAAATTTTATAGAGATTGTTAGTGAGATTTTATAGAGATTGTTTTTATTTGTACCCTGCCAGGGGACTGCAGATGTAAAATAGCCTATGGCTAACTCTGGTACAATGCATCAAATGGCAACATTTATGTTATAAATTGTACATGGTCCCTAATAAATAAATAAAAAATAAAAAAAGTGACTAGGACCCCAACCCGGCATCGACTGGGTTGTGTTTGCGTTTATAAAAACGAAATTTGAGAGGGGCTTATGTAATAGCAAGGCTCAAAATAACATGTATAACAATATCAAGTGTTTAAAACAGGGATCTGTAACCTCATGCATATGTGCCATCATTAGCACATAAACAGTAAGTTTAACTTTATTTTGCATTAAAGAATAATAATTGTTTTTTTCCAGTCTTACTCCTCTCCAGAAAGAGCTGTACAAGTTATTCCTGAAGCAGTCCAAACCTGTCGAGAGTCTGCAGACCGGCAAGATCACGGTGTCTTCTCTGTCGTCCATCACCTCGCTGAAGAAGCTCTGCAACCGTGAGTGTGGACCTCTTTACCTTTGACATAATCAGCCCTTTTTTCTTTTCTGATAAAGTTATTGTTACACAGGGTTCCCGTGGGTCCTTAAAGTCTTAAATTAGATTTTTAAAATTTAAGACCATAAAAAGTCTTTAAAAGTGTTATTTTTTCTTATGAAAGGTCTTCATGTTTTGTATGACACTTTGGCTTAGACATATTTAAATGCTTTCCAAATTAAAACGATCTAATTGGCGTACGTATTCTTTTTTATTATTCTATCTTTATGGATTTGCTTGTTTACATGACAATTTGCGTCATTCGCGCCAGCCTTACGTCTGTCTCCTGCACGCGAGAGGACGGGTAGAAGAACGTTGGTAATAAATGTCAGTTCAATTGGCTTTATGCCCAGCTGCACTACTTCCTGAACTTCAGCCAGCTCCTTGTTTCCTGTCTGCCATTATTGGACAAATTGATTAATTCAGGTGTGCCTGACCTCAGTAGTGACGGCAACAATAATCAGACACACCTGAATTAATCAAGTTTGTCCAATAATGGCAGACAGGAAACAAGGAGCTGGCTGAAGTTCAGGAAGTAGTGCAGCTGGGCATAAAGCCTATTGTAAGTTCATTCTTTATGTGCGCTATGTATCGTCTATGATGATATTGTAATCATTGTTTTATTTTAACTATGGACGAGGCACTGCGAGCTGACATCGCTTTTTTTTTCGTTTTGAACGAATCGTTTTTTTTTTTATCATTTAACGATTCAATGAACTTGCTTTTCCCGAATGAATCAGCAGTTTGAGCAAATCGGTTGAATGAATGACTCTCTCAACTCACTTATTAAGACATTGCCGCCACCTACTGGCGGTTTAAGTTTTATTTTTAAAGTACCGGTACCCTTTAATTAAAATGTTAAAATTAGAAATAATTTCATATTTTCAATAATCAATTATATATTTTCAATATAATCATAAGTAAGTAAAAAAACTAATAGGCTATCATAGCTTTATTTATGCAATTGTAAATGGAGTGTAAATATATTAATGTCAGTTCTGATGCCGCTTTTGTGTCACCTCTGCACTGCAAAGATGGATTTTGATTTTAATGATTTAATTTGACTGGTAACAGTGCTGGTAATATGTTATTATTCTAATATAATTTAATTGGAATGTTAGAATTTGACATAAAAGGTGATTCATATCTCTAAATAAGCTTAGAAAAAATGTCCATATAGGTGAAAATGCCCCTGGAAATCAATTTAAGGTGGCAAATATTGCCCCTTAATAAAGTTAATTTATGTCAAGTTTAGTTTATTTGTATAGCACTTATACAACAGCCACACGACTGACCAAAATGCTGTACAGAGGTTGAAAAGGAAGTAAAAAGGTAAACAAACAATACAGCTAAAACAACAGGCCTAAACCAGCCATGGTACCAGTACAAAAACACAATCAGTAAAATATCATCTAATAATTATCAGTAAAACTTTGAAAATATTGCGATAGCCTATATGTTTGTCAATATTGCGCATCCTATTCTACGGTATTAATTTTGATTTCTTCAGGTCTTAAAAAGCCTTAAATTTGACTTTAAAAAGTGTGCTGGAACCCTGGTTACATTAAAACTGCACAAAAAAAAAAGTTTTTGTTCTCTCTGTTAGATCCTGCCTTGATTTATGAGAAGTGTCTGGCAGGAGAAGAGGGTTTCGATGGAGCCATGGACCTCTTCCCACAGAAGTATTCAACTAAAGCAGTGGAACCACAGCTCTCAGGTCAGTTACTGCCGTTCAAAAGTTGTTGTTTAAGTGTTTACCAAAAAGTTTCAAATATATGCTGTTCTTTTAAACTTTGTTCAGAATCCTGAAAAAAGTTTCTGAGGCAGCACAACTGTTTACAACTAATAATCAGAAAGGTTTCTTGAGAAGTAAATCATCATATTATCCTGATTTCTGAATGATCGTGTGACACTGAAGACTGGAGTAATGATGCTGGAAATTCAGCTTTGATCAGGAATAAATTACGTGAGCTAATTATGAACTGCACGTATCGTATGCAGCATGTATTCATCTTTGTTAGTGTTCATTTCAACATTTTCTAATATTTTATTAAAATCGTGTTAACATTAGTTAATGCACTGTGAACTAACATGAGCAGCTGTATTTTTATTAACTAACATTAACAAAGATTAACAAATACAATAATAAATGTATTGCTCATTGTTAGTTCATGTTAGATAATACATTAACTAATGTTACTAATGAACTTTAAGTAATTTTTAATTATATAAAAAAAATTATATACGTTGACAAATTTTTGTGCTCAGCAACTAACATTTGTGGCATTTTTCTTTTTTAAAACCTTCATAACTGCATTTTTCTGAACCATGTCAAATCAAATCCCTTTTATTTGTAACATCAATTTAATCTGTTGTTTTAAAATATTAAATATTAATCTGAATTTATATAATTAAATCAATCAACATCAAATAAAACCAAATGTAAAACAACATGGTACAAGCCTTGCTTGTAAAATGTATTCCATTTTAACCCATAATGTGTGTCATTTAAGCCCTGATTTATGAATGTCTGACCGTGATCTATGACGGCCTTGTTTTCAGGGAAGATGCTGGTACTGGATTATATCCTGGCGATGACCAGAACAACAACAAGTGATAAAGTGGTTCTGGTCTCTAACTACACACAGACTTTGGACCTTTTTGAAAAGCTGTGTCGAACCCGAAGGTGAGGATTTCAGATAATATAAATCCAACATTAGTGTAGAGCGCAAGCGGCCTTGATCTGGAAGTGTTTTCTCCATCTGCCTCCCTTTAGATGTACACAACATTACCAAAATATTACCATTCAGTCTTATGATGGTTTAATAATATATTTTTCTTCATGAATAGATACCTTTACGTTAGACTGGATGGGACAATGTCCATCAAGAAGAGAGCAAAGGTTGTGGAGAGATTCAACACCCCATCTGTAAGTCTTATTGTACTGTATTGGTGTTATTATTTTAGTTCTATTTATATACTATTATATTTTTAAAAATGATATATATACACACACAGTCCTTTAACACACCCATGCTAAAGTTGAGGAATAAAAAAAATCATCTTTTGGAAATTGATCTTAATGCCTTAAAGGTTGGAGTTTTCCTCATTTTTTTTAATTAAGGACACCAATTTTCTTTGTGAATTAATAATGTATCATAAATAAATAAATGTTCTTCCTTAAAACACAGGGTGCATAAGTCAGGACACCCCATGTTAAATCCCCATAGAGGCAGCAGATTTTTATTTTTAAAGGCCAGTTATTTCATGGATCCAGGATAATATGCATCCTGATAAAGTTCCCTTGGCCTGTGTAATTAAAATATCCCACATCGTCATCACACACTCTTCACCACACCTAGAGATTGGCATGAGCTACTTTCCATAAGATCATCTCTCAATGCAAAGCAAACCAGCTATTAGGCTAACTGAAATAAAACCATGCCAATCTCTAGGTGTGGTGAAGAGTGTGTGATGATGATGTGGGATATTTTAATTCCATTGGTGTGTTCACTTATGCTAAGCACTGTATGTATATATATATATATATATATATATATATATATATATATATATATATATATATAGCTTTCATTTTGTGCTTTTCTTTTTTTAATCACTGTTTAGGTTTATTTTTTATTTCAGCTTCAGTTTTAGATTTTAGGTAAATTTAAAATTTCAGTTAGAAATTTTAGTGCTTCAACTTAAAATAGAAATGTTGCCTTGTGTGCTAACTGAAATAAGTTTGCTTTTCATCTAATATTTATAGTGTATTTTATTTCAGCTTTAGCACTTTAATTCCTCTCTTCCAGAATCCAGAGTTCATCTTCATGCTGAGTAGCAAGGCTGGAGGCTGTGGGCTGAATCTGATTGGTGCAAATCGCCTAGTGATGTTCGACCCTGACTGGAATCCAGCCAATGACGAGCAGGCGATGGCCAGAGTGTGGCGAGATGGACAGAAGAAGACCTGCTTCATCTACAGACTGCTGTCGGTGAGTTGAGAGAGATGTTTTCCCAATTAAATGGCTAAAAAAAATGTCTCTTGTACAAGATGCTCATTTAAAATTGGATCATTAGTAGGGCTGGGTATCGTAACAAAATTTTCGATACCGATACCTTGACTTCGATACCGGTTCCTGAACGATACCTTTTTCGGTACCAATTTTAGGAAATCCGTTTTAACAATATTGCATTACCTTTCTTTTTTTTTCAGTTTGTTGACTTTTTTACACTCATATTGAGTCTGTAAAAAAAAAAAAAAAAAAAAAAAGCTAAAATGTTCTATGTTTCCTAATCATTTAACAACATGTTTTCTTTACTTCAATGAGCTCATTGTTTCTGCCTTAATGCATTGTTTAACAATGAAACAATGAAAATTAATAGAAATGCATTACACACAGTCACTCACCTCTAACAGATCACAAATTGTAATTTAGACACATGCATTTTCTGTAAAGCTGCTTTGAAACGATATGTTTTGTGAAAAATGCTATACAAATAAATGTGAATTTAATTAAATATAGGCTACTGGGGTGTGAAGTATACCTCGCGCTCAAAAAAAAAAAAAAAAAAAAACAACGCATAAAGCTTGCCGCAAAGCAGTGGCGAAAGTAGCCTATTGATTATGGATGTGTCGAGAAAAAATAGCAAGGATATATTTAAAGTTTTTATTAATAAACAAGTGTTTCCTGATTGTGTTGTCTGCAAAGATGAATATGGCGATGTTGACTCGATCGTCATTCCTGCAGTAGTGAACACGGACGCGCGCCTGGATTACATAATCAAACTCTTTATTTCTAATTGTTTAGTTTAAAAGTAGACATATTTGGTTAGAAGTAGACATAAGTCTATATGCCTATTTCTCGTGTCTGTGAGTCAAGTATCCTATACGCTTAGTTTCGGTTCGTTTGTGACGCGCTCCAGTTCTTGTAGTCGAAGATGGAAAAACGCTCTCAAGGGTTGCCGGTCTTGGCAGCAATTATCTTGTTGAAAATATTGCATCGCGTGCTTCTGACATCGAGTGTGGTACATAGGTAGGTACACTGTTGATCTTTTCCACATATTTTCTATCTATCTGGTTTGGGACACACACACACACACACTACAGCCTCAAGTGCGACGAGCCACGTCTCTCTGGGCAACCACGTAAACTAACTTTAGTGTTTTTCCGCCACAGCCAATCATGCTGCATACTTATTCATTGTTTCACTGACGTTGACTAGATTAACCCCTTAGGTATCGAAATGTGGTACCGAAAAACAAGACATGTTTCGATACTTGGTAGTATCGAGACAATTCGGTCGGTACCTAAAAAGTATCGAACTCGGTACCCAGCCCTAATCATTAGCCGGCTTGTTTCTTTCCCCCTCTTTTAGACTGGAACGATAGAGGAAAAGATCCTACAGAGACAGGCTCATAAGAAAGCTTTGAGTAGTTGTGTAGTGGATGAGGAACAAGATGTGGAAAGACATTTCTCTCTTGGAGAGCTACGAGAACTCTTCTCACTCAACGAGACGACGGTCAGCGACACACATGACAGGTAACGCACTACATCACTGTCGTTCTCACCTTTGTAAAAGTGTGGATTTAGCACCTAAAGAACAACTCTTGATACAAAAACATTGTGCGAGTTCTTGATTTTAATCTTGTTTATACATTATATACAAGCAAGGATGCAAATTTTCTTAAATATCTACACGAATGCAAATGTGGCATTGATTTTTACCATAATTTTATATCCCTCCATTGAACATTTTGAGTTATTTAATAAATGCCTCAGGAGTGATGCCACTCTAAAAAGTTAGGGAACCACTGCCATACAGCATCATCACGCACCGGCCTCAAACTGTTGTGGCGCGTCATGTCACATAAGCACCCGTTACCGATTTGCTGGATGAGTGGGATAATGGCTCTAGATGAGTCTTTTAAGGTGATGAGACGCAGGGCCCACGACCGATCTAAATTATCCAGATAGAAATGTATTGCCCATTTTCAATCACTTGGCAAGATTGCTCAAAGTTGCCCTGTGTATCATCACCTTTAGTCCACTCAATTGCTTACTCATGACACATAGCAACACAGCTAAAAGTATACCTAATTTATTGGACCTTTTATTGAAATTAGCCTACTTTTACCTGTTAAAATCCCTTAAGAACTGTGTTTGAGTCGGGAGGTGCGACACAAAAGTGGTGTTTGCAAGTTTAATTTAGTACATCCACTATGTGCCCTTCGGGTTACAGAAGCTGCATACTTCACCTTTAACACCTAATGTTGCATTCATGGATGAGAACATCTCAAAATGCATTTCTAATAAGATTATCAGGAGGCGTTTGTATTGAAATCCCTTTTTGTGTTTGTGTCAGGTTTCGCTGCAGGCGCTGTATAAACAATCGTCAGGTGCGTCCTCCTCCAGAGGATTCGGACTGCACCAGTGACCTGTCCAACTGGCAGCACTGTTCAGATAAAAGAGGCCTGAGGGACCCGGTGCTGCAGGCGTCCTGGGACGCTGCCGTCTCCTTCGTCTTTCACCAGCGCTCGCACGAGGACCAGAGAGGAGTCGTCTGAGCGCCATCAGGAAACATGTCCGATCATACAGGCTGAACACTGATCTGGGAACTGTAGGACCGCAGCTTTCTGCTGTTCAATCCATAGTACACTGTATTTAAATTCTCTTTCTTTCTTTCTTTTTATTTATTCTGTGCATTTATGTACAAATTCAATGCGTCATTAAACGTGAACTATATCCAAGGTGTTTATGCTGGTCGTTTCTTAGTCACATCTGCATGAGTTTGTTCCCCACACGGAAAACCAAATGTCTTTCGAACGCAGCTAAAGCGTTCGTTACATCACACTGATGTGATCTGCCATGGTGGACCGGGAGTCCCAGTCATCCGTTATGATGTTACAGTACGGGAAGAGCTTTCGCAGAGCTTGACCTTTAACCTCAGGGTCACGATCCAGTGGATTAAAGCGCAGGTCTAGGGTCAGTCGCTGAACTGGCCTGCATGTTTCCAGCAGCTGTGCAAACTCCAGAAGTTCAGCAGGAAGAATGAAGTTTGAGCTGTGTGAAAGAACACATTATGTTTATTGTGGAAACAAACATGTATGGAAGATGCATGCAACAAAACCAGTATTACCTAAGGTCTAATTTTGTGATTTTGCTGGGACGGCATCCTGAGAATAAGTTGGCCATCTCTGTGACACCTGATGCTGGAAAAAGAAAAACAAGTTTAGTCATATTTCCCCCCCCCATTATTTCACAGAACACAAAATTGTTAATAACATATTTTAGTCTGTTGCTCATACAAAGCTGCATATTAGAATGATCCTTCAAAAATTATTCTAATATGCTGATTTGATGCTTAAGAAACATTTCCCATTATTAGCAATGTTGTAAACTGTTGTGTGGCTTCAGATTTTTGTGGAAACTGATACATTTTTCAGGATTCTTTGATGAATACAATCTTTTGTAACATTCTTAATCACTTTTGATCAATGTAACGCATCCTTGCTGAATAAAAGTATTCAATAAAAATAGGGATGCACGACATATTAAAGCCAATAAATGATGAATATTTCCTTCAGATGTGCACTGTTCACCATTAAGGGTTTGAATTGCTTGAAATAACTTAAAAACAAAAAATACAGTTAAGTGCAACATGTGCAGCGCAAGTCATATAAGCTACAATACATTATAATGAGAACATCATTATAATTGTGTGTTTGGGTCATGGCTGTTAATGGTGACTTGTTTTGTAATCAGGATCTCAAAAATTATATAAAAATTTGGATTTATCGGTATTGGACAAAATGTTCATATCGGTGCATCCCTAAATACAAAATAATAGCAACCCTGTACGGAGTGAGTGGAGTCTCACCCAGTCGGTTCTGGGCCAGCGTCAGGCTCTGGAGGGACGAGACCCCTTTCAGCGCTCCTACAAACGGCAGCAGGAAGTCCTTCTTCACGGCACACTTATCCAGCAGCCGACAGTCTTTCAAGGACAGCTCTGAGATTCAACCAACAGTACAAACATTAGGCTTTCACTTCAAGACTCAGGCTAGCTTTTGTATGAATGCAAGAAGTGCAGCACGGGTGTAACTTCAGTATCTCTGCTCTTTGGGTGTAGGGAGGGTTTCACTCGTAAGAAATAGGGCTCCACAATATATCGCGATATGCATATCGCAACCGCTTGCAATAACTGGGGTCATGATCAAAAGACGGAGAAAATCACTCACTGCTCTTGGCTGAATAACTTTTGTAACTTTCATAAGAATCCGTGTTTCATTCATTCATACAGTGAAAACTAAGCAGTGTTTTATTTTTACATTTAATTATTCAGTGTCTGTTAATAAACCTAATGCCCTAAACCCCTTGGTTTACACTAATGTTAAAACAACTCTTCTTGCTACAGTAAAACACTGATGTTCACTTTCAGAAGTTGGGATGTTTTCTAGTCACAAAAAGAATGTGAAACTATATTTGTAGATATAATTGTAAATACATTTTAAAGATCATTTAAGTATATTTTACACACTTTAAGCATTATCGTATCGCATATCGAATCAATACATTATTTAATGAGTTATCGCATTTTTCTTCAATATCGCGCAGCCCTAAAAAACAATCCAAGGCACTCGAGTAATTGGTTTTTAGAAAAATATAAAAAGCATTTATTCTTTCATGGCTTAGATTTCTACGGCACACAGTGTTGCTTGTCTCCTGTTTTTAACAAACTAAGCCATGAAAGAATAAAAGCTTTTTATATTTTTCTAAAAACGAATTATTTAACGTGCCTTGGATTGTTTTTTTTATGCATTATGCTGTACCTTCTAACACAGAATCCTCCAGAAAATGAAGAATCTCCTGGTGATAGTCAGATAGGTTTACGTCTTCCAGGTTTAACACTTTGAGTAAAGGATTAGATTCTATGAGGGGAAAAGAGACATGTATCATGTTAACAACTGCGTTTGTACAAAACAAAACTAGTTTGTAGATTAATAGCATTTAGTCAGGAAAAACATTGTGTAATACAACACTGAAATGATTCATTTTCAAACATTACAAGTCAGTTGTAAAGGAGTTGCTAGAATCAGGTACGGCAAGTATTTCTACATTATTAAACTGCTGTGACATTTTTTCACCATTATCCCAGAAATACATTTGTTTGGCCTCTGCTTTTGTGAAAAAGTAGTACGCTTAGTTGTATTGAATGTGCACGACTTGTAGTGTACTTCAAATATTATTAAGAGTATATTCCATATTCCTGTAAAAAAACAAAAAACTACTATAATATCAATGAAATAAAAGGGCACTTTTAAGCAACTATTAAGTACACGTTTAAAAAATGCACTTTGTAATAATGTCAAATAAGGTTTTACTTTAAAGTACATTTTAAATCATGTTTAAAGTTATTTGTCGTGCTTAAAGAAGTACACTTATTTTAATGTGTTGACAAACATAGTAAAGCACTTGATTTTAATTGCAGTGTTATTTGATGTATGACATACAAGACTACTTTGGTTAGAAAACAGTGAAAACACTTCTAAACCTAATTTGTTCATTTTAACTCAATTATTAAAATCAAAAGTTGTATCTGTTAATATTATTTATGAACCCGAGCTGACATGAACTAACAATGAACGGTTGTATTTTTATCAACTAACATTACTGCAACAAATGTATTGCTCATTGTTAGTAAATGTTAATGCATTATCTAATGACCTATTTGTAAACTGTTACCATTTAAACTCTAATACATTTTCATTTAATTGCAATTAACATGCACCAGTGTCTGAAAACATTGCATTCAGTTTACATTTCACATTATTTCTGTAGTATTTTAGAGTTATGTGTTAATTCTTCCCGAGGGTGACAGAAGGAGGTTGAGGTTTGTGTAAATGTGCGGCTGACGCAGGAGTACCTGCTAACGTGTGAAACGAGCGTGGACACAGCTTTATTCCTGTGAGATGGAGGCTGGAGAGTTTGGGAGCCCACGTCAGCTCCTGAAGAAAACACTCGACTGTCATCGGACCCGGGGATTTGATCGACAGCTTCTCCAGGCACAGCACTGTGAATAACAGATGAACACGAAATGATCAATCTCAAACGCATATTATTAATGAATGATAGATCAAATTGAACAAATATCTTCAGTTACAATCAGTTTAAGAGTGATGACACTGTGTTGTGGCAAAAATTCATTAAACAGACATCACTGCATAAGAGACACTCAGAGTCAAATTAGTAAAAAGAAAAGTATGTATTCTTGCAAGAATAGGCTCAAACGCCAACACAGATGTTACCCTGTGAAGTGAGTGACATCTGTGGTGGAGACTGAGCCTATTCTTGCAAGAATAAATACTTTTCTTTTTACTAATTGTGTCTTTTATGCAGTGATGTCTGTTTAATGAATTTTTGCCACAACAATTTGGTGTCAGAAGGGAGATTCCTTGGATGTGCCTTCTGGACCCGAGAGCGGACGGTGTTTGGCCACCTGGACTGAACAGTTCCAGCTCTACCTCGTAAGCTTGAGAGAGAGAAGCTGACCGCTATCGGGGACAGGACAAGCACCACTGGAATCAAAAGAACCCGTGGCAATAGAAAAAAGACATCCTGGTAAGAGACAGCTAAATTTTATTTTATTTTGGGGATAAAACTGAGTGGAACTATACTGGCTGGGTCTATTTCTGCGGTACGGGTACAAGACGTTTCGGGGGGGGGGAGTTTAGACCTGGAACGGGTCAGAGAAAAATTTCCAACCTGAGACTGAGTTCTCGTTTGTTGGTTTGTAACCAAAACACAGCACTAAGAAGTGCGAACGCCTTGCCGATTTAGGGAAGGGAAAAATCGGATCTGACGGAGATTACAGTCACATAGAAATCCGCAGGGGTAGAAAACGGCCAGTATGGGGAAATCTCAGAGCAAGCTTGCCAGATATGATACACTGGTGTTCTATCAAATGAGAAAACATTATGGGCAGAAATGTATGCTGGACATTACAAAAATTAATACAACATCATGATTTTCCTAGAGAGGGAACACTGAGCGCTACGAGATTAAAAGTAGTGAAGGAATCAGTGGAACGGGGCAGCGAAAAGAAAGCAGGTTGCTGTGGCTGCGTTCAGCATGTGTGTAAGAACTGTGAACAAACAGTAGATTGCTAGCTTCAGGAAGCTGATAAGCGAGAACGAAAACAAATGCAGAAAGAATTAGCATGTAGGAGTGAGAATGAAATGTGTGAAAGATCTGTATGTGTGTCAGCACCACCATAAGAGACTAACAGAAAATGAGTGTTTGTGTTTCTCCACATGAAACAGTGATCGGGCCGGCAACACCAGCGTACAAACATCACTATCCAGTAGCGGAGCTGAGAGCCCTGAAACTAAACCCTGACCTCGACTGCTCTCCGCTCAGAAGATCAGCGCAAGCACCAACACAACTACAAGCACAAGCAGCTCCACTCGACTTCGGCGAATCTATGGATGACGAAACCCCTGATCCGGACTGAGAGCAGAACTGAAAAGATCAGCTTCACGGTCCGGGTGGCAGGTAACAAATTTTCTGAACTAATCACTTCTTGTCAAGAATTCAGTCCAACCACCCAGGAACTGAAACGGCTGCTAGCCGTGAAACTGGGGGGCCACGAACCGGCACAAGGTGAGCGGACGGATGAGAAGACAAGGGGACGGGAACAAGAGATGGTGGAAATCATGAGTTCAAGAACTGTACCCAGGGTTCCCACTAGGGGTGCAACGGTACAGATAGCCCACGGTACGGTCCGTACCTCGGTTTTTGGGCCACGGTCTCGGTTCGGTTTCGGTACATGTTTTGTGCAGAAAGATACTGCTATTTCATCCCAAAAATAATTTTTCTTATGAGCATAAACAGAATGTCACAGTAGGAAGAACATCAATGTGTATGGAATAGATTAACACTCTAGTCTGTACTGAACAACACTAAGTAATACAACCTCTTCAACTACCACTTATGAAATACAAAATGTAAACAAACACACTTTAGAATATTCAAGTGGATCCCAATTCCAAACCTTGATAACTGGTAAATGAAGTGATCAATGTGAAAGAAAAAGTGCACTTTTACCTTTAAACAAACATAAATTAGCTTGTGGTTTGAATTTTAAAAAAGCAGAGCAAAATAATATATATATATAAAAAAAAAAATATTATCGGGGTGTCATTGGTTGTTGCGTTAAATCTTACCCAGATACAATAGTGCTATTTTCTGATTGGCTGACAACACCAGACGAATCAGACGCGCTTGATTCCTGCCGGTTCCACAGTGAGAGCGGCGCGGACAGAGTTTTGGCCGCTGTGGCATATTAAATATATTACAAATAGTTTTTCAGCGTGAGAAATACAATGCGTGGCGGGAGAGCGTGACAAAAGACCGAAATGAGTGACTGTCACGCTCAATGCGTGACACTTGAGAGCCCTGCTAGTAATACGAGCGAGTGAGTGACAGAAGTTTGCGTGTGGGTGCACAACAGTGATTGATTGGACACATTAACTTGCGGGGGCGGGCTTTCGTCTGCCTGGACAGGCAAACGCACCTGAAGGCGTGAAAAGCAAAAACTAAAAGGATCAGCGCGAACTCAATGGCAAAACCGAAGTCCCGCGGGACACGAGGGTAGATTGTCCCGTGCAGGGCTGACCGATTGCATCCCTAGTTCCCACTCTTTTCTTTAAATGATTTTCCAGGACATTTTCAAGACTTTTTCAGCTGCTACAGTGCGAATCAAGTTATCACAACTAAGGCTGGGCGATATACCGATATTATCATATCGAGATATATTTTGAAACAGATGTGATATTGTACCTACTGTATACTGTTATATCTGTATTATATTTGTGCAAAGATTGTTGTCTTTCACAATGCACCTGCTTTCCTCTACTTGCAATGCCACACTACTAAAACAGAAGTTATTCTCTGCTTTAGTTCATACACTGCTATTTTACTTGCTGATATCAGTTTAAAAGTCCAAACTCTCACAGCCAAGCTGTATTCGCAATCAGTCACTAACGTTAGAAAATACTAACTATTATCGGACTTCTCAATTAATTGCATCTGCTCGCACTAAGGCACATTACGCATCTGGTATACATAATGGCATAAACTGATGAGTTATGTGTTTTTGACTCTAAATTATTTTGATTTATCAAAACTTTGAAACCGTTTTTGTCAATTATATTGCTGAAATGGATAGACCTTTTGTAAAGCTAAATGTGTTTATGTAAAATCCATTTAGCCTACTGGTGTATGAAATGGATCTGAAGTAAAATATTCTGACAAACTAGGGTAAAATATTATTTTTCCAGGACAACGCAAACTTTTCCAGGACATTTTACTTTTTTTCCCATTTTCCATGGGTTTTCCAGGACTGGAAAATTGGTCTTTCAATTTCCAGGTTTTCCAGGACGCGTGGGAACCCTGTGTACCAAGTGCGTGAAGTGCAAGGAGGACGGACACTGGGCCAGGGAATGTCCGCAACAGAAGGCGGATTGAAGCAAGGCGAGCGGAGAGCACAGAGGAGAGGGTCGAAGGAAGGGTGATCAGCTGCCAACTACTACAGAACAGGTAAGTGAACTTTTTTTTTTAACCACACACACACACACACACCACACAAGCACATACACTGATTTACATACTGCTCTTTGCAATGAAGAAAAAAGCTTGCAAACCTTTATGTGTGACTGACAAAGTTAAGCAATGATGTTTCTGCTGGATGTTTGAGAATATACAAAAGTTTAGGATTTTTACAAATGCCAAGATATCCAATGTTAGTTGATGGTACATTAGTGGATTTTCTTGTTGCCCATTCTACTGTACGACCATGTGACTTGCCATGTGTACCGAAGCTGACAGAAACAGTGCGTGAAAGCACGTCAGCGTCGGGGCACTTAATTTCTGAAAAATACACAGTGCCCTTAGCGTGTGAGACAGAGAGGGGAAGAATATTGACACATTCATTTCTGTGTTCACTGTCCTGTCCCGCACCGCTAATGGCCAGAGATTTGATGTGTGAATTAAGTTTGACCCTTACTGCTGATTCCGGCGGAATCTGCATTGAGGAAGAACCACAGATGTGCTGTTCAAAATTTGCAATGGGCATACGAATGGTGTGCAACAGATTTGAATTGGGCACAAATGATTTTGAAATTGGCAAAAGATCGAACGATGTGATGAAACACAGAGAATATGATGCCTGACAAATTACATGTTGTATTTGAGAGAGACCAACAGTATGAGGAGGGCTGGTTTAACAAAGCAGACAGTGAGACTGTAAAATTTGATAAGATTTTCTGGACAGAAAATGTGTGTGTGCATTTTAAGCTTGCCTGACAGATAAACGACAGAAGATAGCAGGAGAGACAGCGCCTAACCAAGGCCAAAGCGCAAGCATGGGCAGAGTTAGGCCCTTTTGTGAATGAATGCATGAAAGTAACAGATTGGGCTAAGAGTACAGAAGGGGTTAAACACAGCACAAGTTTGGGAGCGTTTATGTCAAAATGTGGTTTTGAGTTGGAAGTGCAGAGAACTGTAACTGCCATTGTGAAGAGTGTGGGGGAGAAACATGAGGTGGGGGCTACCTCTGTCACAGACATTCACCCTGCTCTGACAGAGGTACCTCCTAAATTGTGGGCAAAACACAAGCCCAATATCACCTTAAAGGTTGTATCAGTGATTTCAGGCCCAAAAATAAATGTCTAATCTTTCCTAACGATCCGCTAGCTGTCCGCCCCATAAGCATGCCGTCCAAAAACCGCCTCTCTGTAGGCAGCCTAGGCTCTGAGATCTGCACACAAAAACACATGGGACAACCACCACTCAAAACCAAAATAAACAGTGTTTCAACCAATCACCGACAGGGGCGGGTGTTGCTCTGTCCAGCCGTGCACAAGCTCAAAACCTCACAACACCCGCCCCTGTCGGTGATTGGTTGGAACACTGTTTATTTTGTTTTGAGTGGTGGTGTACCCATTTGTTTTGTGTGCAGATCTTAGAGCCTAGGCTGCCTACAGAGACGCGTTTTTTTGACAGTCTGCTTATAGGGTGGGCAGCTAGCGGATCGTTAGGAAAGATTAGACATTTATTTTTGGGCCTGAAATCACTGATACAACCTTTAAGCTTTCTTCTTTTAAAATACTATTTCACAAATGTTTAAGAAGAGTGGTCATTTATGATAATGTGATGATACGACTTAAAATTTGTCTTATTATTTATTATTGTGATTATGGGTAATCTGAATGATAAAAAGCAGGGATTGTTGGGGAAATTTTAATTTCACATTGATCAGTTTGATTATTGGGTCATGGGTTTCTGTTCATTCAACTACAGGGTTCAGTAATAGGTCATGTGTTTCTATTCATTTACTTACAAATGGATAATGCAGAGGAATGTAATGGGCCTGGGAGGTAGAAACGTGACTTAAGATGATTGGATCAGGTCAGAGGTCAGTTAGGCAAGGGGGAGATCTAAGGGACTAGTTAGTAATGAATGTAGACCAGCAATATGGATTCCTTTGTTTTGTCTTCCTATAATGTGATAATGTCTGTGGAAAATTACTGAGAGGCAAGGCCATAGCAAACAGCCTTGGAGAAGAACTGTATAAAGATTGGCCCGACCTCTGTTATCGGTGTCACTCCTTGCATGGGCAACTGTGTATTTGGACTGAACCTATTTGTTCTTGCAAGAATAAATACTTTTCTTTTTACTAATTTGACTCTGAGTGTCTCTTACGCAGTGATGTCTGTTTAATGAATTTTTGCCACAACACACTGTCAGTGTTATTTTAATATAATTGAGCTATTTATATAGAATTTATCAATATTATGAATCTGTTATTTTTATTTTACATAACTGTTTTTAGTTAAAGTTGTATAAGTTTTGTTGTTCTTTTTAAAAGTTTTTTTAAAATATGTCTATATAGTTACTTTTTACCCCTTTTTCCATTAGTTTTAATTATTTTAGTAAATCAAATTACACTAAATAAAAATGAGAAATTGTGCCTGGGCAATTAAATGAAAACTTAAATATATATATGTTTTTTTATTTTATTTTAGTTAACATTTATTTTATTTCAAGTAACAAAAAAATATTTTTATGTTTTTAAAGGTCCCCTGACATGAAATTTTCACTTTCTGAGGTTTTTTAACATTAATATTAGTTCCCCTAGCCTGTATTTGGTCCCCTCGTGTCTAGAAATTTCAGTCGGTGTAAACCGAGTTTTGGCTATCTTTCTCTGCCTGTGAGAAAATGAGATCTCAGACGGGCTGATCTTGAATCTCCCCTATATGACGTCATATAGGGGAAAGTTACCTCCCCCTTCTCTGCTTTGCCCGCCCAGAGAATTTGACCCGCCCATGTGAAAACGAGCTAGGAAGTACGAACGCGCTCGCACGATTTTAGTTTATCCTCGAGAGATATCATGGCGTGTGACCGATCGAAGCACAAAAGTTGAATAGAGAGATATAATGGCTTGCAAACGAGCGAAGCATGGCAGTTGATCAGTGTTCGGATGTACAATGAACACAAAAGTATTTTTTAGTTCCTTCATCCGAGCCTCTAAAGAAACAATGGGTTAATTTCATTTTCTCTGGAAATGCGCCGACACAACTTCCCAAAGTTTTGGATGGTCCAAACATTTCACCGACGACTGTTTCCTCAACTTGGGCCAATACAGAGCTGGCCTCGATGAACGTCTGAAAATAAATCGATCGAGCTAACTTACCAAGCAACAATTCAAGTTCAAGTTCAGACAGGTAATCTTTCTCTCAAAATCGTTCAATCGAGTTTATCTGGACAACTCGTTATGAAATCAATGACGCACGTGACTGCATAACGAAGCTCTTACTGTATATACATCATCCTGATTGCATTGGTGAAAGCATTAGAGAGAGTGCAGAAACTGCGTTGTCTCGCGATCAACAGACTGTCATCTGCTTGCTCAATGCTCATCACAGCAACATTTTATGTGATGGGAATAGATCTAAATACTTTAAAAACTTCTCACGATTCGTTAATCTCGATAGCTGTATTAGTAAAAACGTATAATAGCTGTAGTAAAAGTATTCGAGAGAGTTTCACATGTATTTCATATGCACGCATGTCAGCCAATCACAGCAGAGGCCGGTTACACACAGACACGCCCCTCCAAACAGAGCGTTTGGGCTCAGGGCAAAAATCAGGCTAGGAAAAATGCCTTTTATTTCTAAATTATGACTATTTTTGATCTAAAAAACATACTAACATTATAAGGGCAACCCAGGACACATTATAAAATAATAAAATAACCCCATGTCAGGGGACCTTTAATTTTCAATAATAACCCTGCAATGATTCAGCACCTGCTCAGTAAAACTCTACTGTCTGACAAAACAAAGCGTGATCATTTATTTTGTAAGAAATTCTGGGCAAAAAATTATATAAAGCCTTTGATCAGATTTAGGGAGAAAAAAACAGCCTTTTAAATAGCAAATCATATGTGGCCAAATCTGAGTGTTTTGTTTTTTTTTGTATTGTTGTTGTTGGTTTTTTGGATTTTTGGCCATCCAATATTTTGATGCCATTGATTTTATATAATATCTACTCCACCTCTAGGTTGTTGGCTAAAAGTTAACATCAACCAGTGATGTTCAATCTATCTACGCATGAAAACTGGAGCATATCATGTGCAGAATTCAAATGTATTTGTTAGACTGACCTTTGCTCTGAGAGAGGTGCGTCTTCCGCCTGCGTGTGTGTCTGCAACTGTCGCCAGGAGGGCAGATGTCCAGAGAAAGGCTCAGTAGAGTCGGACACGCTCTCAGCACTCTGATCAAGTGTCGGTGACTGTAAACCTGACTTATACTGAGATCTTTGAGCGAGCAGCCGGGGTTCAGGAACAAGCGTCGGAGAGACTCCACCAACACTGACATCTCCTCCTCATAAATGAGCCCTGGAGAGACTAACAGAGAGACACTGCTTTACTGCACACCATCCTGCACTCAGAGATGTACATATTACGGCCAGACTAGGGCAAATATATATATATATATATTGGTCAAGTCCAGCACTCTGTAAAGTCTCCTCCAGCACATCCCAAAGACTTTCAATGAGTTTCAGCTCTGGACTCAGAGGAGCCGATTCATGTGTGAAAATGATTCTTCATGTTTCCTCCCAAACATTCTTTCACAATCTGAGCCTGATGAATCTTGGCTGGAATATGGCCATGATGTGTCTTCCTATATGGTTGTTTAAAGGGCACCTATTATGCCCCTTTTTACAAGATGTAACATTGGTCTCGGGTGTCCCCAGAATGTATTTTTGAAGTTTCAGCACAAAATACCCCACAGTTACTTTATTATAACCATTTGAAAATGTCACTTTTGGGGCCTGTTTTAAAAAGAGCTGTTTTGGAGTGTACCACCTTAAATGTAAATGAGCTCTGAGAAGCAC
Source organism: Semotilus atromaculatus (assembly GCA_031834385.1). NCBI lineage: Eukaryota > Metazoa > Chordata > Actinopteri > Cypriniformes > Leuciscidae > Semotilus > Semotilus atromaculatus. Next base: position 10,679,840 of record JAULUF010000016.1, on the reverse strand, counting down.
TGAGAGTGAGAGACCCGCTGTTTTATATGGCGTTCAGCCGTACATGTTTGAAACGGAATCAGATGATGAAGAGACTCCGGCAGAAGAAACACATGAGAATGGACCAGGACGTCTCGGAATGGTTATTTGATACATTTATGTACTTATAGAGTTTTAATCGCGTCCCCTTTGCAATTATGGATGTGCAACACACACACAGACACACACAAACTGTGATAACGTTGGCGCAATTTTTTGAAACTACAAACACAAATACTGTGATAACGTTTGCTACGTACAAACGAAATTACATTTATGCGAGGGACCTGTTGCGTCATGTTTACATTACTTGTCGTACAGGTGCTTATGTGGCAAATGTGAGAGGATGGCTACAGAACAAGATTAAGTTATATATGCAGTTTTTCATACAATATCTTTAAAAAAAATATTGATAAAACGTGTGGTTACACACCAGACAAAAAAGGTTTAAATTATATACACAGACATCCTACGACGACGACAACAACTTTAGACGCATTTGATGTTGAATTGGCTGACATCGATTGAAATTACATTTGCTCAAAAATCATAAAATACACTTACTTCTTCTGGAGGGGACGTTGGATCGCGAACAGTAGGCAACGATCCACACTTGAGGATTAACTTTGAAACTTTGAAGCAAGACCTGCTTTGAATTGACCCTCGTTCACAAAACAGTCAGTCAGAAAATGATTCGCGCAAACATAAACGTATTTTGGAAGTTTAAGTGGCGCCTTTCCTTCGTAAATAAAATACATCCACTGCGTTTTCAGTGGCTCTGATGTCGGACGTAAGTGAAAACTACTATGTACATTATTACATCCCACAACAGAACACTTATGTTTCTTAGGAGACATTACCGGCTGACGTTGAAACTGTCGAGGATGGTGTACAGATCACAGAGGGCGGGGTCTATGTACAGATCACAGAGGGCGGGGTCTATGCCAATACCACACTGTCAATCAAACTACGTCGGTGGGGGTTGCGCAATTCTACGTCACATTGCGCCGAATCTTAGAACAGCTCGTTCTGAGACAGTGCTTATGATTTATTGAGATTGTAAAAAAAAACACTGGGTGGATTTTTATCATTCTAGGGTGGTTTTGCTCACACACTGCCAACACACATTTATGTTCAAACACCATGTAAAAGTGAATTTTGCATAATAGGTGCCCTTTAAGAAATGAAAAGCTACACACTCCATCAATAAGGGTTAGAAGAACTGTTGCCAAACATATAACATGTTAGAAACATAATAATGACTGCAATAATTGGTGGTGGTTGAGGAGATTCCCCAACAATGTAAAGCGCTTTTAGTGCAGAGAAAAGCACTATATAAATATAAATGTAATGAATTATTAATATATTATTAATAATGATTCAATCATAGACATAGATTTGCCTCTTTAAATCCAAACAGCAACTTATTTTTTTATTTTTTTTGCAGAGAAGAGCATTTTAAAGTTTGGGGAGAGTAGGATTTTTAAATGCTTTTGAAAGAAATCTCTTCAGCTCACCAAGGGTGCATTTATTTGTTAAAAATTATTTATTTATTTTTTTACGTAAAAAATTTAATTAATTGTTTTCTATTTGAATATATATTTCAAATGTAATTTATTCCTGTGATCAAAGCTGAATTTTCAGCATCATTACTCCAGTCTTCAGTGTCACATGATCCTTCAGAAATCACTCTAATATGATGATTTGCTGCTCAAGAAACATTTATGATTATTATCTGCGTTGAAAACAGTTATGCTGCTTCATATATTTGTGGAAACCATGATACATTTTTCCCAAGATTCTTAGATGAAAAGAAAGTTAAAAATAGCATTTATTTGAAATGGATATCTTTTGTAACATTATAAAATGTCTTCACTGTCACTTTTGATAGTGACATTTTTACTTTTGAAGTTAATGCATTTCTTGTGGAATAAAATAATTAATTTCTTAAACAAAAATTCTTAACCAAAATTTTGAATATCGTGCAAAAGTTATAATTTTATTTTGATGATTATGGCTTACAGCTTATGAAAACCCCAAATTCAAAATCTCAGAAAATTTGAATATTACATGAAATCAATTAAAAAAGGATTTAAATACAGAAATGTCACACTCTGAAAAAGTATAATCATGCATATGTATATAGTTATATACTTAATTTCACCTTTTAATTTGAATTACTGAAATACATGAACTTTTGCACGATATTAAAACTTTCCGAGTTTCACCTGTATGTATGTATATATATATATATATATATATATATATATATTTCCACCTGACTAGTCAATAGACATTTAGGAAAAACTAGATATATTTAAGTATCAGCATGTACTTACATCTACTGTGAAGATGAAGTGTGTGAAGACACAACCATGTCGGCAGGATATGTGACACCGTGGTCAGGATTTCACATTTGGACACTTCAAAATCAAGCGAGTGGATCTGACCTTCAGGGCAATGGTCAGCAGGGCCGCTAAAGGACGAAAACTCGCTGCACAAAACCTCTGGATTCTCGTCCACGTCTACAGCCAGACGTTTGGCTGCGGGTTCCTCCAGCTCTCCATCATCTCCTGAACAATGGCCATCAGCGTGGGGCGTCTCTGGTGACACTGATGACCCCTGACGACCCCTGTGCCTGGACATGAGCCAGCGCAGAAAAGATGAATCTGGGTTTCTTCTCAGAACCACTTCTCTGACAGAGCCGTGGTCCAGGAGCCGGTGGAGGATAAACAACACGTATTTGCGCCCGTGTTTGAATAGAGCATTGGCATCCAGTAATCTGAGGGACGTCACTCCCGTTTCGAGGGAGCTCAGGATGGGCCGCATGTCGCCGGATGTGAGCCTGCAGATGTTTTTGGTTGAGGTGTTCAGAGACAGGACTCTGACGTGCTTCACGGTCATGGAGAGGATGGAGGAGTCGCTGAGGTTGGACAGGTACGATCCTCCTCGTCTGACCTGGCTGAACATGACGATGTGAAACAGCCTTTCCAAACATCGCTGCTTCCAGTCCTGAGTGAGCGGTTCTGACTGAAAAAATCAGATTTCAGATTTCAGGTTTTGTGCACTTGCTCATAACACGGGTCTCATGGGGACCAAGGCTTGAATAAAATTGAATTAAAAGGTCTATAAGAAATTTTATTTTATTTATTTTTTAGGTAGTTTGCGCTAAAAATCCATAATAAAAAAATCATACACAAAAAAAACTAATAAAATACTAAGTTGCACTTATAAATAATTTGACTTGGTAGTTTGCTCTAAAAACCTTTTAAATAAAAAGGTCCACATACAGATTTTGACTTCTAGTCAAAAATCCAGAATGCAATAAAATAATACACATATAAAGTAGGCCTAAAAGAATAAATAAATAAAAGGTTTATTGGCCATGTAAGTTGCACTTGGTAGTTTGCTCTAAAAACTCAGAATATATATATATATATATATATATATATATATATATATATATATATATATATAATAAAGGTTTAATGGCCATGTAAGTTATACTTATAAGGAACTTGACATCACACATGACGACGCCAGGAGATGATCATATGAAGAACAAACCTTCGATCTCCAGCGCCACGTCTGATCCAGATCTCTCCATATTGTTTCCCAAATTACAGAGGTGGAGATTCCTGAAATGAGCATCAGGTTTTAGCATTAAATCTAACACTCTAACTTTATTTCATTAACATGGCCTCTGTATGAACAGTTTAATTCAAAGGAATCCATTTTCTACACCATTATATATATATATATATATATATATGAAGAGAACACACTGGGATTCATCAGATGCTCTTCATTCATATATGTATGTATGCATTATGCATTATTGTACCTTTAGTGGCAGCAGCAGTTTCAATCCTGTCCAGATAGTAAATGTTTAGATGTGGCAGTAAGTCTTTCAGGAGAGAAACAGGCAGATCTAGATCAAGAAAAATAGAAGCAATATTATATATGTCAAACTGGTCACGTCCTTTAAATTACATGTGAAGTCTTGAATAGAGATTGACAAGTAAAAAACTGTTGCTAATGCTATAAGTAAAACTCACTCAAAACCTTTCTTTCTAATAGATCAATGTTTTGAGCAACTTTCACGATGCACATTTGCACCAACGAACTTCCATCTGAAACTCCCATTTTTGCACAAAGATTGTTTTATTACAACCGAGCGCGTGCTCGATACATGTCTACTGTTGTGCTTCCGTTGTGTTTCGGAAATAAAAATGTATTGGAAGGAAATCTGTTACTGAAAGCTAAAGTTCCTCCAGGGGGCGCTCGGCTGCTCAGAAAGCGCAATTTTTCATTAAACTGCATTTAATCTTAATCTTTTCCCCACGCTTATTTGTTCTATTTGTACACTTCAAAGCTGATATACAAATGTAAAGTCGCTGCCATAATTCTATATACAATTATATATATTTATATATATATATATATTACATATATATTTAAATCATCTTCAGTAATCACACACGACTGCGATTGGGCCGAACTGTTCGTGTTGAGAAAAGTAACAGTTACCACGTGACAACATATTTTTAATAGTTTACATACTGAATATTATTCTAACAATTTACATCTGAATTTTATATTTCTATCCATCAAACTAAAAACTGTCAGTAAAGACACGTTTGGTCTGCCAGTTAAAACAACGTAATTTCATGTTAAATTCCATTCTAGTCGCTCAAATTCTATGCAAAGAACGCATCGACTCATAACTTCCGGGCGCTGCTGTAGCCAATGAAACGCGCTGTATGAAACACGTGGTACAGGTCCCGCCCAGTACAGCACTCCAGCTCATGAAAGGTTCTTCAAAAGCAATAAATCACTGATTACATAAAACAAAAGTTTTTTTTTCATTAAAATTGTCCCATTAAATGTGTCCTTTTGAGTAAGCAAAGCACCCTTTCTATTTTACTCCAGTGTGAAAATTTGCATCGTATTGTATTCTATACACTTTGCTATTGTTTTGCTAAATAAATTAGTAAGATTCTTCAAAAGCACAAGCATGTGAAGACATGACACAACAGAGCGTGACGCAGCATTACCCATATTTTTCTAAATTACACATACTGCAAAATTATAAAATGTTGAATGTTCACTCTCTATGTAAGCACCAGCACATTATTATGAACACTCTACTCTATTATTGTGAACATGACTCATTACATTAATTTATAATGTTCCTTGATGCTTACCTGTTTTCAGTTTTATCGGTCTACTTCTTTGCTGCTGCGCTCCTTCCACCGAAGCATTTGTTCCCAACAACCAAGTTATGGCAATAAAGAAATGCATACAGCAGTTGTCTTTTGTTCTTTATTGTTTTCTGTTATTTGAAATTAGCAACAAACCCAAATTCTGTGTCAACATCACCTCTTTACTGATCTCAACAACAGAGGACACATTATTTCATATGAGAGAAGAAAACAGAGATTAATACTTCAGTCAAAACTCGGCAATATGGAATCTGTTACAGGGAATTGTTGAATCTGGGTCAAAAATTACATTATATAAATAACCGAGCACTGTATTTCTATAAGCAGACAACCATCTATAAACAGCTCCATTTATTTGACTGACTGGAAGACCTTGTGGGCCACCTGTGGAAAACAAGAACAGAACAAGTTATGTAAAAATTTATGTTCACTAATTATTTTAAACAGTTCATTCAAGAGCAAAAATTCTGTCAGAAAATAAGATTTTGAGAATTTAAAATAGCACACAAAATAGCAGCATACAGGTTAGGTATTACAAACAAGAGTAAATAATGATAGATTTAGCATTTTTGGTAAAACTACTCCTTGAATGGAGTAGCGTGGCAAGGTCAAAGACTCTTTTACTAAAATGCTAAATGCATCATCTATGAAATGCAATCGCTTTGGATAAAAGCGTCTGACAAATGTAAATGTAAAATATCTAAACCTCTCCAATCATTAGCTATGTTTCCACCCACAGTTGTGAATTTAAACGGATAGTTCTCCCAAAAATTTTCTTTTTGTACTCATCCTCAAACCATCCTAGGTGCCTTTCAGACGATTACAATCTTGAGTTATATTTTAAAAAATCCCGGCTGTTTCCAGCTTTATAACGAGAGTGAATAATACCTGAGATTTTGAAGCCCAAAAAGCGCATCAATCCATCATAGAAGTAATCCATACGACTCCAGGGGATTAATAAAGGCCTTCTTAAGGGAAGCCATGCATTTTTGTAAGAAAAATATCCATATTTAAACTTTATAACGTATTATAATTACTGGCTTCCTGTAACGACCGTATGCGAGTCGACCTCTGACCCGACGCATGATGAGTGACCTTTGACCTGCCGCATGACGTAGGATGTAGGAGTAGCGGAAGCTTTGACGCCTCTTGCGGTTCAAACATACAGGGCTGGGAACAAACTCAAGCTCCTCCCACATTTATCTTTAAATATTCTCGATTCTCTATCCTCTGTGCTACCGCGTTCGTCAATACTTCATGCGTCGGGTCAAAGGTCACTCTTCCACCGGAACTCCAGAAGCCAGTGATTCTAGTTTATAAAGTTAGAAATATGGATATTTTTCTTACAAAAACGTACCGCTTTGCGACTTTTATGATGGATTGATGTGCTTTTTGGGGTTCTCAGGTATCATTCACTCCCATCATAAAGCTTGGAAGAGCCAGGATATTTTTTAAAGGGTACCTATTATGGATTTTTGAAAATTGCCCTTCATGTAGTGTGTAACATAGATCTAAGTGAACGAAAACATCCTGCAAAGTTTTAAACATGAAAGTTCACCATATACAAAGTTATTGTCTCTCAAAAGTAAGAGTCGACTCTGAGTCGCTGATATGAATCGTTCGACGAACGATGCTTTTCCTTTGTCTAGATGATGTCAACTTGACAAGTTATTTGAATAAGATACGCCCACTCATTGCGCGCGCCGCAGACACCAGTGAAACTTCAAAACATGTCGACGAGACGCTGTGTTCTGAAGAGCAAATCAAAAGCGAAAATTTTTTTCACTGCCCAGGGACAAGCATGTGAAGAAGCAGTGGCAAGAGTTTATATTTACAACTGTACCCGAACCTTGTGCTGTGTTCGCGTCATTTTAATGACGATCGCTTTACAAACATAAATGCTTTCAAGTGTGGATTCGCGAGCCGGCTGATACTGTTCAGTACCAAGTTTATTTGGATCAGCTAAGCTTCCTCCTCCGAATCGCAACCTGTAAGTATTATTAATAATTGTTGCTTTTATGTAGCATGCTCAATAAGTGTGTGTGTGTGTGTGTGTTGTGTAAGTTACGCTCAGAGCAGCTTCTAGGTCTCCAATGTCATTTTTTTAAAATATGTGAAATGTTTGTCGTTGTTATTGGAGTTGTCATAAAGAATAGAGCAATACCTGTAGTACTGCAGTGCTTTATCAATATGTTTAAGCTTTGGGCTAACGCAAACAATTACTGACTGGGTCATCTGACCAATCACCGCAGATTAGCGTCACGCAAAGGCGGGGTTTTGAAAATGAATCGCCGAACGATTCATATGAGAGTCACTGAGCAAATCCGGTAAAAATAAATGCATATTATAAGACAACAAAAGTGTTTTTTGTCATTGCATGCTTGTAAAACTGTTGTTGGGGACTCCCAGAACAATATTAGGAACATTTTAAATGCCATAATAGGTGCCCTTTAATATAACCCTGATTGTGTTTGGCTGAAAGAAGAAAGTCATATACACCTAGGATGGCTTGAGGGTGAGTAAATTATGGGATAATTAACATTTTTAGTTGAATTAACCCTTTAAAATACGTGCAAAATTAGAGTATCACATTAAACATTTACAAATAGCGCAGCGTTTCTTATCCCATGTGTTCAAGAGAACAAAATCATCACTTCCTGGGAAATCGGCACAGAATTTCAGTAAAAAAAAAAATGGTTGCTGCAATTGGGGAAGAAACTATCGCTCTTTTTTTCCTCCATCATAAATGAGTTTCCTCTCAGAGCGCACAGATGAAAACACAATAAACGCTGTCATGTTCTCTTGCGTTCGGATGCTGGTGTTTGGGAATGCAATCTTGTAAGACGGAGGGAATTAAACCACATCATTCTGATGACAGACTTTACAGGCGTTTCAGAAACACCAAACCAACATTTGAGATGCTGGGATGCGATTGCTCCGCTGCATAGTCCAGTTATCCGATCACAGCCTCTTCTGAGGCAAAGTCACCTGAGTTTAGATTTATTTGGTAAATGTGTTTCCATCGTAGATTATGCGCATGTCTTCTTATCGGATAAAAAATTTATACGCCTCAATTGAGCCCATATGTTTTTATGAGCGTTTTTAGAATTTATGCACATCCTGGCGTTTCCATCCAGCGTTTTTTTTTTTTATGTGATATTCCAAAATGCACATAAAAAATAGGTGTACGGAAGCATAGCTAATGGTATCTAGCAGCCACGAGCACTCTTACACAGTGGTCCCGAGCGTGCAGGAAGTCGAAGAGCTCCTCTGTACAGTCTTCTGTGGTCTCTGAGCGCGAGCCGACCCGGGACTCGCACGCCTCCAGCCGCTCGCGTGCGTGAACACAATGCTCCGACTGCTCACACTTCTCCCTCACGCCCTCTAGCGGGTCCTGCAGAGCACATATCAAACAATAGTCTTCATCAAACTTGGTGCATGGACTATGTGTACTGTGCTAGACTAACTGAGACTTGTCACAGCACTTGTATACTGTTGCCCTCTTGTTGGTCTGATTGCTCTCCTCATTTGCAAGTCGCTTTGGATAAAAGCGTCTGCTAAATAATTAAATGTAAATTGTGCATATCAGCCAGACACAAGCCTAAAGGGTTGACTGATACAAGATATGAGACTGTAACTTGGGACTTCAATATCCAAAGTGAATAGGATATGGTATGCAAGAACACAAAGGATACATGTTACATTTCTTTGTTACGATAGATGGCGCTATCACCTCAACATCCTCAAAACTGGACAGCTGTGATTGAGGAAATTCACACAAAATCAAAGGCATCCACAGGATCTACTTTTTCAAAGGTGAAGATTTTAGCCATGTTTTCCACACACATTATGGACTCTTGCATGTATTTTGATTTGGGGGTGAAATTACCTGGACATAACTTGACAGTTTTCATGAGATTCACATTAATATTCCATTTTAAAATTTCCAAATAATAATTTCACTCTTTTAAACAAATAATTAAATTACTGTAATTAATAATAAATTAGCCTAGTCATTCAAAGTTGCTTACAGTACACTCATTTACTTAGACATCCTGAGGTCTTGATCAAGGGCACAATAGTGAAAGTTTATGGAATTGACCCATTAACCACTTTTAAGCGATTGATCAAAAAAAAAATGTATTCATATGGATTGATTTGGACATAATGTGGGAATATAATATTGGTCAGAAAATGTTGTTATAATACATAAGAGACATACCACCATGTCCTCCTCCTCTTCTTCTTCCTCCTCCTGAACACAACAAAGTAACTTACGTTATATGAATAGGTCACATCACATGTACGTACATATATATACACATGAATAGTATGAAAATAAAAGTAATACATAGGAGACCTAAGATTAGTGTGTTTACACGTACAAGACTAAGGCAAAATCTCACGCAACAGTTTAGACAGCAGAAGCATGCAATAATAGTATGTGTATATATATATATATATAACGTTACATAATAATCAACCTATAGATCAGGCTCGACCACATAAACCAGAACGTTTCGACATAAAGCGGCTCCTTTGCCCCCTAAATTACATTTAAACCACTCAGCAAAACAATATATGCTAATATACCTCATCTGGCTCTCCGTTCATGATCATTTTGTCTTCGAAAACCATGATTTCAGCTCAGTTTTCCAGAAGTGACCCTCTGTGTACTGTAATAATCGCCGATGGAGGACAGCGTGACACTTTCCGGAAGTTGTAAGTGCTTAAAGATCCACCACTTCCGGTTCAACGCGTTCATGTCATGTAAACACCAATATTTGTGTATAATTGTGTACCCGACACTAATATTGAAAATATTGAAAAAAGTGTAGTTTTTAGCGAGAGACGTATGTATATGACATATTACCACATTTATATACGAGTAGCGTTGATCTGCGTTACATTGTAAATGCTTTGCTGCCATCTATTGGCTTGGAGAATGAACGTCAGTTGAACCAAATCTATCATTAAATGGTAGAATATTAATATTATCCAAAACTGGAGGGTTATCAGGTTTTGTATTAGATGTTCAACAATCAGTCATAATATAAGTGGATAGGCTACTGTTTTGTTTAATTTCAAAATTTCATAACAATTTGTTGTGTATATGTATGGAATATTTTCCCTGAATTGATTTTTGAAAAGTTGGGAGGTTTAGATTTTTTTAAGATGTAATTTTAATATAAATAAGGTTCCGGTAAAACTTTCTTGTTTTCAATGTCTGATTTCTTCTTCTTATTATTATTATTATTACTACGGATGCTTATTTTTAAACATAACTTTTATCCACAACAAATATATTACGTTTAAAAACAAGTCCTTATTCTACAGAAACTGGTATGATAATGGCATAATATTGAGACAGTCTATTTAAGATTAATAGACATCTATTTAATTACTGTGAATTTCTTAATTATTATAAGATCCCTGTAATTGCTAAAGAGTTTGCAATAGTATTTTGATGCCATTCCTAGTTGCCTTAATTTAATAATTATGTATGGAAAATACCAACATTAACAAAAATGGACAAATAATAAACCTGCATCGTATTTTTTAAAACTGAACTTACTGAGGCCCTAAAAGGAAACGCATATTTATAATTTTAGAATCCGTTTCTCTTGGTAATTTCTTGTAAATTATCCCCTGTATAGTTTTCCCCCCTTTTTTCTCTTTTTGTTGTTTCCTTAATGCTATGAATATAACAGTTGAATACATTGTGAAGTGTCTATTATGTTAATGTTCACGTTAATGCAATAAAAAACGTTAAATATAGACTCTGTAAATGCATGTTATGGCAATAATTATATGTATAACAATAATAATAATTATATGGCACATTTTTACTAGGTTTAACCCTATGGGTTTAACCAGCATGGCCTAATTAATATTCATGAGTTAAGAGATCTAATTTATAGACATGGAGATAGAAAACTATTGTCAAAAATAAAGGTGAAGAAAAAATGATTTATTTACGAACAGTTGAAATAATGGCAATTCCTTAATCTTTTTATTGGCAATAAACCTGTGTTTTACATGTAAACGTAGGCTGTGTCCGAAATCTCCACTCAAACCACTACTCCCTACCTCCTATGTAGGGGGTAGGGAGTAGAGCACTATATAGTGAGCTCACCAGCATAATAGAAACACCACTTTCGGACACTACTCGATCGTCTCTCGGCGCCGTTGATTACGTCATTGCTGTCGCCCGTCCGTCGTTTTTACAATCAGCGAGCGCAATGCATGATGGTATGTAGAGCTTGGGTTAGTGACCATCGGTTGTACACTACTTTTCAAAATGCATTCTGGGATACATTGAGTGGACTATATAGGGTATAATAATCATCACTATACATTCGGACAGCACTACAAAATGGCGAGCTCACTATATAGTCCACTATATAGTGAGTAGTGGGAGATTTCGGACACAGCATCTCTCTTTATCGAAGGGCTCTGATATCCATCCGCACAGGAAATGGATTAAAAGTAGTAACTTCGGACGTTCATTTGTCTGGAGTCCTTAAAGACCCAGAGACAGACCACTCACAGTCACAACACACCGAGCAACAGTTATGGAGAGTTTTAATTTGCAACAGCTTACCTCAGCTATGAACATTAACTGGACGGCGATGTTTGCAGCCACAGTTTGCGGTGCAGGTGCGGTGATTCTCTTCTGGAAATGGAGAAATCACCAGAAGATTCAGAAGAAAATACTAAACGCACGGAAAAGACAGGATACATCACTTCAACGGGCTGAACAAGCGGTGCAACAATTTAAAATACAGGTAATAAAAATCTGACAAATTATCTTTAGAGTAAGTGTTTATGAATATCATGCATGTCATATATTTAGATGGTTCCCACGGACGTTGAAATTCTGAAATTATCATTATATTGTCACTATATTGTGTAAGTTGTCACAGTGGATCCTGTCACCGCTGAATACAATTTTGTAGTAAAATTTATGTTACTATAAAAGTGGAAGCGGTAACAAAAATCCATTGTTTTTTCTATTTTATAATAATTAATACATTTAAAGCTAATTAAATACAATTAAATAATGTATTAAATTAAGTAATCAATCCATAAAATGTATATAAATTAATTAAATTAAAACAAACTAAATGTGTCAACTTTCCCCCATCTGACTTTTATGGAGAACAACCCTCGGTTTATCTTCACTATATTGTTGACTTTTGACGTATACTATGTAATGTATAGTGAGTGTGGTGTTATTGTGTTCATCTTAAAAGATATTATATTACAAAAAATATTATGATACTGGAAAACTTCCCCTATATAATTTAACTAAATGTTTGGAAACCCAACATAGAAAACCAGAAAAACTGGATAAATAGTTAGTGAGATCAAGCCACTGTGACAACTAGCCCCAGTCTCCCCTAGGTGAATATGTTTATCTGATGTTTGTTTCTTGCATCTTTCCAGAACCCAGACTTTGAGAGCAGTTCAATAGTATCTCTGTCTTTGTCGGAGCTCACTGGGAAACTCAAGGAAGGCTCCCTGCAGCCGAATGCTGTTCTACATGCTTTTATGGAAAAGGTTGTGACTGCGGACATGTTTTACCTGTCGATAACTCTTTATGGAATTTATGAGTTTATTCCCAGCTTCAGAGGTTTACAAATAACTTGTTATTGTAATTCTTTTTAATCCATCTTTTGCTGTCTTTTCTAGATGCCATTCACTAATAGTTTTCATTTTTACTCATATTATAAAATCTCATTAAATAAGTAAATAAATATTCTCTTCTTCTCTGAATCTCTTTTTCAAGAAAGAAAAGCTATGTTCTAATTTCTAAAAAAATATAACATTGCAGTTATGGTATTATGGTAAATAATTCATTCATAATTCATATTCAGTAACATGCTAAAACTATTCAGAGAGTTTTCATGATTGCAATCATATATCTGCGTGCATATATACTTATGTAGTAAAAAAACAAACAAAGAATATATAGAGAATATATGGAAGCTTGTTTCCACCACAGAATAAAAAATAAAAAAGGTAATTGCGTCTTTTTATCTCACAATTGCGTGATATAGTTGCAATTGTGAGAAATAAATGTACAATTCTGAGGTAAAAAGTCAGATTTGCGAGATGTAAACTCGCAATTGGGAGATAAAATTAGCAATTATCTTTTAAAATGTTTTATTATGTGGCGGAAACAAGCTTCATAAGAATAGATATATATATATATATATATATATATATATATATATATATATATATATATATATATATATTATATATATATACTGTATATATATATATGTATATTATTTTATTTTTTTACTTTAGGATGATAGAAAAAAAGTGCAGAAAAGCATCAGAAAAAATAATGCGAACAATAAGCAATTATCAGCGTTTTTTGTTTGAATAAAAACCACTTGGTATCACAAACTGAGATGTGTAATGTCATACTTCAAAGGCTCTGGAGGTGAACAAGAGTCTGAACTGCAGCACTGAGTTCCTAATGGAGTCTGTGGAGCAACTGAAAGAAATCAACACTCAAAAGAAAGGTCTTCTGTATGGAGTGCCGATCAGCATCAAGGACAACTTTGGATATAAGGTCAATATAAGAGAACAGAGGATTACAGAATTGAATTGAGAATGACTAATTGAATGACCAATTCAATTCTGGAATTTGAATTGATGTAAAAAACAGGATCTAGAATTACAATTCGAATTTGAATTAAAGGAAGCAGAATTGCAATTCAATGACAATTCAAAGAAATTCATGTACATATTTTAAATTAAGTGTTTACCAATTAAGCTTTACAGTATATGTCAGATATGATTGCATTATACACTTTGTGTTATTTGATTACTTTGAAATGAAAATTGGAGCAAAACTAATTAAACAACATTGAGGGAGTAATTCATTTCAAGAATTTTATCATTATCTATATTTTAGAACAAAATGTATGCAGGGTTGAGGAGTGACTAGTCACGTGTAATGCAATTATGTTATTAAATTACAAAATTAATGTAATTGTATTTATTTGTATTACTGAAGTAAAATGTGTAATTCAATTAGTTACTAATCAAATTAAAAGGAAATTGCTTTGCATTGATAAAGTAATCCAAATAAAATAACCCAAACCACATTTATAATACATTTCCAAAGTAATCTTACTTAACCTTAATGTGAGATTCATCACATTCCTTCTGTTGTGTGACTGTGTGGAATTTCTTTGAATTGCCATGAATTTAATTCCACTTCCTGTCATTCCAATTCAAATTTAACTTCCTGTGGGTCGGACTCAATTCAATTCAAACTCCAATTCATGAATTGAATGCAGGCCAATTCTGAAATTCTGAATTTTGCACAAGCCTGTTACGCAGGTGAAGAGAGGTGGCTTCCTGTTTGTGGTGTACGTAACTTCCTGTTTGTGTGTGCAGGGTCATGATTCTTCATGTGGAGTTGTGAGTAAGTTGGATCAGCCTGCGGTCATGGACAGTGTGGTGGTTACAGTGCTAAAGAAACAGGGCGCCATCCCGTTCGTCAAGACCAACATACCACAAGGCCTTCTCAAGTGAGTAAACACTGCACATCAGTCCTGTGGGAACTAGTCTAATATACTAGAACTTAATTTGTCTCCTGCAGACCTCAGTATTCATAACAGAGAATTCACAAAAGAGCTCTTCAAATGACAAGTCTTATTAGCATCTGTTAAAATGATGGTATTATGGCATTATGGGCTGCTATCACATGGGAAATGTGTGATATGTAAGGCTTATCTTATGCTGAAACATGATTTTCAAGATAAGACCTTTGTACTAAAAAAAAACTAATTCAAGAGTGGTTTAACACTTAGTCATAAACACCTGGGGCTCCACAATCATTAAACATTTTTATGAGAGTTGAAATTAGACAAAAGTTCAGTTTCAGGGGTCAGCTAGAGGAGTACAGAAACTATATATATTATTATTATTATTATTTTGGTATTATGAGCTGTAATAGATACTATGACCCTTTAATTAGCAAAATATGGGGTCATACGTGTGTACTCCAACTCTTCTGGGGTCATACGTGTGTACTCCAACTCTTCTGGGGTCATACGTGTGTACTCCAACTCTTCTGGGGTTTTGTCATTTATATTATTATTATTTCGAAACGAAAAGAGCATCCCATTGAGAAACCAACAGATATTTTCCTCATCCTTATGTTCCATGTATATTTGTCTAGACACTTCAAGACAATGTGAATTGGTCTGTTACCACACACGGCACAGAATGTTTTTTCGGACAGATAAGTTCTGCACATTCTGTTCTTTCCTGATGACTGGTTAGCCTCTCATGAACCCTCCCTCTCACTCTCCATAAAAGCAAGACACACACACACACACACACACACACACAGACACGCACACACGCAAACACACACCTTTGGTTTGGCTTTGCTTAAATGTTGAAAAATTACTTGCACTCACATACAATGAAATTACACTGATACTAAATGTAATGGAAAGCTTCTTTTTAATACATTTAATCCAAAGTGCATATATCTTGCAGATTTGAGAATGTGTCTTCAGTTGTTTCTTGAAGGTTGTGATGGTCTCAGGGAATCAGGTAGAGGTTGAAATATGAAGGTAAAAGAGTAGCAGAACTCGAGAGCACGTGGATGTGAATTTGAGAACTGTACAATAAATATTTGTACTTGTACGCTAAAATTTACACTCACAGCTCCAATGTGATACTCTTTTACCTTCATATTGAAAGCTTGTTCGAGAGAGTGAAGGTTCTGGAAAGCGATTTTGTACCTTTGTATCCATTGAGATTTTTCGACTAGTTCAATTGTAAGGGTGTAACAATACCCTCATATCACGATACGACATTATTGCGATACTCCAAGACATAAGGTAAAAGATTAACAATTTTAAAAAAAATTTTTTAGATTAAAATGCTAAATTTGGTTATATATCGGGGGTGTTAATGAATAGGCTTGGACTTGGTGCTGATAACCCATTGTAGCGAATTAGCTCTATGAAATTTGAATAACCAATCATAACTTCAGTTAATAACTGGATCAGTTAATCGGATTAACTTGAGGTAGCTACATTAACATTACAACCAATTACTCAGTTCATCCTGTGAACCCTCAATATTGGTTATTAATTGATTCATAAAAATGTACTGTACATTTCCGGGGCGTGGGAAATGTCTTTCTTACCGAGCTTGAGACACGGACGACTTTTATGCGTGATATGAACAAGACTTTATTAACTAGAACAAGACTTTATTAACTAGACTAAACATTTAAACTACTCTAACATACACATACATACATGCATACAGTTTACCAAGGGAAAGAGAGCTGAAAGCATGATGACTTCTAGTTCAGCATCATCTTCACATTAGGACTTCTCAGGAAGGAGCAAGAGTAAGAGAGAGCGAAGCAAGAGAACAAGAGGAGCTGATCTTGTGATCAGTGATTTTTAAAGCGTGAAGATGTCACACCCTCTGGAGGTGTTTGAGCCAATAAGAAGAGTTCCCTTTGGAGGGAAACTTTTACGACCCATTGTGTTCTAGGAGGCATTTGAATATGTAATTTCATTGTGTGTTTAAGAGAAGAATCTTCACGATTCTTACAATACTAATGCGTCACAAAGTTAGCAAAATGTAATGTAAATTAACAAATGGGGGACAAAGTTTGGAGTTTATGGCAAAAACAATAATTAAACCAACAGCATCACAGCATAAGAGACATCAGGATTCGAATTGTATTTTAAAAGTATTTTTTCTTGCACGAATAGTTCCCAGTCCATCCTCTGGGTCTCACTCCGCCTGCAGCTCGACTGTGGAAGAGTTGGCTGGCAGCTTTAAGCCCCTTTCACACAGCGCGATGATCCCGGTGTTGTGCCGAATTTCGACCAACGCCAAATTATTACCCCCCCTAGCATTGGTAGGATTAGTTGTGGGGGAGGGGTTAGGATTAGGGGTGGGGTTAGGATTAGGGGAGGGGTTAGGATTGGGGGAGGGGTTAGGATTAGGGGAGGGGTTAGGATTAGGGGAGGGGTTAGGATTAGGCAATCAGGTACTGACTTCAACAGGTACTATTCAAGGGGGGTAATAATTTGGCAGGGGGTCGAAATTCGGCACAACACCGGCAAATTGCCAGAACGCCTTCTGTGTGAACGCAAACACAACCCGGGATTGATACCGGCATCGATGCCGGGTTGAGGACCTAGTAACATTGCCGGGATCAGTCCCAGAACGCGCCCTGTGTGAACAAAAGCCAGGACCAAAGCCGTAAGGGGTGTGTCATAGTGATGACGCACGTGCCATCGCGCGACTCTGTTGCTCTTAGAAGAAAGTTTGTGTTTGTCATCAACAAAGAAAGAATGAAAAAATTTCTGCAAACTGGAACAAAGCAGAGACCAGGAGCTCCTACTATCCGCGCTGAAGCTGAGATCGTTCGCCAGCTTTGTGGAATGGTACACGCGTGTACATGTTTTCGACGCGTACGTTACACGTCTCATCCTGACGTCGCGTATCTTTACGGGATGTGTGTGAACGCACTCACAGATCCCTGAAAATCACTGGCAGTGTGAATGAACCAAAGTCAAACAATCCCGGGTCACATTATCCGTGTATTTTCCGGAATCTCCATGTGAAAGGGGCTTTATAGTGTTCCTTTCAAAGCTATCTCTTTTCATTGTTTAGACAAGAGGAACAAAGGAGCTTTATGACTATCCTCAAGACCAGGGGGTCAGAGGTCGCTGCCCAACCACTGTGTCTCACACACCTTACAGCTGTATAATTACAGAAAACAAGGTTTTCTGTTCCCGTACCCATATGGCATTCCTTTGCTAAATCTACTATATCAATGAAAATAAAAATTTCCATCACACGACCAAACGTGCCACACGGGAATTTGATTAACCATTAGTTTGCCAGGTTTGAAACATTAACCCATTGGCCAGACCACATACAAGGAAAATCATGAGCTTGGAAGATTAGTGGAAAATTAGTATTAATTATTTCTCCTTCTCAGTAAGAACTAACACTGAGTGTAACAGCCCTCTTCACATTCCTTTTTGGGTTCATAAACTCTTATCAGTTTAATGTGTCCTGTAATAGGACACTGGGTTCTGCCAATGTTGGCTCTTTGTGATGTTAGTTTTGGAAGAAGCTTCATAGACCTTTGTTGCGAGAGTGAGTTTGCTGGATTATTCATTAAATATGATGAATAATTAGTGTGTGTCTGATACACCATTGCACTAGCCTGGTTAAAACCAGACCATTCTCAGTAGTAACTGAGTTATGGTCTGGCAAAGCTTCATGACAAATCATTTCCAAAGGGGCGTCACCAACGGACGTCGCTTAATTGCCTCTAGGCGCAACTGGAAAGACCTAAAACCAAACAGAGCGATGAAGGAGATGACTCCGAGTGTTGTTCTCCGACTGTTGTTCTTTCCTCGGGTTTCAACAAAACTGTTTTTTTAAAGGAAACTTTCAAATCGCTTAAAACAGACGCGATAGCTGATTCGAACGAGTGATGTTCCACGGCGGCATCCATCTTTGTAATGTACAACCGTCGCTGCGCTGTCGTCATCGTGTAAAGCCCGCCCCAACGTTTCTGATTGGTGCCTCGATTTCGACGGATTAGAAATGGGCTTGAATGAGCTCTTTGCCAGACTAACTTGCAGAGCAAATCTAAATTTGCCTGAAGTTGTCTGGGTTTTCCCAGGCTACCATTGCACAAGACAATGGAGACACCAGAATAAAAATATTCATGATTCTGAAGCTGAAAAAACTGAATTATTTTAGACGAATATGCTTGCACTCTAGGACTAGATATATCAAAAATAATACTTTTTACTGGTAACATAAGACATTTGGCATTATCAGGACCCACACATGTTCCCCCATTGCATTATTATATTCAACATAGAAGTTTAATGTAGTTGAAGTGTTACAAATTTATTAAATGTTTAATTTAGATTCCAATACCAAATTATAACTGAGAATGTGCATTTCAGGTTAGAATATCAGCTTTGAAACAGTTTCCAGCACGAGAATCTGGCAAATCCTGTTTTTCTGTATTTGTCAGATTACTGAAACTCTTAATTGCTTCTTCCTGACATTCCTGTTTCTCTCTATTAGAAGACCCTTGGTCCTGTTTTCTTAACTCTCAGTGTCTGAATAGGAATTTGATTTGGACTGAGATGGGCAACAGTTTCAATCTAGAACTGGTTTCCTAAACCTGTTTACATCATTCACATGCTTTGTAAGTCCCTCCCCTTTTATGATTGTTATAATTGTGAGGGAATTGTTCTTTTAGTTAGACTCGCGACGACGCGTGGTAGAGACTACAGCAACGCCAGCTCGTGTGTGCAATAAAGAACCTGCAAAAGATACAACCGAGTCTCCTGGTCTTCGCTTCTGAGTTTCTACACTTTAGAAGAAATAAGTTCACTACAGAGTACTGACACTAAAACTCTTTGTTTGTTTTTTTCTCATGGTAATTTTCATTTTGGGTGAACTATACACAATACATATTGTCACTATCCACAATGCATATTGTTGCATTTTTGTATTGCAATATATTGTGACACGATATATTGTAACGCCCCTATTCAATTGTAACCAGCCCAACCCCTCTGTGTTTGTATCTACTGTAGTTATGACTGCAGTAACCCCATTTATGGGCAAACCTTGAACCCCTGCAACCTCCAGAAGACGCCTGGCGGCTCATCCGGAGGAGAGGGAGCTCTGGTCGGAGGAGGCGGATCTATCCTGGGCTTTGGCACTGATATTGGAGGGAGCATTCGTATCCCATCAGCCTTCTGTGGGATTTGTGGATTTAAGCCCACATCGAATAGGCTAAGGTTCGTATGTGTCTTTGGTCACTGTATATGGTGAGGGAAAAGTCTCATTTTCCAAAGCAAAGGGTTTACAGTAGTTCTTGCTTCAGTAAATGACAACAAAGATTTGAAGGATTCTGTCAGACAAATAAATGTTTTATAAAATGCCTTGTGCCACTGCCACCTCAAGGTAAATTAACGTATGTTGAGATTTTGCTAACAGTAACAGGGTTGATGTTTCATGATGTTGAGGCATTACTCACTCGCCTTATAAAAACCACTATTTAAA
The DNA here is from genome assembly GCA_031834385.1 of Semotilus atromaculatus. Taxonomy (NCBI): domain Eukaryota; kingdom Metazoa; phylum Chordata; class Actinopteri; order Cypriniformes; family Leuciscidae; genus Semotilus; species Semotilus atromaculatus. The sequence continues at coordinate 10,659,477 of JAULUF010000016.1, read as the reverse complement.
GTCAAGGTATAAGAGTTGATAATTTACGAGACAAATCTAACAACATTTGAAAAAAACTTGTTAACATATTTACAGCTTACTAGTGTCACTTCATAGTGATGATGTCATGTTTTGTGTGTAAATGATGATTAAGAACACAATCTCACAATCAAGAGTATGATTGAGGGATAGTTATAATGACAACAGGGTGGATGCATAACATAGGAAAACAACTTTTTGAATAATGCATTATATCTATTAATATCTAAAGAAAAAATACAAAAAGAAAGAAAAAAATACTAGAATTTGCTTACATGTTTTTTCATAATTAAAATGAGCGTATTTACTAATATAAAAAGGAGAATTTGGTAACACAGGGCTAAATGCCTATACTACCATATCTGTAAATAAAAACGTTTATATGTTAGAGGGACACAAGTCACAGTAAATGTGCTCTATTTCTGTAGATATTGTCATGATGCACGAACATTTCTTTAATCATGATAGAATGTCTTATTTCTTTCTTTTGGTTTTAAATTGACATTTTTTTGTGAGATTCAGCTGTAGCTCTTTTGTTGAGATGTTGTGCATAAAATCTTCTTGTTTTTTCTTGTTCTTTGATTTGCTCATTTTTTATATCATCCTTCTTTAGTCGTCAAGGAATCAGTTCTTGTGTCAAAGGCCAGAAGTCAGGTAAGAGCGGGTTTATCAAACTGCTGGTCTAGTTTTGAACTGTAAACAAACTGAATTATAAGACATAATCTATGTGCTGGATTACAGTGTTGTCCTCTCTTGGCCCTATGGCAAGAGACGTCGAGAGCGTGGCTCTGTGTATGCGGGCACTGCTTTGCCAAGATATGTTCATGTTGGATCCCACTGTTCCTCCGATACCATTCAACCAAAAGGTCTTGTATAAATATAGCACATCAAATGTTTATTCATAGGTCAATTATAGGGGAAAGGCTGAATCTATGATAGTTTCCTCTTATGAAACAGGTGTATGAGAGCTCAGAGCGCCTGAGGATTGGTTATTATGAGAACGATGGTTTCCATCAGCCGTCTCCAAGCATGGCCAGGGCCTTCAGGGAAACTAAAGCCCTGCTGGAGAGAGCGGGTCACACGGTACACAACTACACTACATTACATTAATAGTTGTTATATTAGCCATCGGCAGTTTGTTGGCAAGCAAATCATTAACACACAACAAATAGTTATTTATTTGTAAAATACAGATCATCCATTATTTATTGGATGTAACATCACAGTCTGAATGGCTTTTAAGATCTAAAATAAATAAAAAATAATAATAATTCTGACTAAAATATACATACCCGTAATTCCTCAAATAAACGCCGGGCCTCTGATAGTGTCCGGGTGCGTGGTTAACGCGGGGCTGGGGAAATTAGTGTGGATAATCTCCTAAATGCCTTTCATTGAAGAGATGTTACAGCTGGCCACTTCATGCGTTTTCTGTGATCAGATACCTATCTGATCGTGAAAAGACCATCCGTAAATGCCATCCGAAGCACATTCGAGACTATTTAAATCCGATCGCTCAAACCACTTCTTCAGGAGGAGATCTGAGACGCGTTCCAGTTGAAACTGGACAGGTGTAAATGCATCTGGTTGTTGAAACCACATATACATTTTACTCCTCCCAAAAACGCTAAAAAATAAACGTGTGAGAGCGTGTTATATGTAATGTTATAGCAAGATGTGACGACGCTACTCAGGGACGGATTATGACTTGTAAAGGCCCTGGGGCCAGTTATCGTCAGAGCCCCTATGCATTATATTACGTATTATAATTTTATTCATATCATTAAAATATTATAACGTTATTATAAAAACCGCATTATATTTGATTTGTTAATTTTAACCTTTAATAATAATAATACCAACTGCCTGTAGCCTATATTTACAGCATTAGTGAGAGATTTTTCCTTGAGAAAAATTAACATGTAGCTACAGTATATAAGGGAGCCTACCTGATATTTATCCAAATTAATTGAAGTAAACATTGTTACATGTTCTTACTAAACTTAATGAAATTCTATTTGGTCAGCAAATGTTTTGAGAATCACAATACACTTATTGTGAAGCTTTTTTTTTTTCTTTTTCTTCTTTTACACAAACCTTTCTAATGATTTATATTCATAGGCTGCCTGCTGAACATGGGTTTGAGCTCTTATATTTCCGAACTAGAAAAGTTCAGATTAATGCATTTAAGTCTTAAATTTAGAACACTTTTCTTGCCCCTGGATCTAGAAGATCTGAGGTCCACCCCTCACAGTCTCACACAAGTGTGGCTCGTTTGGACATCACTTGTCTAGTGGTAATAGGTATTACAATCTTATTGGACCAGTCGTTTCGAGTGCTGTGGTAAAATTTGGTTTGACCAGTAAAAAAAAAAAAGAAAGCTGTAATTTCCAATATACACTCTGCTTAATTGCCTTTTTTATTTGAAGGTGCATCTTTTACAGTCGTTCAAACAACTGTAGAGTGAAGAGTGTACGTTTTTTACTTTTTACAGTTCGAATTGAATAACTATGCTTAAACATACTCTATTGCTCTCTCCCATTTTGTTGGATAATTTATAATTAGGCAATAAAAATTAGGCAAATAAAATTTTTTACAATGTTTAAAAATGTAGTTTCACTTCAACTTAGGGAAAATGGGCAGTTATTGCCTACTGTAATATTAAATGGTTATTTTTCCAATACTTTTCACACACAAGCTTGAAGAGTGACAATAGTTCTATAAGAGGGTTTGGGGCCTGCGTATTCACATAGGGCCCAACAGTACGTTCCAGGGGGCCCTCATAGTCCAAGAGCCTGGTTTAAGAGGCCTTGCATGGGCTATATGGGACAGATATATTACAGCATTAATAAACATTTGTTTTCATTGTTAATGAGTTTTCTAAACCAAACTGGATTGCGCGGCCTTAAATCCCAGGGCCCCCCCGGGCTTCTGGTAGTCCAGGGCACTGGCCCCATAGGCCCGGTCAGTAATCCATCCCTGACGCTACTGCAACACGCATCACGGCAGCTGAGCATCTATTCATAAAGCCAACGTGCAAACTATTGCAAATCAAAGTGAAAGTAAGTCGCAGACAACACAATCCTCATCATTAAAAGTAAAGAAATGAAATGATCTTACCAGGGCTGTTGTCTTTGATTTTGAAATTAGCTGATCAATCAAATGCAGCTCTGTTGCTTTCGGTGACGTGAACTCCATTAAATTAAGACTTTTGTTAAGACTTTTTAACAACTTTATTGAAAACGAACTTGTCTTGAGGAGAATGGAACCCAGGCGGAAATTTTATTTAAATTTTTTTTTTAAATAAAGGCCTGTCTCTAATAAAAGCCAGCTTCAAATAAAAGCCTGCTTCAAAGCCTGTTACCTTCTGCAGTTCAGGTAAACAAAGGCCCCGGCTTTTATTGGAGTAATTACGGGTATACAAAATATACAAATTCTACATGTAACACCAGTAATTGTATTTTTATGAGAGCAGGGAATGTGTGTGTTTCTATATGTATGTTTGGTTTTATATCCATCATATCACACATTGTTTGGAGGACAACATTGGGCTTGATGTGAAATAATATTTCTTTTAAAAATAATGGGTTAAATTGTTTATATATATATATATAAATACATGTTATTAAATTCCTTTTTTTTTTTTTTTTTTTTTGCTTTTGTTTATCATTTTTAATTTAGTCATTTTAATTTCTGTCTTAAAATGGGAAGCTGTATCGCAGACTTTGCCGAGCTTGGGCTGAGATCCATGTGCAGCTTTATTAGTGAAGACAATAGAATTAAACAAACAGTCAAGGGTCGACAACCAGCAAAAGACATCAACGAGGGCCGGACAATAATCGTAGTCGGACAGGACAGGCAGTAAACCATCATGAACAGAGCGTGACAGCAAACAGAGGAAGGAAAAATAAATGCTCAGAAATGTCCACTAAGGCAAAACAAGACCGCACAGATAATAGAAATCAATTAAAAAACATTAATCCGTTAAAATGGATATTTTACAACTTCCAAAACAACAGGGTGGGCGGGGCTTACTAAAGATTGAGAACTATGTACTGTATATTCATGCTAGACTTGTTTCAGTGTGGGCAACTGAACATGATGAGACACCTTGGCTTGAGATTGAAAAAGTAATTCGCCAATCCTTCTGTCTTATAAACTTATTAGATAAACGTGCAAGAGAACTGCCACCTGCTGTTAAAGACAATTACCTAATTAATAATGTTATCAAGACATGGAGTATTTTGAAGAAATTATTTGGGAAGTCTCAGGCTCTTAACTCTTCTTGCAATTCTGGTAGATACACCAGAATTAACAGCAGAGGGCGCTGGTCCCAATCTCAAGTCATGGCAAGAAGCTGGTATAGACCTTAGACAGTATAAGAAGTGGACAGAGCCATCTCATTGGAACTCAGTTGAGACAGTTGAAGCCCATTTTTAGCGATTTTTTTTGCACTTCCGTTCCTGACGCGCAGACTCAAACCGACTCAAACTAAGCTTGATGACGTGAGCACCCTGTCTGACAGATGTAAATATTCTAGTAGCTGTGCGTGAAAACTGCCAACGTTGATCTTGCAGAGACGGCGAGCTTGAGCAAAGAGTTCTTTGGCGTGAGTGAGCAGGAGTAAGTAATTTGTATAGTATTTATTTTAAAATGTAACGCCAGTACGCCATATTAAGTTAATGCATTGATTGCCTGTGAGCTTCTCCTCCTGTCTGTACGGTAATTTCTCTACTGTGCGACAGAGCGTCGAGTGGTTATGACGCAATCGTTAGCCTAATTTTACAAAAACTGTTTCTATGGGGCCATAATGTAACATAGAAGGTAATGGAGCCCTTTATACACTGTCGTGTTTCTTTAGAAATAAATAATGGACAAATGGAGAATTTAAACGCCTCAGATGTAAAGTTATTCGCTGTCAAAGTGACACGAAAATGAATGGGAGTCAATGGGAATGCTAACGTCACGCCGATTCGGCTACACAATAAGGAGCTTAAATTGTTATTATTATTATTAAATGTCCTCTTGTTGTGTTGTTGGGTGCAAGAATCAATGAAAAATAAATATGCTGTATCTGGAATTTTTATTTATAGAAAATATTCACTTCATTAAAATTGCACCGTAATGTCACTCTACATTGTCGTCTTCTTGGCGCTGGCTCGGCAGAACTGCGGATCGTGCCACACGAGTCTTGTACATGAGCATTCATCACATAGTTATAGTTTCTCTTTACGCACTGTTTCTCTATCAGGTAGGTGTAGAAGTCAGGCCACTCAACCGGAGGTAACGTTAACGTTAATCCTGTCAGATCGTCCCATTGACTGAGCGTGTAATGTTACGGGACGGCCAATCTGGTTCCGTCCGTTAAAATTAACTTGCAAATAACAATCGCGTTCCTGGACAGTGAGTGACCTTGCACATTAAGATAAAATCAGATTTTCTCCCGTCATTGTTAAAAAACAAGCTAACAAAACTTGCAAACTAGCATTAGTGAAGCGGCCAGAGGGATCGTTCTGCCTCCACCTAAGCTCCGCCCACAGAAAAACGTCACCATGTTTACCAACTGAAAAGGGGTCTATGAGTGCAGAAGTTATGACGTCACTTTGTAGGACAACTCGGAAGCTAGCGGCGCATCGGTTCCCTCGATCGAAAAGATATGCATTTTCCCCATAGACTTTTGGAACAAAGAGTTGTGACCCTTACACATTTGTCAATCAAGATATATATAAAGAAATGTATACATTTTGAAGCCTAAATAAAGCCGTTAGATATACAATGATAACGGTAAAAAGTTTTTAAAAAATCACAAGCAGGTTATAACTAGTGTGTTTTATGTCATAGATCAAAACGTGAAAATATTTAGAGGCTTTGTTAACCACAGACCTTATTTCAGGCGATTTAGCAAAAACCCATTAAAAAAACCCATAGACTTTAGGGCGAGGGAACCGGAAGTGCTAAATGCTAACTCACTTCCGCGTTTTGGCCTAAAAAGTGGCGTCATAACTTCGGCACTCTATAGGTGTTATTCGATCTGCGTCATCAATGTTTGCGATGGCCATTTTGTTGACATAGAAACCACAACAACTGTCAGTCTGTCAATTGACAAGCGAGGCAGCGTCGGTATTATCCATGGTATTTATCGCTGTATTTGTTTTTAAACAGCGATGGTGTGTTGCGTTAGCTAGGATAAATAGGCTAAACTTTCAGCCAACTCCCCACATAAAAATCTGTTCCCATTATTTTACCAGAGCTAACGTTACAGCCGTTTCACACATACTCCGTGTGCGGTGCGTGTACGGTACAGGAGCAGCACGCGCTATAACGTTAGTGCTTATATGCTGCTCTTGCAGTAACTGATCCGCGGCTGTACCACAAACACATACTCGCTATTTTATAAATGCAGGCCAATAATTCCATGCATTACTTCTATATATTAAGTTGCTCAAGTTAGTTGCACTTATATTAAAATCGCAAACAATTTAAAACTTAAAATTGACAAAAACAGCCGACTCTCATGCCTTTTCTTTTTCATTTACATTTTAATACAACAAATCTAGCATGTCACAAATAACTTGTTTTTCCACCTCCACGAATAAGACGAGTGTCATTCATTATGTCGCCTTGTTGAGGTAAATTGTAGTTTGTATCATACATACGGATACTGAATGAGAGTTATAAATCCGGATAAGTTACGGCTGGCAATAAGGACGGATCTTTACTTAATGCTATTGGGTCTATTTGATGTGGGTCCACACCAATCAAGCTTCTCTTGATACCGATGAGATGAAGCCATTAGGCTACTGCTCCCCTCAACTCAAATCTGCGTGCGGCTAGGGGCAGGACAGATTTCATGTCAACAATATGGCCGCGGTTAGCTACTTCTGGTGTTTGTGAATAAGCCCTATTACGAGAATGTATGATCTGTGGGACAAAGGTCAATTCAAGACATTTGAAGATATAAGATCTCGATATAATATACCTGCCAAAGATTTCTACAAGTATCTGCAGATCAGGCATTACGTAAAATCAAAGACTGGATCTCTGGAGCTATCAACGAACTGTTACTAGCTTGAAAAAACTCTACAGGACAACGTGGACGTTTTGTGTCCAGATTCTATTGAGTTTCAGACTCTAACGGTAGACAAACTGAAACACTTACGAACAACTTGGAACTTGCTGCTTATAGGATTAGTTCACTTTTAAAAAAAACTTTTGCTGATACTTTACTCACCCCCATGTCATCCAAGATTTATTTATTCTTCAGTCGAAAAGAAATTAAGGTTTTTGATGAAAACATTCCAGGATTTTTCTCCATATAATGAACTTCGATGGACCCCAAACGGTTCAAGGTCCAAATGACAGTTTCAGTGCAGCTTCAAAGGGCTTTAAACGACACCAGACGATGAATAAGGGTCTTATCTAGACAAACCATCGGCATTTCACAAATAAATAAAAAAGTTGAAGTTTTATAAGCACAAATGCTCGCCTTGCTCTGTTCTGTGATGCGCGTTCGTGACTCACGTAATACGCAATTACGTTGAAAAGGCAGTAGATATCACTGTCTTTGGGAGTGCAAGAACATCAAGGTATTCTGGCGGGCAGTATGCCATGAAATCAGTTTGGTGATTGATTGGACAGAAAGTGTCTGAAGATTAAAAGGTCATAAACACAAACTGGATAAAATGTATGTACAACCATATGTCCATATGCCCATATCGTTTCTGTGCTGTGTTTTTGTTTTATTATGTTTTGTTTGAAATAACTAAAATGTTTAATAAAAAGAATATAAAAAATTCATCCGATTAATCAAAGCAATAATCGTCAGATTATTTTATTATCAAAATAATCGTTACCGGTAGTTGCCGCCCCAGTGGAACCAATACATCTGGGCCCGTATTCATAAAGAATCTTAATGCAAAGAGTAGCTCCTAGTGACAAAATTCTAAGAAAATGTATAGAAATGTGGGCGTTTACTCTTAAAATTAAAGAAGAAATCCTAGTAAAGAAAAAAAGTAATTCAGAAAGCATCTTAACCCTTAAAAGAGGTCTAAAGGGCAAAATTGTTAGGAGCACGGACAAGGACTTTTAAGAGGCTTAAGAGTTTCTTTAGCGGAGGAGAAAATGGCAGAAAGACGAAAAGGGAGAAGAAATGTGTTGCAGACGATGGATGACAGTGAGTTTGATACATTAAAACCAACATTCAAACCACCACTTAAATAGACACGCCAGCAATCAGTGTAATTGGAAAGAGTGGAACAATTTTTATCATTCTAAGCCAATCAAATACCTTATAGGAAATTAACAGCATGGTAAATAAATAAAAAAAGGTGTGTGTGTGAGAACGGTCAAATAGGAAAAATTACGCATGTAATTTCAAAGTGAAGGCTTAGAATAGACCTATACTTAAAATCACTTTTTTTCCTTCTTGGACAACCAACCAATCACAGTCTTCAAAAGATTGTGTCACTCATAGCAACCGGGTCAACCCCGCCTCCTCACTAAGATGAAAGTTTTAGTTTTTTCCTTACTCAGAGTTGCTCTCAGATCGGTCCCGAATCACTCTTAAAGGTGGGGTATGTGATTCTCTTTTTTTGTCAATTTTTTTCAAAATCACTTGAAATCCTATTCATAACCCACTTACAGCCACTGAGTTAGAAGCACTGAAATGAAAATTAAGCAATTTAATCATCTATGGAACGGGCAGGACTCGAAAAACTCCAGCCAATCATTTCCAAGACCACCTAGAATCATTGGACAGTAAGTCCGTCAATCAAACGGTCGTACCATACCCCACCTTAAAGCTAAGACTCCTACGTAAAAGTTTTTAAGCTAAATTAAGAGTTTTCTGAGAGGATTCTAAGAATCTTTATGAATACGGGCCCTGAGGTTTAAACCATAGACTGTAAAAAAAAATGGACATAGTGTTCGTGACGTCACCCGTAGGTTTCTGAAGAGCATTTTTGAAGCCCAAAGTGGGCGGAGACGACCGACGCCATCTTGGCAGCTCCCGTATAAACTAAAAAACTCCCGTATAAACTAAAAAATGGACTAAGAGGCGGATTATCTGAGGTGACGTGACACTAGCAGACAAACAGCTAGTAGTGACCGCAGCGGTAATACACCTGTCACTCAAGCGGCCACGCCCTTTATTATGCAGAACTTTAAGGCTTAATATAATTGAAACGGATGAGTTATAAAAAAATTCACCCTCCTCACAGGTGTCATGAAGGCCAAAATTAGCTATGTAGACCAAAACTCATTTTTGTACCAGGCTGTAAACACATTTTTTTCTGATGTCAAGTTGGGCATATTAACATGGGGGGTTTATGGGATTGACTCTCTTCTGCAAGCCTGTCTCTAGCGGCCAGTCGATGCATTTTAACAAATTTAAGTCACTTCCGTGTTGGATTCAAGAGAGAGACCGGAAAGGTTGCCGCTTGGTTTAAACACTATAAATTATACAGAACGTGTGTGATAAATTGAGATCTGATGGTCTGGTGTGTTGTTCACATTTCAGTTTGTTCCTTTCCCACCTCTACGGATCTACGAAGTCTTCAATGAGTTTACTTTTAAAGGGGTCATGGCTGATGGAGGCAGTACTCTCTTCAGTCATATGTACGTCTGGTATCAGCACATTCACACGTCATGATTGATATCCATTAGGACTATTCCAGTGTTTCTGGCCTCATTAAAGACACTGGAGTCACCTCTGATTCATTGACACATTATGTTTGTATTCACATGTGTGTGATTTCAGGAAGTCAGGCCCCGTTGACTCGTGTCTCCGGGATCAGGTCATGATGTTGCGGGTCCCAGGCTTCATAAAGAAGTTACTCGCTGTTGTTCTGAAGCCTGTTGTGAGTTCTGTAAATGTTGTTTCTGTTTCTCATTTGCATCTAATTAAGCATTCTGTTATATTCAAGCTAATATGTTTTTAAACTCTTTTATGTTTGGATTATTTTCTCCAGTTTCCGCGATTGTCTACAAGCCTGAAAGCAAGTGTTGGAGTTGGGTAAGCTACAGACATTTTTTGTTTATTTTAATTTGCATAATGAATACAATTATGCTGATAAATCTTGTGTTCTTGAGTGTAATTTAAGTTACGATTATTTATTTATTTATTTATTTATTTTAATTTACAAATTAATTTTTTTAGAAATAGAAACTAATAGTAAGATTTATTTGAATCAAATTAATACTTTTATTCAGCAAGGATTAATGAAATCAATAAAGTGGCAGTAAAGACCTCTACATTATTACAAACTGTGTTTTTTGTTGTTGTTTTTTTACTTTTTATGCATTAAAGAATCCTGATAAAAATGTATCATGTTTTCTACAATAATCTGAAGCAGCACAACTATTTTCAACATTGATAATAATCATAAATGTTTATTGAGCAGCAAATCAGCATATTATAATTATTTCTGAAAGGTCATGTGACCCTGAAGACTGGAGTAATGATGCTGAAAATTCAGCTTTGATCACAGGAATGAATTACATTTTAAAATACATTCACATATAAAACAGTAATTTTAAATTGTAATAATATTTCACAATGGAACTGAGCAGAATTGAAATGATACCATTCCTTTAATAGCTTTTTCTTCTGCAAGGTCTGTAGCAGAATTATGGAGACTTCACGTAAAGACTGAGGTAGAATTTTATAATTTTGATTTTATTATTAATATTACGTGGTCCTCTACAAATTTCATCAACACGACTGAGATTGTAGAAATGATTATCACAGTGTAATGTAGGCCTATGGTTCTCTCTGGTCACTGCAGTAACACATTAAATCATGTGAAGCCTCACTTTAAGCACAGTGTTTCTTCATTTTCTAGAAGGGGAGTTTAAGAACCTTAATGTATTTTTGTGTAATTAATTTAGAGAAAATACACAGGGAACATGACTTCCCATCTCATACATACGAACTTCCCAGGAGGACTGCATCATAATTTCGATTTCTTTTAACACGGGACAGGAGAGCTGTCAGTCAATACATGGGAAAAGAAACCTGTTCCTTATTTGAAAAAGTAACTAAAATTAAAAGTAATTCGTTACTTGAAAAAAGTAATCCGATTACGTAACTCACGTTACTTGTAATTCGTTACCCCCAACATTGATTGACAGTGCCTCCCTCCCTACAGTTAATTTTCCTGGCACATACTGTGTATAAAAGCAATCTGACATGATCGTATGTATTTTGAGATTGTGTAAAAGGTTTTCGGTTTTCTCATCTGCAGGAATACATTGATGAGGTGATAGCAGAGTGGAGGAGACTGAATGTGGACGTTTTGCTGTGTCCTATGCTTGGACCAGCCTACAACTTCCATTACTGCGGCCGTCTCAACAGTACTTACCTCATATTTACATTACTATTACATTATCTTTGTGCCCGTAAACTTGGGGTCAGCAACCTTTTTGTCATGAAGTGCAATCTTTTCATTTGTCTTGTTAATCACTGTGCCACATCCCACGTCTTTTAGCTTTCAATTCCCTTATTATTACTAGTTCATTTAATTGTGACTAGGAAAAATTTGTTTCCCGTTTCATGATTTACTTAAAGTGAGCCTGAAACAAGTTTTGATAGACTTTTCTTCCCTATTGTGACGTATACCCGAGTGAAACGGCTTCTGAAACCAGAACAAATGTGCGCCCTCGTCATCAGAGAAGAGAGGAGATGCTCCAAGAGGAAGGGAACGTTATTTTGGTTAAAGTCCCCCTGTAGTCAATACTTTTATCCCTTAAAACTCATCTTTGATCACCAAAATGACATATTTAAAGTTTTTTTCCTTGAAAAAAAATTCTTCATGCCTTTAAAATAGCTTGAATGTAACTCTACACTTATGTCTCATTTAGTATAAGCGGTTCTATGAATATGCAAATGAGCCCCGCCTCCACTCACTCACATAGACATATAAACATTAAAAGCTTGATTTTCACCACAGGGGGACTAATTATGTGCACAGATATATCATTTATAACAAATCCTGCAATATTCCATTAGAAATAGGAATGGTCAATTTTGATTTCATAACAAAAAGGCTGATGTAGATTGTGATCCATTGTTTGTTTGATATTATGCAGTAGGTGTCTGCGTTTTAAAGTTACTTATGAAAGGATTAGTTCACTTTTAAAAAAAACTTTTGCTGATAATTTACTCACCCCCATGTCATCCAAGATGTCCATGTCTTTCTTTCTTCAGTCGAAAAGAAATGAAGGTTTTTGATGAAAACATTCCAGGATTTTTCTCCATATAATGGACTTCAACAGGACCCAAACGGTTCAAGGTCCAAATGACAGTTTCAGTGACGCTTCAAAGGGCTTTAAACGACACCAGACGATGAATGAGGGTCTTATCTAGACAAACCATCGGCATTTCACAAATAAATAAAAAAGTTGAAGTTTTATAAGCACAAGTGCTCGCCTTGCTCTGTTCTGTGATGCGCGTTCGTGACTCACGTAATACACAGTTACGTTGAAAAGGTCACGCTTCTGTCCTGACCTAAAACTTAAACTTTTTTATTTATTTGTGAAATGCCGATGGTTTGTCTAGATAAGACCCTTATTCATCGTCTGGTGTCGTTTAAAGCCCTTTGAAGCTGCACTGAAACTGTCATTTGGACCTTGAACCGTTTGGGTCCTGTTGAAGTCCATTATATGGAGAAAAATCCTGGAATGTTTTAATCAAAAACCTTCATTTCTTTTCGACTGAAGAAAGAAATCTTGGATGACATGGGGGTGAGTAAATTATCAAATTATCAGTTTTTTTAAAAGTGAACTAATCCTTTAACTCGACAGTCATGATTTCAGCATTACATAAGGCCTTCAACAGACACCTAGATGCAGTAATTCTTCTCCACTCCTGAAGGTGCTCTCACCTACACATCCCTGTACAACCTGCTGAACTTCCCGGCCGGGACCGTGACCGTGTCTACAGTGACGGAAGAGGACGAGGCTCAGCTCAGTCAGTATAAGGGTGTCTATGGGGACCTGTGGGACAAACTCTTCGTTAAGGTAGGTTTTCACAGTGTAAGACCACTGAAGTTAAGTTGCATTAAATCCATAGGATGTTTTTGTCAACCTTAGAGTGTTGATAAATTGTGAGTTGTATGCCTGACAACCACAAGGAGGCAGCATAGTCACGATTACAAAGACAGAATCACACCGACTGGGATCATGTACTTTTATAAAACTTTTAATGTCTGGACATTTAAAGCTCTACTTAACTCCAGTAACCAATAGGAAAGCCATATATGGGACTATTTGGACTGTGTATATTTTTGGGCCCTTATATGGAGAATTTCTGGAGAATGTTTAATAATTTCATTACAAAAAATGAGCCAATTATTTTAACTATTACCCCCAGTATCCCAAATATATGTTTTACTAACTCTTATACACGCCATTATTTCAACCTTGTCACAGTATGTTTGGGATTCATTTAATTTGAATAAATAAATGGGATAACTGGTAGTTGTACTTTAATTTTGGTATGCTTTGAAATAAATCACACATTATAACATGGGGAACAAATATTAATAATTAATTTAAAATGTTTGGAGGTTGAATGGTCAATGTAGAAACGACCTTAGTGAACAAATGTAATTGCACAGACCACATTATTTATTGTCAACAACTTTGTATTTTGTACCATGAAACATTTTTGTGAAATTTGTGTTGTGATTTTAAAAAAATAAAAATTATAATATTGGGCTTGACAAGGCTAATATAAGTGTAACCCAAATATTGTGTTTATCATCATTTATTCAATTCAATTCAATTCAAATTTATTTGTATAGCGCTTTTCACAATACGCATTGTTTCAAAGCAGCTTTACAGAAAGTGCATTAGAACTGTACATAGAAAAATACAGTTAGTTAATCATGTATTTTATTTTAATACAATTTTATCAGAAATAAAATTTATTTAAAGATGTTTAAATCAAACCATTATTCTTAAAAGTGTATTGTCACTTCATAGCAGGTTTCAAAGAGAGAGTAGAAACAAAGACAAATTTAGCTTTTTTTTTTTTTTTTTTGAAAATAAAAATCAAAACAGCATTTTAGAAAAAAAGTGCTTTGCTATTTTAATAAACAAATAAAAATAAAAAAAAGTTTAGCATTTTTGCATTTGCATTACAAAGTCAAACTGTTGTATAATATCAGGTGTCCGTGTGTGTGTGTGTGTGTGTGTGTGTGTTTTCAGGCAGTGAAGGATGGCGTAGGTCTCCCTATGTCAGTTCAGTGTGTATCTCTGCCGTGGCAGGATGAGATGTGTCTGCGCTTCATGAGAGAGGTGGAACAGCTCACAGCCAGAAACTAACTCACCGGGAAACACGATGACTGAAATGCAGACGCGTCTTTCTGACCTGCTGACGGTTCAGTCGCTGAGTTGTGAACGGGCCGACAGAATCTGTGACCACAGAATTTGATCATTGTTCATCAGGTGTTTTAGCTGATATGATGATAACTTACAACTAACAAGACAGTATGATGTATTTAATTAATTCTTACACCTGATTGTCTTTGAGATTGTGTGTTGAGTTTGTGTATTCTTGATGTTTAAATCAGGTTAACATGTACTAATTACTAAAAGATTCATAGGTTGATCTGTTTGTCCAACCAGTGGCAGACGGTGAGAAACAATTTGAAACTGGGCTTAATTCTTTGCAATGACTTTTGGTGAAGATAGTGGCACTGAAATTACACACTTCACCTTTAATAAACAAATAACTTTCAATCATTATTCTGTTTCAATGAAGCGTGAATATTTGCAGTCAGTATAGAAGCTTCATCAAGCCTGAATGAGGATTTAAATGCATCTCTTCATATCTGTATCATTTTGTGTAATTTAATGCCTTACAATTTCATTAAACTAAAATGAATCGGTACACACAGGTTCACTGAAAGCGTGTTCCTGGCTTGTGTGTCGGTGTGAGATGAGCGCTGCTCGTTTTCTCTGTCCTGAATGATGACAACGGTTGGAAAGGCTTTAACTGGACTTAATGACACATGACACCATCAGCTCAAATTTAATGTAAATATTTGTTCTGGGTTTTGCGCACATTTTACATTCTTCATTTACATTAGTCATCAAGGATGGGAACTCATTAGGGACATTTTGATTTTTTTCTCATATTGTTCTCTTTCCGGGTCCACTGCTGAAATGAACGCCAACTCTAATTCTGGCCTGAATAAAGAAATGTATTAAAACAGTGATTTAACTTTTGGGATCAGTAAGGTTTAAAAAAATATATATACTTTTATTCAGCGAAGATGCATTCAATTGATTAAAAGTAAATTTTAAAGACAGTGTTACAAAAGATTATAGTTACTAAAGTTATAAATATGAATATTTTCCTTCAGAAGGCCTTTATTAACACCCCGGAGTCATATGGATTACTTTTATGATGGACGGGTGCGCTTTTTTGGGCTTCAAAATCTCAGGTTAAGCCAGGATATTTTTTAATATAACTCAGATTGTGTTTGGCTGAAAGAAGAAAGTCCTATACACCTAGGATGGATGGATTGAGGATGAGTAAATTATGGGATCATTTTCATTTTAGGATGAACTATAGGCCTACCTTTAAAGCAGGGTTCGAAATGAGGGGGGTCTGGGGGGGTCCCGGACCCCCCATAAGTCATTAGGGACCCCCCATAAGAATTTATTTGTGGATTTTGGGGGGTCCCCGACAAATATATTTTAACATTAAAAATGATTGTGAAAATTATAGGTCTTTAGTGACGTTTTATATTTATAACAGTAATTAATATAAATTTATTTCCTAGTGCGAGGCAGCAATCAGGGCAGCTATTAGCCGAGAGAGTTCCTATAGGGATGTTCGCCGGAGTCAAACGTGACGTCACGATATGGGCGTGGCCGCGAACTGGTTGGCAGAAAGAACCAAACTCAATGCGATGGCCTGTGAAGAGAATGAAGATGAAATTCTCTAGTCGTGCATTGTGTACGTCAATAATTCGATTTTTTGATCCAGCCACTTTTTATTTTACCCTTTTGTCTTGTTTCAGCCCCAAACCCCATCTCTGCAATACAAATTAATAAAGGCTGGTTTGGTTTCTAAAGTACTTCTTCCAGCCTCCATGTATTAATGTTCATGGGTAGCCTGAATGGGTTCTGTTCAGACCTTAACATTAAGTATTTTACTGTAAGGTGTCAACAAGATTCAACAAGACATTTTCACCTGTGTTTAGATCTGTTTGGGTATTTATGCAAATTACCACATACGTAATAAGATTATGCAACGTTTGTCTATGTTAACAACAAATGTTAATAATGTTAATAACTGTTAACAACAAATGTTAATAACAAATGTTAATAACAAACAATTAAAAAAAAAACTTGTAATACATTTTTTGTTTGTCTTGATGTAATCAACTCAGTACTTATCATGGTGATATAGGTTTAAATGTGTACCCTATTCTAGACACCTAATTGCAGAAATCCACAGCTATCTTCTTGATTCAAGTTGTTTAGGTACGCGGTAGAAGGTTACTCTTATCGAACCTGTTAACACAGCCGATCACACAGCACGATACAACCATTTGTCTTCTGTGTTTGCGCTGCACAGCAAGACATTACTTTTCTTTTTGCCAACCAGAGCGCATCGTGACGTCACGGCGAAGATCCCTATAGTCTGTTTTGGTGCTCCCGCTAATGTACGGACGGTAACAAAGTTGCGCTGTTGAGGCTCGCGCAGTTATTTATAACATTAATTTATAGTTAAGAAACAATATATAGGCTACACACGACCAGAGTGCTATTTTCCTGAATGCCATCACAATTGAAACCGAGATATTGATTTCATAAGTTCAATAGACAAATAGTTTCAATTAAGTTACTTACATTTTTAGACGGAATGACTGTTTTTGTTCGGTTTCAGCAGCGAAAAAAGTTCCAAACAACAGAAGCATAGCGCATCTCAGAGCAACACTCATCCTGATTCATTACTGAATGATTCAGCGTTTTGAACTAATCGCTCGAGTCAAAGATTCAATTACCCATTATTAAACGGCCTCATTCTGAATAAATCAGCCGTTTGAACGAATCGTTTAAATTAATGACTCAATGATTCGCTCATTAAGACGACCGCCTGCGCCTCCTACTGGCGGGTTAGTTTCAAAGTATCATTCTTTTCAAAATACCTTATTTGTATTCAAAAAATATTTAAAATAATCTCATTTAATACAGCTATAATTTTTCAATGTAAATTATTTAATTTGATTACAGCCTAGTGTCTTATTATTTTAATTGAATGTATTAATAAAAAATTAGAATTTGAAATGAAATTTAGAGCATACATTAAATAAAATTAGAGGGAAAATGCCCTTTATAAAAGGTACAAATTTTTTTTCCGATAAGAGTGTTTTCAAAAATGAAACATTGACCATTTAAGTTTAAAGGGAGTAAAGCCTCTGTTTAGGCTATAAAGGAAATGTAATTTTGCCAAAAGAAGAACTTTTACTTCAGTGTAAAATGTTACCATATTATCATGCTTAATTGAATAATTGTAATGTGATGATCAGATGCAGACATCTAAATCAAAGAATATGGGTGGTTGGCGGGTGGATTATTATTTATTTTTAACAAAAGATTTGAGTGTCTCAAAGTACACCAAATTAATGAATTTATCTTTAAATGTTACTAATTTTCTCCCGGGGGGGCATGCCCCCGGACCCCCCTAGTGCTATGATTTTACCACCTCCGCCTCATTTGCAGGAAAAAAACTGACATTGGTCCATATAATTTGTCCTACAGTATATAGTGTAGCAAGGTATAGTCTTCGGTACAATTTTTACAATTTATCATTTAATAATTACATACATTTTAGGGGACCCCCCAAGAGTCCTAAGTCATTTCGAACCCTGCTTTAAAGTGTGGTTCAAAATGAAGATTATTAATAAGGAATTAATAATAATTGTAGTTATTAAAACTCTCATTCTCAATATGTGTTCAATTTCAATCAAAATATCCAAGTTGCCTATGTCCTATACTAATTTCTTTTCATGAAAATACTTGATGTCATTTAATTGTTGGATATTTGAGCGTTTATTTTGGTAGGCCTATATCAAGCTAAAACAATTACAAGTGACATTCAGAGATTTCATCAGTTAGGCCTATTCACAAATCCACTGCTTTTTTTAAGAGTGAAGGTTACTAGAAAGTCACAGTCAGTTGAGTTTGATGAAGGTTGGAGCTAAACTTGATGTCGAGGGTTTCTGAAAAGAAAATGCACTTTTTTAGATTTCAAGCAGTGGAGAAAACTGTAAGAGCAGATGTTTCAGGCATGTACAGTACAGACACCTCACTCACTGAAACTTGAAAAGTATGTCTGGCCAGCCAGGGACGTGGGATTAGATAACGATGACTGTAGCCTAAAGATTTCTGCGATTCAACAGTTCAGTGATTCGGGTTTTGGCGGCTTTGGGGTTCTTATTGCACAAATGGGAAGCATCGCCTCTGGACAAGATTCTCTTTTGTCCTGCACCGTTCTGCATCTTTTCTTCTTTTCTTTCGCCATGTCTTTTTCTCTCTCTCTCTACGTCACACCACCCCCCACAGCGCTTCTGCTACGTTTGAGTTTTCCTTTCTTTCCTTCCGCGGTGAGCTCGCCCCGAAGCCCTTATAGCCAAATTGGTTTACATTGGGGAGATAAATGCTCTGCAAATGCGCTTAAACACATACAGTAAAAATGCAGACAGTGCGTATCGGGATTACCGACCAAGTCAGGAGGCGGAAAAGAGAGCCGCTGCTCGCAGAGTCTGTCTCATCCACTTTCAGGAAGAGGATTTAGCATATCCTTGCCTGTCAGTAATTCCTGGAATTATATAACGCCACGGCGAGAATAAAAGTCCGGCGGTATTGTGAAAGTATTGTTTTGCAGGGCTGGCAGAGTGAGTCGTCGGGCGGGTCAGATGGAAGGGGTAAAGACTGCAGAGTTTTCAAGTGAGGATCCTGTCAAGAGGAATTATGGGAAATCTGAGTTAAACCTTCTGAGTTTCTGCTGAGCGGCTTCTTCTGTTGTCTTAACTCTGACAGTGGAGGAGTTTATAGGCTACTTCATAGATATCTATGGCTACTTCACGACACTCCTATAGAGAACGCTTTGGTAAAGTGTCCGAGTTTAAGCACTTATATGATCAATAATTTGCCAAGATTATTAAATGTTATCATATTAATATTATTATTATTACCAGTAGAAGTAATATTATTAATACCAGTAAAATATATTCATTTACACGTTAAAACGTCACAATTACAGCCTTGCTGAGCAATGTTGCAAACCGTTCTCTTGCGCCACCTGGTGGTGATTTTGCGAACGAGTGTTGCATGTGGCATTTTACTTGACTACCTGTAGGCCGTAGCGGTTCCCATCGTGGGATCATTTTATGGATTTAGTTTTAATTTGTATTTAATTTTAATCACTTTTTTTTTATTAAACAGCTCATCAACACATTTTCACTTGAAAAAAAAAATGATATAACCCATTAAACATTAAATTATTATACAATTTCTCCTTATATAGAACCTTTTTGGCATAAAGTGTTCTTTAAAATTGAGTCAAGATCCCTGGAGTTCTAAATAGAACCCCACTGATTCTTTTTTTCTAAGAGTGTAGCACCTACAGCTCTGCAGATCGCTCTTTTGTTTACATTTTGTAGCAGAAAAATAATAGCCCATTTAATTCTAAGAGTCAGAGCGTGTAAGGATTATAATGATCATGTAAAAGGGGAAACAATTGAAATAAAGCGTAGTTACACTTTAAACTAACCCTTTAAAGCTCTACACCCACTGGAGAACATTTAAACTTATAACTTTATGAATACTTCAAAATTAATGCTTGTTCTTGCAAAGTCTCCAACCCTCCAGAGTGTTCAAATCATGCCATTGAAACAACCCCTTTTCACACTCTTTTATGGTTCCTCTAAAGGTCTTAGCCGTGCAGCAAAGGAGAGCTGTCACTGGGGAACCTGAGCCCATTGATGAACTGACAGCCACTGCCAGAATATGATCCTAATCCTGTTCCCAGCATTCTTTAACCCACTGCCATCGCAGTACCGCCACATATTCAAGCAGCTGTCAACTCAGAAAATCCCTATAACAGAGCACAACCCTGATACACATCAAAGAGCTCAAGAGGACCTCAACAGCTTAACACACACACACACACACACACACACAGACGAAAAACACCCCACTCCAAAAATGCAAACAAGAGATTTAACATGTTGTATTTGGCATAAAATTAATTACATTAATGATCACTGGTGGTTCTCAACGACACAGATTTTATCTCAGAGATTTAGTAACTAAATAAAATCGATTGTTGGCGTTTATTAATCCTGACCTGCATGGAACCCAAAAATGTGAAACTATTAACATGGTATAGACTGAATAAGAAAATTGACATTATAATTATGCACTTTTATCAATGGTTTCAAGGCCAATAATTCAAACCATGTTTATTTTGTTGCGTATTTCCTGTCATTTGAAAAGTATTTTCTTTTTTGTTGTGTTCATGGTTATTGTCGTCACACTTGTCACTTGGCTGAAGTCAAATTAGGTAGATGCTAACATGAACATTCATTTTTTTTCTGAAGAGTTTGATTAGAGACAGCCTTTAACAACAAAAAGTTGAGTATTTTAGTATTTTAGACCTCTAACAGTTAAAAAAACAAAACTGCATGTACAGTAGTCAACATCTGAAGTGGATCAAGACCTTTCACCAAAGTTATAGCCTACATGAATTTTGAACAATACCCGTTCTGTTTTTCGGACAGCTTTGATTAACTTTTTTGATCCAGTTCAAATGTTATACTGTATTTTGAGGTAGAACATTTTGGTTTTGGTTGTTAGCTCTACGGGACTGCGGATGAATATGTTTTTTTCTCATAACTAAAGAGAGAGAGATTAATCTACAGCTCATAGCTTTACCCATTAACAGACATGATACTTCATTGAATATAAATTCCAGCAGCAACCATAATGAAATGACCCTTCACAGCAGAAAATGCTTTAAAATGAACTGTTAGAGAGCAATTTATCTGTTCAATGAACACCGTTCTCACCTGTTGAGTAATAAAAACGCAATCTCCAAAAAACATTTCAAATGCCTCAGTTCTCGCCATCTCCGAAAAGCCAAGCCGATGTTGATTCTTGTTTTATTACGAGCTCTTTCTCTTTTTGCCAGCTGACTCTCCTCTGTTTAAAACGGGTGATTCTCCGGAGGTTGGAGATTTAGCGGCTCCATGTCAACCTTTCTCACTCGTTGTGACAACTAACCTCTGACCTCCCACACCAGGAGCAACTTTACTGTATTTACAGAGATGTCGAGACCAGGCGAGTGACTCGTGCACAATTTCCCGCGGAAACCATCCTGACAGGTCTAAAATATAAATACTTATAATAGCCTTACCATAGGGAATCAGGGTAAGACAAAAACACCCTTTGGAAGAAGGATTGATTATGTATTCACTCATTATTTAAATTTTGTTCATTGTGAACAAAAATGTAACGTGTGTACGTAGGCTATACGTTTTTGTATATTTTAATGTAGTTATTGTTTATTTTATTTCAAGTAACTAAAATGTTTTTTATGGTTTTAGTTTTAGTTAGCTATAATAACCCTGCTCCCTTTTGAAACTTAATAAGCATACTTACTTTGTCCTAGTTATGATTATATAGTTAATAACATTTTATTGTTTGTTACAGTATAACTTTTTCAATGCTGTCTGTGTCACACCACTTGAGAACCAATGCATTAAGAGATGTTAACCATTATTATGCTTTTGTTAAAGATCTTGTCTTTTCTCCTCCTCCCTTTTCTGCCTTGGAGTGAGAATGAAATCTGAAATACTTTTAGTGCCAGCATTTAAAGTATGGGCTGTTAACAGGTGTCTGAACACGACATGTCTTCTCACTCCATTCCTCTGTTCTTCCTCAACTTAATCCACTGGTATCCTGACCCGTGTTAATCTCCTTACTGCCGAGAGTTGTGCTTCAGAGCTGCCAAACCTCTGACAGGAGGGTGGCGACGGCCCGCCGGGGTGATGTGGGGTGATCCACTCGTCTTCTGCCTCTGTGTGTTAAGCTTTTCACTGGATCTCTTATCAAGATGAGCATGCAAAAGAGGGGGAAAAACAGAAAGAGAAAAGGGCACGCATGTAGAAAACATTACATCCATCCATTTATTTAGTTATGGTGTGAAGTAATGCAACGCATATGGATTAAAAAATATAATTTTAGAGAATAAGCATGAGAAAGGAACATGCTTAAAAATCTAATCAATGTGTCTTTGTAAATTTCTTCATAAATATTCCCGAACCTTAAATAAATTTTGATGTAACTTTTTCCTTATTTTTTATATAAATCTTTGACCACTAAAAAACCATTGTAGAGTTATAGCTAATGTTAGTTACCTTTTTTTAACTAATTCATGATCAATTTAGCTTCTGTTGTAATTACTCGTAAAATTACAGAATTTTAAATGGCCATGTGGAACTGTAAGAAATGCATAATTATTCTTAACTTTTAAAAATAGCAGGATGAAATGAAAGTGAAAAAGTGTGCATTAAATATCGTCAAATACAGGTGTAATGGAAAAGAATAAACATAAAAATCTGAAATATAGACTCAACAAACAATAAAACTACTGTTACAGATTCAGTTCATATATGTGGTTTATTCCCTTTCATTTCACTGATAAATTATTCACATTTATTTAAACAATTCCATTAGACTCTAAAATGACAAATCACATGGCATGACATCAGGAACATCAGTGATGCTGAAGTCTTTCTGATGTTTGCAGAAGCTTCATCCATACGTTTACATCCCTTTATAAGATCCACAGACAGTGAAGACAGTTAAACATTTCTTCAAATATACAAACGAGAGGCTTCACGACCCCCTACTAGGCCTGTGGACCTGAATAAGCTTATTTACAGAGACAAATTAATTCTTTTATTTTTTTTGCATTTCAAAGTGCAAAGCAAGGGGTGTTTGGAAAAGTTGAAAAGCTCTGCCATGCAGCCAGAGCTTAACATTTCAAAGTCGTCCAAACTTCTCCACTCCGCCATGCTAAATGATAATGAAACCGCTCCAGCTCAGCCAGCTGTCACGTGATTTCTGCACACTAACGTCATGTAGGTCCTGTTTACAGCTGGTATTAAGATGTGCTTTGCTCGATCGGATCACAAGTGGACGACGCTAAATACAGGTGTAAACGGGGTGTAACACGTTTTGAGCTCGTCCACTTTTGAACACTTCCAGAGGGAGTTGAAAACACATTAGACCGGATTGCTTTCGTAGTGTAAACGCTCATGTGGTCGAATGTGTTCAAACAGCCACAAAAGAGCGTCTACTCTCCGTCTACTGACCTCAGCGTTCGGCTGGTCTTGTATCTGTCAGAGCAGAAACGAAAGCTGATGCTCTCTGTGTGTTATTCCGTCTTCTCCGGGCGTTCATATGTAAATTGCATGAGCTTATTTTGTAGGGAAAAAAAACAGCCCATAGACCCTCCCCTTGAAGAAATCAGGACAGAAGTGGATGAAAGTGGACAATTGAGATGGATTAAAACACCAGGTGTAAACAGGAATGCGTCTCTCTCGTCTACTTGTGATCCGATCGACCAAAACACATCTTAATACCAGGAGTAAACCGGGCTAGAGAGGTTAGTTTGGAAGCGTGTCCAAGCCGAGTGATGCAGCGTGTTGCTTCGCCCTCAGACGCAGGTTTTCGATGCTTGTGGTTTTGCTGTTGAGGGCCGGTAAAGCACCAGAGCCCTGCATCAGAGGGCCGCTCCACATCTGCTGGGCCTGGGACAGGGACTGGTAGTAGGGCTGACACGGCAGAGATCCCAGCGGAGACGCCATGTTCATGTTTACGCCCAGGTAGGGTAAGGAGGAGGGCGTGGACACGTCGAAGGCGGGGTAGTGCATGATGTTGTTGGTGGCGGCCATGTGCTGGCGAAACTGCTCCTGCAGACGGAAGAGGCTGAGAGGAGACGAGGCGTAGGAATTAGTCTGAGCCACTCCACCACTGGAGGAGGGAAGAGCCGGAGAACCGAGCGGATCATCTGGGGAGAGGGGTGGATGACAATGTAATACTGTTTCCATTTGCATTCAACATTCTTAAAAATACGATTCACCCGAAAATTGGTATTCTGTCATTTATATTTATGCATTTGGCAGATGACTTACATTGCATTTCAAGGTAAACATTTACATTCTTATCAGTTTTTGCTTTCCTTGGGAATCGAACCCGTGACCTTTACGTTGCACGCACCAACGCTCTACTGTTTGAGCTACAGGAAAGCTACTCAACATTTTAATCAACGTCACTGATGTCCCAAACTAAGAGGCTTAAAGGAATATTCACCCAAAAAATGAATATTCTGTCATCAATTTCTCAATCTCATGTTGTTCCAAACCCACAAGACTTCTAGGTTAATCTTCGAAAGACAAATAAATATAATATATATGATAAATATATCTTTATAATAAATATAAAGATTTCATAAATATATTTTATGAAACCTGAGAGGTTTCTGTCTCTCCATAGAAAGTCCAGGTAACCAAAACTTAAAAGATCTAAAAAGGTTATAAAGGCTTTGTAAAATGAATCTAGTGGTTTAATCCAAGTTTTGTGAAAACACTGTATTATGCTGCCAAGCCAGTAGTTGGTGATGTCACTAAAACAACAACAACAATAGACTGAACACATAATACACATGCGCATGACGTCACCGTTTTCACAAATTCACGTTTTTTTTTTAGTTTACATGGAGACAATAATGGTATCGTTTTCAAAAACTTGTGTTTTCAGGCCATTGTCGTGTAAATGAACAGCCAAAACTAATTAAAAAGTTTTCAGTTTCAGTTGAAAACTGTGTCGTTTAAACAGCCCCTTGATTCAGGCTTTTATTTGCATAAATAAGGATAAACGTGCCCAGATTTTTAACCTATAGTGAAAATTCTGTCATCATTTACTGTTGAGGTGCTGCTTTTTTTATCATTTCTTCAGTGTTTCTCCTTTTGTGTTTTGTGTTTGGAATGATTTGAGGAAATTATGACAGCAATTTAATTTTTAATTCTGGATGCCACTTCTTTAATCTATTTGAAAGCATTTCCTTTTAAGCATTGTGAAAGAAAGATCATACATCAATAGCTATTCATACCTAATTTAGGGCTGATTGGTTTGCAAGAAGGTGAAGTGTCGTCTGTCGTCAGGGGAGGCCCCGCCTCTTTTGTTTCATCTTTGATTGACAGCGATTCGTCCTCTCTGTCAGTCATGTCCTCCGCCCCTGACTCCGCCCCTGACTGTTCCGGTGAGGTGACATTGACCTCCTCACTCGGCTCACAGGGAGGGGCACACGTGGGGCCACGCCCATCTGAAGGAGAGGGCGGGGCTTGATCATCAATGGGCGGAGCTTCTTCTTTTCCTTCTTCCTGCGCGCTCTCCATCCCAGCATCCTTCATCCGCTGAAGCTGCTCTTTCTGCAAGCTGCGCTGCTTCTTGCGAAACTTCGCACGGCGGTTTTTAAACCACACCTAGTAGTTGGAAGAAATTGGTGTTTATGAATCTTTTAAGGTTGTCGAGTGAAGGCAAGACACCACTGGTGATATAGGGTAAATATTTTAACTGATAGGTATGACCATACATTCCCAAATGAGAAATCACTGCAGTACATCAAGAAAATTGTTTTGTATTTCAAGACTTCTGAAATGTTATGTTCAAATATGCAAATGAGACAATATCTAAAGTAGCACAAATGTAGAAAAGTGCAGAAATCTCTTGCTTCATTTTGTAGTGTTCATAATTTTTCTTAAAGAGGGGATTTTGGATATTTGTTTAGCTCCATCATTTAGAAAATACTATCAACAGCAAGAAAAATATATATATATTCACCATGTTTTTAGGGGAAATATATAAAACAGGCGAATTATACAATATACGTAGATAGGAATAAAGCAGGAACGTTTAGTGTATAGTAAGTGCTGAAATAAATTTGAACTAAAATACTTATTTGTAACAAAAATCTACTTATGCAAATAGATACAATTTAATTTTAAAAAAACTCCTAATTAGGAATTTTTAATGTTTTCTTTGCATTTAGTCTAAAGTAAGCTAAATGAAATCTCAAAATTGACCAGTGCATGAAAAAAACTATGATTTCTGCCTGTACTGTATTTAATTAAGGTGCACAATATGTAACAGTAGCAATGTCTAATTCTGCCTATACTACTAACTCTAGCTGCATTGTGCACTGGCATTTGTATGTGCTTTTTGATGTTGAAATGATTTCCCATTGGCTGTGAACTGACCTGCACTCGAGCTTCGGGGAGGTTGGTGCACATGGCCAGACGTTCACGCATGACCACATCAGGGTAGTGTGTTTTCTGGAAGGTTTTCTCCAGCGCCTCGAGCTGCTGCGCGGTGAAGGCTGTTCGGCTGCGGCGCTGCTTACGGTGCTGAGAGCCGTAGCGAGCCTCTAAGATGATGTCTACACACACACACACACACACACACACACATTGAAGATGAAGAATTATGGTGAGTTTCATAACAAACATGTAATCTATCTATCTATCCATCCATCTATCTATCTATCTATCAATCAAAGAATTTGATCTATCTCAAAGAAACAAAGAATTTGACCTCTATCTATCTATCTATCTATCTATCTATCTATCTATCTATCTATCTATCTATCTATCTATCTATCTATCTATCTATCTATCTATCTATCTATCTCAAAGAAACAAAGAATTTGACCTCTATCTATCTATCTATCTATCTATCTATCTATCTATCTATCTATCTATCTATCTATCTATCTATCTATCTATCTATATCAAAGAAACAAAGAATTTGACCTCTATCTGTCTATCAATATCTCTATCTATCTATCTATCTATCTATCTATCTATCTATCTATCTATCTATGAATTTGAAACTTCAGGTGAGCGGTTACCTGCCAGTCTCTCCGCCAGGGTGAGCGCGTGCACGGAGGGCCGGTAGTCGGGCGCGTGCTGCGCGTGCTGCGCGGCCTGTTGATGCAGGTTGTACATGGCGCTCAGCGAGTTCATGGCGTGCAGAGAGTAGCCGTTCACCCCGTAGTGCTGCATCTGATAAACGACAGAACATGCAGAAGATTACTTGACTGATTTAAATAATCATTTACACAACTTCTCCGTTTACGAGTTCATGGTGCTTTGAGGTTGCAATGTTGCACCTCACGCATGGGATGGTCATAACGCATTAGGCCTATAGCCTTTCCATAAAGAGACCTAAATCATGGAACTAATTGCACCACCTGAAAAATAAAAAACTGACAGAATTTGAACATACACTCTTAAAAATAAAAGTTATTTATTGGCATTGATGGTTCCACGAAAAAACTTGTAGCTAATCTTCCATGGAATCTTGTCGCACAAAAGATTCTTTAAAAAAGGAAAATGGTTCTTCAGATTTTTAAAATGTTCTTCACACTATAAACAATGGTTCTTTTAAGAAATTCTCACCGAAAGGTGGTTCAAAAATTGAACATTTTTAAGAGTGCATTCAATTTTTAAAATTGTAGGCAACTTTAAATAAAACATCTTATATTTCACTATAAATACAGGAATAATTTATTTCTCGCATACCATATCATTTAATTGTAAATTAAATTATTTAGTTCGCTCATAAATCAGGAATAGGCCTACTTATTTCCTATAATAGGCCAATGTCTTTCACAGAACATGTGCATTGCAGGAGTTGTGTATCAGTCGTAAACAAACACCAACTATGTGTGTTCAGAAACTTTCTCTTCTTTTCTTGTAAAACGCTCGCTACATTTTTAACACAGGCTAGGCCTGCGTATTTTATTTAATTTGTATCGAATTATTTTTTGTGCTAAAAGTGCTTGGTAATTCTTTGTTTTTCTTCTATCATTTTAAGCAAATACTCACTTTTTGACAAATTAATATTAGCTTATGGTATATGCTATAACTTTTGTGTGCATTCACTTTTATTAAATTGGAAAACGTGTAAAAAAAAAAAGAATATGGAAAAGCTGTTGTTTACTTTTTTTAATTAAATCTGACTGAGCAAAAATATTTTATTCATCATGATGGCGTATATGACACAATCGATGATGAATGTTTTCGTTCAGTTTACAAGCAGCCGTGACAGATGGGCTTTTGATAGGTCGTCTATCAAATTAAATATAACCAAGTATGAATCATTCGTTTTGGGTATGTTGAAGACATTTTAAAAAGTGTATTATTTTTGCGCATTCTCTTTGCAAGACCTGCTCGAGGCCATATTTGACAATATCTGTCAAAAAAGAAAAATCGCTTTAACTGCATTAATAAATAACAATTAGGCCTAGTATAGATAATGGCAGATGATTGAATTTGAATTTATTCAGTAGACTGTAAGGATTTTCCATCATTAAAATCCAGATGTAATATGATTTTCCACCATAAGCTGCAGTTTGATCACCCTTTAATCTGTGATAATTGGCTGTGTAATAATCTCTTTATTAGTCATAATTATTTTTTGAAGCAAGAATAAGTGTAAGTAGCCGGAGGGTTTAGGATTTAGTCCTAACTAAAGAGCCCGTGGCATTTGTCACTGACACTAAATTCCCCAGTGTAATCATATTCCAGCCACATGGGAATACATTAATTCGGCTGAACAAAAAGTGCTTTGGTAAACATTTACTGTCTGTCTGTCCATCCCGGTGTTGAGCTCAGTCGGTGCTCTTTCTGTCGCCTCTGGGCTGGTTCTGTTGGAGATGTGTGTGTGTATTTATGAATGCGCCTAATGTTGCTGCAATAGCTTTCATTACCATCTGAGTCTGACCTGATGGACGCGAGGTAGGCTAGTTTGTGTTTGACGACACTTGGTGCACAACCCGGCCCAATATTTCCAAGACATTGTGATTAAAATAATTTTGTGTTTGCAACATATTTTTGTGTCTTCGATTTATTTTCTTCCAAATTATCTCTAAAAAAAAATCACTCTAAAAATGCTGGGTTGTTTCAACCCACGTTTGGGTAAAATATGGACAACCGTTGGTTTAAAAATGTAGCCAAATTTAAAAATGTAAACCAATGGTCCATATTTGACCCAAACATGGGTTGAAACAACCCATCATTTGAGTAAACCAGGGCTTAATATAGGCCTACATTTAGTTTAAATATATTTTTAATATTTACAAAATATAGCCTACTCCATAAATCAAAGTTTAGTAATTTCTAACTAATCTGAATCTACATTACAGTAATGAATGGTCTGTCAAGCATTACGCTACATTTATTAATTTTTTGTTAGGTTTAAAATCAATTAAATTTTACATTTTAAATATTATTTAATATGACTGAATTCTACGTTAGGTTGCACCAGCCAAACTAATTTGTAAGGGTCCGATCATAAATATATCCTCAACAACTGCACATTTTCACCACCTACAGTTTGTAATTCAATGTTTGTTCAAATTATTAACAAAGTATTTTAGCCTTTAATAGACGGTCAGTTTCGAGTCTTTAGGACCTACGTCAAAGATAAAAATAACTTAAGTCATTTAGGTTAGCCTATATGTGTAGCCTAAGTTAAAACATAAATTCATGAAATGATGAAAGCAGTTTTAAAACTGATTTTCACAGGCTCATACGAATTTTTAAAGTGTTTACTCACCTCTATGAGAAGTTTTTTCCCCCTCCGAACTGTAACAACAATTTAGCAACTGAACAGAAGTGATTTTTCCCAGTCTGTCCGCAGTTTAATATCCTGTTGGAAGTCAAACGTATCCGAGACTGTTTACAACTGCTCTGTTCTGAAGAATGTTTGATGTTAGTCGTCAAAAAATATCACAGCCTCCGCGGGTCAGAGCGCTTGAAGCTCCCGCCCATCGGCCAATGAGGAGCGCGATCAGATCACAGCGGAACCTGATTGGCCAAATTCGCTGTCAGTCAAAGGTTCTACTTTACCTTCAGTTCCTGCAGTTTGCACGGGTTCATGCTGACCTGTGCAACGGTATGATTTTTTTATGCTCTTTTGATAAATATATGACGACAACGACAGACCAAATTAGTTATAAATAAATTATTAAATTATGAATAGGCCTAATAATAATGTAAACATCTTTAAAATAGCACAAAAAAAATGTAAACGTCTAAAAGATAGGCTACACTCAAAAAATGCTGGTTGTTTCAAGCCATGTTTGGGTCAAAAAAATCTAAACCAACCGTTGGGTGGGTATCATTTTTTCATAAAAAAAAATTAAACCAACGATAAAAAATGTTTAGGCTAAACGGTTGGATCTGTCGATATTTGACCCAAACATGGGTTGCCAGCATTTGTTATAGTGTAGGCTCTATTTGCATAGGCTATTACGTAGAATTCTGAATAAATTAATTTGATGTATTATTGTTACACCATTAAGAAAGTGCAAAAACAAATTTACAATTTAGAAAGAGTATAGCCTAAACTAGGCTACTTTAAAGAACAACTGTGACGCATTTCCAAGCTGGAATCTTAATTATGAAAATGTGGAGGGGAAAAGAGTTGTAAACTATTATTTGCGTTACACCTCTTGAGTCTGACAAGCTGATTTTCAGAGGGACCGAAGCAAAGGAGCAGTAGAGAGAATGAGATCTCTAATGGCAGAATCTCTCCCGGCCCGGAGGATTTAGAGACAAGAAGCCTTTAAAACACTCTTAAAATGACGGATGGTAAGAGGATTAAAACAATAATGCCCCTCTCTTCTTCAGTTTTTTTTAAGTTTTTTTTTTTTCTTCCAGAGGGGGGAAACATTTAGGCTGGAATTAAGAAGAGGCCCTTAAATGCAAAGCTTAATATTTTGTTGAAATGCTGGGGAAAATGGAAGAATCAGGGTGATATTTTCAGTCTTGGCTAAATTATTAAAGCCTTTATAGAAGGGGCAAATAAGAAGAAAAAAAATTTATTAGCCTATTTAGTTCTTTTTTTATGTTATTTATTTATTTGCATTTAGGCTAATATAAATCACATGAATTAGTGCGTTCCTCTATACAGCCTAATATAAAATTATTATTTCAAAAAAATAAAAATAATTTGTAGCTGGTGATTTGTTTCCTCGGTTCGATAGCGCCTGTAGCCTATAGCCTAGTCCACATATAGGCTACTTAAGGTCTAGAGGGGGAAAAATCCGATTAACTTTTGAACCAGTGGAAATAAGAAGTTAAATAGGAGGTAAAGCTGGGTAGTGTTCTGTGTAAAGACCGTTTTTAAAGCAATTAAAGCGAGAAGGAATTCCTCCGTTTCTCCACAGCCTAATGCGCATGCGTCCGGCACGTCTGAAGGGTTTGTCGGTCGATAAAGAAATACCATTCCCGCTGAAACATTATTTTATTTCTCGGCAGATCTTGTCAGTTTTAAATAACAACTCTCAGTAATGCCCAACAAGAATTATGCGTTTATGTGATTTACCGTAATTAGGCCTGAACTTCTCAACAAATTTTTTTAAAGAAAGCTTTAGCGTACTAAAGTTCCATTAAGTTATGAACGTTATTTCAGTTATCCAGATTTTTTAAAACGTCCAGTTAAATGTCCAGTTTTTTTAATAAATCACAGATTGACCAATCAGAATCAGGATCGGAACTACCGTTTTATAAGAAAGTTTAGCTAACTTTCCATTAAGTTACTAACATTATTTCAGTTGACGTCCAGTTAAATAAAAAAATGTTCTAACGTTTTTTTTCTTGGTTGTGAATGTCATTAGCCTACCAAACAGTTGATGGGACCTTGAGTTCTATGTTTTTTTTTTCGTTTTTTTTTCCATAGGCTTATAGATATGGAAGTCAGGGCCCTTCCAGTTTGGTTACCCATATTCTTCTAAATATCTTCTTTTGTGTTCAGCAGAAGAAATTAATTAATTCAGGTTTGGATCCACTTGAGGGAGGGTGAGTAAATGTCACTAATGTCTGCAATGTGAACTGCTTAATTACGAGTAATTGCAGTGAGATTTGCCTTAAACACCACCAATCAAAATTGCCTTTAAAAATGTTTTCAATGCCTTAATACATTACTTATATGCATTCCAACATGTACAAAGGTTTGAAAGATGAAGAGTTTTTAAATGTGTCCTGAACTGCAAGGCTAAATCTGAGTACCACTGTTTGAGGTTATTTTGGACTGGCCACCGTAACCACTTTTGCTATACTAGCCCACATCTGCACTAACATATTTAGTCTGTTATATCTCTGTATTTTACTATGAACAGGCTCCATCACAGAAAGCCTCTTTGGATGATTTAACGTCTTTCCTCTTGGAGATGATGCTCTCGCATGCCAGATCTTCAGAACAAAACTTTATCCTCTCTTAAAGCTCAACCGACCAGCCAAAATGTGCAAGCTTACTCAATGAGGTGTAAAACCAACTTTAAACCAATGAGCCAAATGCAATACGCAAGGTTTTAGTCTACTCGAATTTTATGTTTAGGATATGGATGCATCCAAGGTTTTATGGTCGGAATTCAAACAAGTCTTCCTTTGAGAGATTTAAGGGAATGCTTGCAAAATTATCTCTTATTGTGTTACTTTGCCATTGAGGATTGTACCTCTGTTTCTTGTCAAGGGTATTGTATGTGCTGATATAGGCAATATTAATAATTTTGATTAATGGATCTAAGTTGACTGCTTCCTGGGGACTCTTGTGACAAGAATAGCAAAAACAACTTGCCAGAAGCAATACGTTAAAAGTGTTATTATTAAGACATTTGGTTAAAATGTTTTCTTTCCGCTTCTGCTGAATCTGATTAAAAGGAGCCAAAATAACACTCGCCATCAATCAATCCTTCCTAATAATGCTAAACAGCACTGGAATTTTTCTTCTTTAACATATAATGCACTTTGGGCTGAAGGGAAGGTTGATGATTTTGTGTGTGTGATGTTAACACACATGATGATACTGTTGAGACACAGGGATTGTGGCCATGTTTTCTCCTCAGGCATAGTGATGGCTTTGAAAAGATTTTTAGTTACAGAAACTAGTTTTTGTCTGTAAAAATCCATGAAATGGCTCAACGAACACAGTTTTGTTTTAAGTGTTGGAATATTTCAGAAGCAGGAAGTTTGGGTGCATATCAAAGTGAATAATAATTTTTGGGGTATGGACATTCTCATTCTTGGCCATTTGGGTAGCATTTTATTTTACAGTCATACGTATAATGTATTTATAACTAACCCTGAACGTACTCCTAAACCTAACCTTAACCCATGTTACCTAAATATTAACCAGCACTTTTTAAGGTAAGTACACTGTAAATACACATAAGTGCACATATGTAAAATAAAGTGCAACTGCCATCCATTTTCTTAGATAAAAATGTCTGTACACTTTAAATAGCCTACGTATTATCTGGTAAAAGGGAATTTGGTCAACTTTTTTACTTATAGATGACCTAAAAGAGACTAAACAGTGTTTAAGTGTACTCTAAGATTTGTTTTTCTAGATATAACACATGGGACATTCTTTGGATTCTTTCCTGAAAGCAGGATTTTGAAGAGTTGTAACTTTTGGTATCCCAAAATTTGAACTGCGTCTGAACCGTGAGTATTTGGACACCAGAGCTCTCCTCAATTGATTTGGCCAACTTCCCATCCTGAGAACATTGACATATTGAAACTGGCAGTTGAGTTTCTTCCCTCCAGCCTGTGGCCGGACACAACAACACCTTTTGTGTTGGTTTAATCCTGGGGCTCCATCGTCTTCGCAACTCTAGGGGATAAAAGCACCATCAAACCACTACTTT
This sequence comes from Semotilus atromaculatus, assembly GCA_031834385.1. Lineage (NCBI taxonomy): Eukaryota > Metazoa > Chordata > Actinopteri > Cypriniformes > Leuciscidae > Semotilus > Semotilus atromaculatus. The sequence continues at coordinate 10,625,657 of JAULUF010000016.1, read as the reverse complement.
AGGGGGAAAATCTTCCCTAATCCTAGCTTTACCTAAACAAAAGGAGGGAAAAAAAACAAGAGGGTGGAGAGAAATTGTGCAGAAACAGGGCAAGACCCGGAGCAAAGATCTATACAAACCATTTTCCTGGAGAAACTAAGCATTTCTGACAGGCTTTCAGGGCCACTAGTGACACAAAATACCAAGTCATAGAGAAAGTTCCACACATTAGATATCTGACTCTTTGAAATAATAAAGCACTATAATTTTCAAATTTTAGGATTTATTTAAATAAATGTTAGTTTTGAGTCTATAAAGTATCTTAACATGAACTATTTTTTCTTCTATTTTTCCCCTTCTGAAGCTAGTTAAAAGTCTGTTTATATCGCTGTAAAAAAAAGTAGTTTCAACTTATAAAGTAAGTGTTTGTGCTGCCTTAAAATTTTAAGTGTAGTCAACTCAAATATCCAAGTCGTCACTTAGTAGAACTTCACATTTCAAGTTGACTAAACATTTTAGTTTTGAGTCTATAAAGTATCTTAACATGAACTATTTTTTCTTCTATTTTTCCCCTTCTGAACCTAGTTAAAAGTATGTTTACATACACTGTGTATCACTGTAAAAAAAAGTTGTTTCAACTTAAAATATAAGTGTTTGTGCTGCCTTAAAATTGTAAGTGTAGTCAACTCAAATATCCAAGTTGTCACTTAGTAGAGCTTCACATTTCTAGTTGACTAAACATTTTAAGGCAGCACGAACACTTGCATTTTTACAGTGATGTGTGTGTGTGTGTGTGTGTGTGTATGAAGCAGATCTAATCTGTTTTTACAAGCCCAGAATGATTCATAAAATCATTGTACTATTTGTAAAAATCGGTTTTCTTCAACAAAAATTGTGCTGATCGTCATCAACAAGAGGGCAATTTATAAAATGCAACTAGGATAGCAAAATCATATTCTTTAATATTGAGAATTATTTTTTAGAACTATTCCTTTATTGTTATCTTTCGTCCTTGAGGTGAACGGGCCTTAACATCTAAAATGAAATACTACGTTAATACTATGGGTTACAGGTTTGTTGGCTTCCCGCTTGATGTCTGGTTGTTGAAGCAAAGCCAGTTGAGAAGCACAGGTCTAAATAATCAGCTCAGTGATCTTCTCCATTGGAGCTTGAATAGGTCTGGTTTGGGCCTTGACTTCTGTTGTATTACAGTGACTGATTTCAGCAACTGGTATAAATCTTAAATACGATTTCCACCTAAATCTCACCCTCAGTGGCCACTTTATGAGTCTAGCGATGAAGGCTTCCATTTTCTCCCTCACACTAAACATTGCACGAGAGAGTCGTTGTGGTCCTGATTCTTTCCTTCAGAAGGATATTGAGGTAAAGAACGAGCTGATGGAGTCTGACTCAAGCCATGCAATGACTCTCTGGAGTCTAAACACAGACACACACACCAATGCCTCCAGCAAACTGCTTATACTGACCTCTTTGTTTTCTAAGTATCTTAAGACAGACCAGTCTGATGAATAAAAGACCATCAGTACACTAGATACTCAGAAACTAATCCAAATGAGTGTTTGAAGCACTTAATGGGATTGTTAAACAGTCATTTAAGTGTTTTACGCTTCAATTGTACTTCCTTAAGACATGTGAGAATGTAATTTCTCCATCAGTTTGTGTGTGACTGAGGATTCAAATTCAGATAATTTCCCCAGAATTCAGTCAGAGAGGAAAATATGGACATATTTTGTTGATCCCGGAACAACATTCTCGTCCAAAAAAGTAGTCCTAACTTTATTCCAACCCCTAAATCTAACCCTACCCATAACTCATCGCTAAAATCAGAAGGAAATGATATGTGAATAACACTGATAGCACCTAACTCTGGATCTAAGGCTAAACTTGACAAAAACTTGTCCCTCAAATCTGATTGGTTGATGTTGTTCCAGGATCATGTTGCACTTGGTGAAATCACGTTCACCACAATGAAGATCTGAGTATGTAAAAGGTAGAGGAATTTAAATGAACAGTTCACCCCAAATTTAGATTCTGTCAGTATTTACTCACTTTAAAGCAACACTATGTAGCTTTTTCAACCTTCATAATATATTTCCAAGACCCTTGTGATGGTACATCGACTTACAATAGGTTAAATGACACGTCTGCCATAGCCTGACGGTGTCTGTATCGCTTTTACTGGCACTATGTAACTTCGGGTTTCGGGCAGGAACCCGAGCACAAAAAGAACTACAAAATTTGACTGCTTTACGTCAAGCGTTACAATAGTCATTATTTTGCTTTTCTTCTTTTCTGATCATCATTTCATGAAATCATGCACCATACTCTACCTTGTCTGTGGACATTGTTCATTCCAAAGCCGGTGCAGGATAAACAACGAGCGTGCGTGCGACAGTAGGCTGCGGTAGGCTACATTATTTACGACAGCGGTAATGAACAATTCCGATTCCAACCAGTAGGGCGACCGCAGAGGAAAAGTTACTTGGTGTTGCTTTAAAATTGTTCTAAACTGAAATGACTAATGAATGGCAGCCATTCAAAAGCTTTTGGTAAGAAACAGATATTTATTTACATTGGGACTCTCAAATCTCATTTGGAGTCATTTTCATATTCAAAAATGGTGTCAATATACACTCACCGGCCACTTTATTAGGTACCCCATGCTAGTAACGGGTTGGACCCCCTTTTGCCTTCAGAACTGCCTCAATTCTTCGTGGCATAGATTCAACAACGTGCTGGAAGCATTCCTCAGGGAGTTTGGTCCATATTGACATGATGGCATCACACAGTTGCCGCAGATTTGTCGGCTGCACATCCATGATGGGAATCTCCCGTTCCACCACATCCCAAAGATGCTCTATTGGATTGAGATCTGGTGACTGTGGAGGCCATTTGAGTACAGCGAACTCATTGTCATGTTCAAGAAACCAGTCTGAGATGATTCCAGCTTTATGACATGGCGCATTATCCTGCTGAAAGTAGCCATCAGAAGTTGGGTACATTGTGGTCATAAAGGGATGGACATGGTCAGCAACAATACTCAGGTAGGCTGTGGCGTTGCAACGATGCTCAATTGGTACCAAGGGGCCCAAAGAGTGCCAAGAAAATATTCCCCACACCATGACACCACCACCACCAGCCTGAACCGTTGATACAAGGCAGGATGGATCCATGCTTTCATGTTGTAGATGCCAAATTCTGACCCTACCATCCGAATGTCGCAGCAGAAATCGAGACTCATCAGACCAGGCAACGTTTTTCCAATCTTCTATTGTCCAATTTCGATGAGCTTGTGCAAATTGTAGCCTCAGTTTCCTGTTCTTAGCTGAAAGGAGTGGCACCCAGTGTGGTCTTCTGCTGCTGTAGCCCATCTGCCTCAAAGTTCGACGTACTGTGCGTTCAGAGATGCTCTTCTGCCCACCTTGGTTGTAACGGGTGGTTATTTGAGTCACTGTTGCCCTTCTATCAGCTCGAACCAGTCTGGCCATTCTCCTCTGACCTCTGGCATCAACAAGGCACTGCCGCTCACTGGATGTTTTTTCTTTTTCGGACCATTCTCTGTAAACCCTAGAGATGGTTGTGCGTGAAAATCCCAGTAGATTAGCAGTTTCTGAAATACTCAGACCAGCCCTTCTGGCACCAACAATCATGCCACGTTCAAAGTCACTCAAATCACCTTTCTTCCCCATACTGATGCTCGGTTTGAACTGCAGGAGATTGTCTTGACCATGTCTACATGCCTAAATGCACTGAGTTGCCGCCATGTGATTGGCTGCTTAGAAATTAAGTGTTAAGGAGCAGTTGGACAGGTGTACCTAATAAAGTGGCCGGTGAGTGTATATGATGTGTGTGTTGCAGTTGATTTTGTTGCACTAATAGTGCATGCAGTGAGATTTGTGTCACAGCACAAGGTTATCAGTGAATAATGATTTCTGTTCCTCACAAAAAGATCTCCTGAAAACTAATTTGGCACAGAAAATATATATGGTATTTTTGCTCAAACTAAACTAACTAAGCCTCTGCTTTTATGTTCCACTTAAGAGGCACTTTAGACATATTCTACTAACTAGTAACTTTGCTTAATGTTAACTAACTCTCATTAGAGGATTAGACTGTCTGCTTAATATCTGCTAATACCTTTTTTTGATGCTCCACCAACAGACATTCTACTGACTAAAAGTAATTTTGCAACATGTATTTTTCTACAAACCCGCCGAACTCTAACCTAACAGTCTACTAATCCTCTGAGAGTTAGTTGACATAGTTGCACTCTTAGGATGTTTAAAGTGAACTATTGAAATAGTGTAATCCAAGAGGGTGATAAACATAAACAAAACAATAAGTATCTAATCTCATCAATATTTACCATTTCTCAATGTAGACCTAAATGCATTGAAACTGAAACATTTCTGTGCTGCTTTTTGCTTGAATAATTTTCAAAGGTAATTACTTTAATGTGGCACCCACAAAATAAGTTGTTGAGATTATTACTTTTTGTTTTCTTTCCTTCTATTGTAATAGTATTTTATTTTATTTTGATTAATGTAATCTAATATTAATGATGAGAAGGTACGAAAAAGCACAATGACATGTATTTCCTAAAATGGACACAGGGTGGCAGTAATCGTGAGTAGCGTCACACAGGGACATTTAGCGATGCGCAGAGCAAGATAGGCTCATAATCCGAGTCAATGGAGAATGAGCAACTGTGTTCCTGCGTCACTGATTTCTCTGTTATATTTCCAGGTTAGTCTTACATCTTTTATGTGACTACAAATGTTTATTAAGCTACTATGAATCCCGGTGATGTGTGTGTGTGAGAAGCTAAAGGTATGTTAAGTGTGTAAATAGTCAATGTTGTGAAGTTGAGGAAATGGCGACCGACGCTCGCACTAATGTTTTCTTTTATGTATTCCTAATGGCTCGGGGATATTTCTGAATTTATTACTGTGCATGTGTAAAGTAACTGTGTGTGTAAGACTATGCATTACGGGTGATAAATTACGCTAATGTACAGAGTAAAAACAGTTTATAGATGTAGCTTTGAGTGAAACGCACGTGGTAGTATTAAACGCACGTGGTAATATTAGTCTAACACAGTTTTGGTTCATAGAAATTTAGTGTAAAAGTTATGAGACATGTTTTCTATTGAAGTTTGTATTCATATAATGTAAATATAATTAAACTTAACTGCAAATGAGAGTTATTCTGTTGTATAAAGTGGACACTTATAAAATGTACATTTATTACATGAGTAAAATGCTCTTTTGATAAGAGGACAGAGATGACAGATGTTAAAGACAAAAGTGCAGATGATTGATGATAGAACAAATGTAATTTAAGTGGAAACTGTTTATTTTTGGTTTCATACAAATTTTGATAAGCTGATGTTTGTAAAATAAGTGAGCATACATTTATTTGAAACAAATCTGTCAATATATATTGTTCCTTATTATCCACATGTGGATATAACCTGTGCTTAAATGTAAAGCAGACAAAATAACAGTAATAATTTGTGATTGCAGATAAAAGGTTGAAATGAAGTTGGATTAATAAAGATAATCCGAGTCAATGGAGAATGAGCAACTGTGTTCCTGCGTCACTGATTTCTCTGTTATATTTCCAGGATTATCTATACATCTGCCAGCGGAGACCTAGCTGGGGCCCGCTACAGATTCTTGGGGGCTCGTCCGGGATCCTTCGGCGCCACCTAGCGAGCGGGAGCCGAATGATGACAACATTGACCAGTGATTAACCCTGTCCTGCCGTGGAACTGCGAACGAGTGGAGGTCTGTGATCTGGAGCTGACTGCATCATCGCCGAATCGTGTTGCTAGCCGTGGGGAGACAAGAAGCCATCATGTCGTGTGGTGAGAGGAAAAGCCTAGTGTGGGACATTAGGAAAAGCTTACTCACCCTGTCAGCTGGAGAGCTTCTTCAGGTCGCCAGAGCAGTGGAGCCAGTGTCGAGCGAGGACCAGTCAGAGCTTGTGGAGGGAGACGAGGAAGGATGCTACGATTACATCAACTCGTTCATGTACAGTAAGCGGTTACTTGACACGGAGGACGAGGGAATGGTTCAGTTGTTGATATTGAAAGATGCTATTGACGATGTGGTGAAATGTCGTGATGACGAGGTATCGATGCCAAATGTAGAAGGTGATTCCGAGTTACATACTGTGCAGGGTCGGGGTAAGCTTGATGATCATGTTGATTTTATTGAAAGTTCAGTCATTACCCAAACAGCCCCTGAAAACACCGCAGACACTTTCAGACAGAGCCACCACACAGTCAATGTAGCTAGGGCTGCGTCACCTAGTGATATTGCTGCACTAGATCCAGGCCCAAAAGCACCAGCAATGTTAAATACACCTGACACAGCTAATACCGAGTTACTTAAAGTGCTAGCTAGCTATGAAGAAATTAGCAAGAAACTCATACAGTGCTTACCAACACATACTGTACCACCACAGACACAGTTAACCCAATCCCCAGGCCTTCCTCAACAGCCAGACAGAAAACCACAGAGTGAACTCACCTCTCAGTCAGCACGTGAGGGAATTGCGTCCTTAAGGGAACTCAGCTATCTGCCGCGGAGAGAGTTCAAAGTGCAAGGTGGACAGATCGGTGACCAATCGTCAGACATCAGTTACAACAATGTCTGTAGACAAATTGATGATGGAATCAAAGAAGGATTCCCAGATTCAGAGATTGTTCGTGGTGTGTTGAGAATCATGAAACCAGGCATATTCAAAGAAATGTTGATAAACAAAGACGACATGACAGTGACCGAACTCAAGGGGTTTCTTCAAACTCACCTAAGAGAAAAAAACAGCACAGAGTTATTTCAAGAGTTGATGTGCACGAAACAAGATGAGAACGAGACACCACAACAGTTTCTTTATCGTCTGATAGGTTTAAAACAACGCATCCTGTTGACATCAAGACTGGCTGACACTAACATTAAATACTCTACAGCTACAGTGCAAGATGTTTTCTTACATACCGTGTACCAAGGCTTTGGACACAAACACAGTGACATACGCAGAGAACTGAAACCTTTGTTGACAAACAGTGGGGTCACTGATGAGATGATTCTGCGTCATGTGATGAAAATCACTAGTGAAGAAAACGAGAGAATGAAAAGACTTGGCTCATCCCGCCGACAGACTGTAACGAATGCGCACAGCGCACAGCTTGAGTCAGATGTGGTAAAGACACTAAGCACAAAGTCAGAGAGTGTAGAGCCCAAATCAAAACAAACAAAATCGGACCCGTTGAAAGAGCTCACAACCAAAGTCGAGGAGCTCACCAGACTAGTTGAGACTATGCAAAACCAAAACCAACAACAGCTAACTCGCAATGGGCGTCAGTACAGTCACAATAGGACACCATCAAGACGTGGAAAACCCTATGGTTGCCCAAGCTGCGTGGAACAAGACAGACAGGACTGTAACCACTGTTTCACATGTGGGGAGGAAGGACACCGTGCAGCAGGCTGTTTAAAACGACCAAGGAGACAGGGAAACTCCAATCGGGCACTGGAGAGGGACATCTAGTGGCCGGGTCTGGAGATAAGTCCCAACCTGAAAGTGAGGCCGGTAACGACCAGTTGCACCGTTCTTCACCCTCAACCCCATTAACTCCAAGCACATTAAGTCACTGTAACCAAGTATCTCAGCTCCCCCCCCAGTCACCACGTGTAGCTAAAGCTAGGGCGGTTGCTGGTCTGATTGGCAAGAAGGCCCTAGTTCAGAGTTATCTAAATGGTTTAGCAGTCACTTCTTTGCTCGACTCTGGGTCCCAAGTCAGTATAGTCAGTCGCTCCTGGAAAGAAGAGTACCTACCTGACATCAGGATTCACTCAGTTTCAGAGATCTTAGGGGAGGAGGAATTGAAGGTTATTGCTGCAAATGGTAGTCTCATTCCCTATGAAGGGTGGGTAGCGATTACAGTGAACTTGCCAGGGAATTTGGACCCCAACCTGTCCATTAGTGTCCCATTCCTCATCAGCAGCTACCCCATGGATAAACCATTGATTGGCTTTAATGTTTTGGAAGTGCTAATTTGTGGCAAACCAGAGAGACTAGTGCCAGTACTTGCTAACCTTCTTAGCAATGCCATATCTGTTCCCAAAGAAACAGCTGAAGCTCTCGTCCACTTTATTCAGACAACAAAGCCAGTTATGCAGAGGGGACGCTTAAGAACAGGTGCCAAGGATATCGTGCTCCCAGCTGGACAAGTGTCGTGGGTGAAGTGTCGGGTTCCATCAAACATGGATGTCTCGACCCGATTAGTGTTATTCGAGATGGATGAGGACGGCCTACCACCTGGACAGTGGGATGCAGGGCCAGGTTTGTTTGAAATCCAGAACCCAACAAAGCCTTTTGTCACCATTCCAATTGGTAATAACACCAATTATGAGATCACACTACCACGCAAAACTGCCCTAGGGATCCTGGAGCGTGCTGAAAATGTTGTGGAGCCAGACACCCTGGACAAACCGCAGCCTACGGCGACTGTCAGTCAGGTCACCACCACTCAGGTCAGCAACTCAGATTCAACTCTGTGGAACCCACCTGTAAACCTCGACCATCTGGAGGAAGGACAGCAAGAGGCTGCTAGAAAGATGCTTTATGAGGAGTCAAACGCCTTTGCTAGGGATGGAAATGACCTTGGCTGTATTCCAAATCTGCAAATGGTTATCAATCTCAACGACGATATTCCTGTGCAGAGAGCGTACACAACCATTCCCAAACCATTGTTTAAAGAAGTGAAAGAGTACATTCAAGATCTCCTTGTGAAGGGTTGGATAGTGAAGTCTAGATCTGCCTATTCTGCACCAGTTGTATGTGTACGGAAGAAGGATGGCTCACTCCGTCTCTGTATAGACTATCGTCTTCTAAATAAAAAAACTGTACCCGACAGACATCCTCTACCGCGAATACAGGATTTGATAGACACTCTAGGTGGGTACTCGATGTTCAGCATACTGGACCAAGGTAAAGCTTACCACCAGGGGTTTATGGCTGAAGGGTCACGCCATCTTACTGCCTTCATCACCCCCTGGGGGCTTTACGAATGGGTACGGATCCCATTTGGACTTTCCAATGCACCTGCAGCGTTTCAAAGGAGCATGGAGGAGATGCTAGGCTCTCTGAGAGATGAGTACTGCATCCCGTACCTGGATGACCTACTGTGCTACTCCAGATCTTTCAGTGACCACGTGGAGGTGATTCGCAAGGTCCTCCAGGCACTACAGCATCATGGGGTGAAGCTACGTCCAGAAAAGTGCGAGATGTTTCGGAAGGAGGTTCGCTATGTGGGACGCTTGGTATCGGCTGAGGGAGTACGAATTGACCCCAAAGACCTGGAAGCAGTAAGGGCTTTAAAGAACAAAATACCCCAAACAGTTGGTGATCTCCGGAGGGTTCTCGGCTTCCTGAGCTATTACCGCTCCTACATACAGGACTTCGCTAAAATAGCAAAGCCATTGTATGAGATGCTCCAAGTTAAGTCCTCTATGCCCCAACCTCTCCCACATCACTGCAAGTCCAAGGGCCCACAACTGCCATCCAAAACACCCATCATTTGGAATGTTGACCACCAAAACACCTTGGAAAGGCTTGTCAGTATGCTGACCAATCCCCCAGTCCTTGGATACCCCAACTTCGAGGAGCCATTCGTCCTACACACGGATGCATCAGAGAAAGGGCTCGGCGCAATCCTCTATCAGCGACAGTGTGGAAAAATGCGAGTCATCGGATATGGATCACGAACTCTGACACCTGCCGAAAGGAACTACCGACTCCACAGCGGAAAACTTGAGTTCCTTGCTCTCAAGTGGGCAGTGTGTGAGAAATTTAGAGACTATCTCTTCTATGCTCCACATTTCACCATCTACACTGATAACAACCCACTTACTTACGTCATGAGCACTGCGAAACTCAATGCAGTTGGACACCGCTGGGTTGGAGAATTGTCAGAGTTCCACTTCAACATTAAATACAGACCTGGAAAAAGCAATATAGATGCCGACACGCTCTCACGCATCCCACTCGACATTGACAACTTTGTGGCGACATGCACGGAGGAGCTGTCTCAGGATGTGCTGCATGCGACTTGGGAAGGGGGTAAAGCAGCCCAGAGGAAAGATGTAGCATGGATTGCTGCACTCTACACCTCCTCTGTTGACTTGATACCACAACCTCATTCACTCTTGCCCAAAATAAGCCACGAAGAGCTGGCAAAAGCCCAACGAGAGGACCCTGGAATAGGGGAAATAATTAGACTGAAAGAGGCAAATAATGTTCTTACTGACGAGGTCAGAAGGTCAGTGGGTGGGCTCACTCGCAAGCTCCTTCATGAGTGGAGTCAACTACATTTGGAGAATGGAGTCCTGTATCGCCAGACATCAGAGCGAAAACAGTTAGTCTTACCTACCAAGTATCGGTCAGTTGCCCTAAAGCATCTCCATGACAACATGGGACACGTCGGCACTGAACGTGTGCTTCATCTCGCCAGAGAACGTTTCTATTGGCCACACATGAAGAGGTGTATAGAGGAGTATGTCACCAGAAAATGCAGCTGCATAAAGCAAAAGAAACCCACCACACATGTGCGTGCGCCAATGGGTGGTCTGACTTCTTCTTCCCCGCTTGATCTGGTTTGCATAGACTACTTACACCTGGAGAAAAGCAAAGGAGGCTATGAGTATATTCTGGTAGTAATGGACCACTTCACCAGATTTGCCCAGGCTTATCCAACCAAAAACAAATCAGGACAAACTGCAGCCGAGCGGATCTATAACGACTATATACCTCGTCTGGGTTATCCGAATCGCCTCCATCATGATCAAGGACGTGAGTTCGAGAACAACCTGTTTCGCACTCTTGGACGGCTGTCAGGGGTCGGACACTCACGAACATCTCCATACCACCCACAGTGTAATCCTGCTGAGAGATTCAACCGTACACTGCTGCAAATGTTACGGACATTGACGGACAGAGAAAAGGAGAGATGGAAAGAACATTTGCCACAAATGATACATGCATATAACTGTACTCGCCACGAGTCCACCGGATACTCACCTCACTACCTGCTGTATGGGCAACACCCCCGTCTCCCCGTGGATCTCTTGTTTGGATTGCTGGGAAACAACGAATCAGTGACACACAAGGGATATGTGGATAAATGGTCAAAAAGGATGACGGAAGCGTATAAGATTGCAAACAAAACCAGTCTGTCATCAAGTGCAAAGAACAAGTCCTACTATGATCAAAAGGTGAGGGGCGTGGTCCTCAAACCAGGAGATCGAGTACTGGTCCGAAACATGGGTGAGCGAGGTGGACCCGGCAAGCTACGCTCATACTGGGAGAAGAAAATTTATGTGGTGAAGGAGTCAATCTCAGACAATCCGGTATATGTCATCCATCCTGAGGGAGACCCAAATGCAAGGGACAGAACCATACACAGAAATTTGCTGCTGTTAGTGAATGACTTGCCTGTTGACATCCCAGCACAGCCAGCTGACTCTGTTGTAACCCCCCGTCAGAGGCAAAAGCAGTCTCAACAGAGGGTAAACTCTGCTGACAAGGATGAGACATCGGACACTGATGAGGAGGATGAGTGGACAGGAGGTTATTGGCTGAGAACACCTATAGCCAGAAAAGAAAATTATCAAGTGGGACATGACGGATCAGCGGCCTCAGAGAGAGAACAAAGTACAGTGTCAAAGTCACCTCCTACAACAGTGCCTGTTCGGACTCCAAAGAAACCTACCGTGACGCACAAAGAATGTCCTGATGTAGTACTGATGAGGGAAACAGGACCGATGGACACGTACTTACCAGATGGACGAGAGACACCTGTAAGAGACTACATAAACACAAGGAAGACAAACCCACCTGAAAGAGAGCACGAACAAAAAAGTCCTGAAAAAGAGGATAAACAAAGTTCAACGGATAGAGAAATGGAAGTAGTGGGAGAGGAATCACAGACAAGTGAACAACTTGAGAATACTTACCTATCCCAGCTTGAAGAGACATATGGACATGAGGAGCAAGTACAGGAGGAAAGACCGACGTCTTCCCCTACTATGACTTGGCCTGCAGAAGAGACGCATAGAGAGGTCAGGAGGTCGGCCAGAGAGAGAAGGCCGAGGCCGATATTCACTTATGAGGCACTGGGCCAACCCTCATTACAAACCCATGTAGAGTCCATTTCCTCACAGTCTACCTCACCCACCATACCTTTCATGCCACATATGCATAGCCAGTTCATTTTACCTACTACTTATACACCTAATATGTACATGCCTTATACATATTACATACCCGTTGCCACACACGTTTATTAGAAAACAAACAGAGTAGGAGTTTTGTTTTGTTTTCATGGGAAAATGTCGGGAGCCATTTTTGTTTGTCGGGGTGGATGTGGCACCCACAAAATAAGTTGTTGAGATTATTACTTTTTGTTTTCTTTCCTTCTATTGTAATAGTATTTTATTTTATTTTGATTAATGTAATCTAATATTAATGATGAGAAGGTACGAAAAAGCACAATGACATGTATTTCCTAAAATGGACACAGGGTGGCAGTAATCGTGAGTAGCGTCACACAGGGACATTTAGCGATGCGCAGAGCAAGATAGGCTCATAATCCGAGTCAATGGAGAATGAGCAACTGTGTTCCTGCGTCACTGATTTCTCTGTTATATTTCCAGGTTAGTCTTACATCTTTTATGTGACTACAAATGTTTATTAAGCTACTATGAATCCCGGTGATGTGTGTGTGTGAGAAGCTAAAGGTATGTTAAGTGTGTAAATAGTCAATGTTGTGAAGTTGAGGAAATGGCGACCGACGCTCGCACTAATGTTTTCTTTTATGTATTCCTAATGGCTCGGGGATATTTCTGAATTTATTACTGTGCATGTGTAAAGTAACTGTGTGTGTAAGACTATGCATTACGGGTGATAAATTACGCTAATGTACAGAGTAAAAACAGTTTATAGATGTAGCTTTGAGTGAAACGCACGTGGTAGTATTAAACGCACGTGGTAATATTAGTCTAACACAGTTTTGGTTCATAGAAATTTAGTGTAAAAGTTATGAGACATGTTTTCTATTGAAGTTTGTATTCATATAATGTAAATATAATTAAACTTAACTGCAAATGAGAGTTATTCTGTTGTATAAAGTGGACACTTATAAAATGTACATTTATTACATGAGTAAAATGCTCTTTTGATAAGAGGACAGAGATGACAGATGTTAAAGACAAAAGTGCAGATGATTGATGATAGAACAAATGTAATTTAAGTGGAAACTGTTTATTTTTGGTTTCATACAAATTTTGATAAGCTGATGTTTGTAAAATAAGTGAGCATACATTTATTTGAAACAAATCTGTCAATATATATTGTTCCTTATTATCCACATGTGGATATAACCTGTGCTTAAATGTAAAGCAGACAAAATAACAGTAATAATTTGTGATTGCAGATAAAAGGTTGAAATGAAGTTGGATTAATAAAGATAATCCGAGTCAATGGAGAATGAGCAACTGTGTTCCTGCGTCACTGATTTCTCTGTTATATTTCCAGGATTATCTATACATCTGCCAGCGGAGACCTAGCTGGGGCCCGCTACATTAACATTTTTTTTTTTCTTCAAAATACCCAATACCGTCTCTCTTCTTTTTTAAAACTTAAATTTTACTTACATCCAAGTCATACACTTGTCAGTGTTTTGTTGCAATGACCACTGGCAATCTGATATTGAGCAAACAAAGCATAGTACAGTAAGTACTATTTTACATAACATAAAACATAAAACTCTATTTTAAGGCTTTTTGTGCCTTTTTTATTACAGAAATGTGGTAGACACTTAGTTCGAAGCATTATTTTGTTATTTTAATAGTAAAATTGGATAAATAATAAGTCACAAAACAAGTTTCGAAAACTCTCTCTCTCTTTCTGTGTGTGTGTGTGTGTGTGTGTGTGTGTTCATGTTTTTCTATCCCGGTGGGGACTTCAACCTGAATGCACACAGACTCATGGGGACTCGTGTCACAGTGTAAATAGAGGTCCTCATGGGTAAACAAGGTTATAAATCATCCAGAATTAGTTTTTTTGGAAATGTAAAAATGCAGAAAGTTGTGTGTGATGGGTAGGTTTAGGGGTAGGGTTAGTGTAAGGGGACAGAATATACAGTTTGTACAGTATAAAAACCATTAAGTCTGGAGAGTCCCCACAAACATAGTAAACCAGACATGTGTGTGTGTTTGTGTGTGTGTGTGTGTGTGTGTGTGTGTGTGTGTGTGTGTGCCCACAGGGATTGTAGCTGCTTCAGTGGAGTCAAGGCTGTCAAACCGCTGACCAAGTGTGTCTAACTCCTTCACAGATGCAAACACCGAATGAACCCTCCAGCCTGCCTCTCACTTAGCTGAAAGAGCCCTCATTGGGCTCAACTAACCATGTAATGAGTGAGAGCAACCTGTTAGATGAGGGACTGACCGGGGAACACACACACACCGCTCAGACGCTTGCCTAAACACAGATAATCCCTGTAGCTCACTGTAGCAGCGGGGTGCTAGTGAACTGAGCAGTGATGGATGTGTTTGCCTACTTATCTTCCCCTAATGATCAATTGATTTGCTGCCCCTGGACAGCTGCACAGTCCAGCTTTTGACCGATATGGTGGTAGTGAAACCCAGCTGAGGTCAGTCCAAATTATTTCCACATGTAATGCTTCCACTGTTATTTTTTTGTCCATCCAAAAGTTTCAAAATCATTTTTGATGGAAGCAGTTGTTCGGGACAAGCACAGCATGAAAGTTCACCGCTCCACATAATAGTGTTCATTATATACAAGGGAGTCCTCTTTTCTAGGAGCACCTGGAAAAATCTGTTACGTTTATCTAAACTACATCTGAGCCTTTTCACAGTCCTGCCGTGTGTTATGTATTATCTAAAACTGTTTTAAACATCAATCTGCAAATTATTTTGAATAATTATTATACAATACATTTTAAGTATGGGGCCATTTAAGGGATAGTTCACCCAAAAATGGAAATTCTGTCATCATTTTGATGATCCAAACCTGTAGGCTATGAATTTATTTCTTCTGCTGAACACAAAAGAATATATTTTTAAAGGGATAGTTCACTTAGAAATAATTTTTTTGTATGTTTTAGCTTACCTCAAGGGCATCCAAGATGTAGGTGTCTTTGTTTCCGCAGTAGTTTCAATTTTGATATTTTTAGGTCAAACCGTTCTTGTCTGTCAGTCATATAATGCAGGTCTATGGTCACCACCTCAAAGAGCATGGACAGAGAAGTCCAAATTAAACATGATTTAATGACTCGTAAATGTTTAATGACACATTGATGGCCTAAGATACGAAACGAGCGGTTTGTGTGAGAAAACGAACAGTATTTATATTGTTTTTACCTCTTGTAACCACAAGAGGTTACAAGAGGTAAAAATTATATAAATACAGTTCGTTTTCTCACACAAACCGCTCGTGCTCTTTGAGGTGGTGACCATAGACCTGCATTATATGACTGACAGACAAGAACGGTTTGACCTAAAAATATCAAAATAGAAACTACTGCGGAAACAAAGACACCTACATCTTGGATGCCCTTGAGGTAAGCTAAAACATACAAAAACATTATTTCCAAAGTGAATTATCCCTTTAAGAATGTTGGAAACCAAACAGTTGACATTAGCCATTGAATTCCATAATATTTGGTTCTATACTATGGAAGTCAATGGGGGCTGTCAACTGTTTGGTTGATTTTAAATTAGGGCTGTTAAACGATTAATCGCGATTAATCGCATCCAAAATAAAAGTTTGTGTTTACATAATAAATGTGTGTGTACTGTGTATAATCATTTTATATAAATACATACACATGCTTGTATATATTTAAGAAATATTTGCATGTATATAATATAGATTTATATATAATTTATATTATATATAAATATAAAATGTTTTATATATAAATAACACATTTTTCTTAAATATATAAATGCACGTGTGTGTACTTATATATACAAAATAATTTTACACAGTACAAACACATTTGTTATGTAAACACAAACTTTTATTTTGGATGCGATTAATCGTGATTAATCATTTGACAGCCCTATTTTAAATGTTTTATAAGCTAAAACTTTTATTATTTTTTTATTATTATTATTATTGCTTTTATTAGGTGTGCACTACCATATAGATGATGTCAAAGTTAAGAGGCATTGACTTAAATCTACAAAAGTGAATCGTACTGTTAGTACAAAATGAATTCAGTTTTTGCATATAAATCATCAATCAAATGTGTATTTTTCTTCAAAGGTTTGTGAGTGTCTGTTCACATTTCAGCCCAAAACGTGAATGTTTTACTTTGTAATTCTTTAAATTAAATTAAATTCATTTATTTTAATAATTTGCAACATGTGCAACAGCAGTTGTCCACAATAACTCAGTGGTGAGACACTGGTTCAAACAGACGAGAGAGAAAGTATAGCAAGAGCAGAACATTTAAATTTATATAAATGTTTCCCATTCGAAAAAAGCCACAGCTCTTTAAATAAGGCTGGGAATAATCTGTTTCCACTGTGCTGCGAGATCCTGCAGGGATTTACAGAAACATTCGCCCGTGACACAGATCTACATAATCATTTTAACTTTCTCCCCATTCCTTCTCATGATTCTCCTGCTGTCACTTTAGATACTGTTAAAACTGATTTGGGTTCCTTAATCTGGCGGCATTTCTTACACTTTTAAAATCTCTAATATTATAAGGAGATTATTTCATTTATAATTGATTGAGTGCATTTCCTGGAGTGCCACTTCAAAGTTGCTGAATTGAAGATGCATTTAATAGCCAGAGCATGCAGAAAAGAGAAGAGAAAGAGGGAGAGGGAGGGATGGAATAGGGAAGCCAGCCAAGATCTTGACTCCCATGCTGTGGGAAATGAAGCTTGCGTCTGTTCTTAAGAAAGCAAGAGGCGAAGATATCATAAGGTCACTGACACAGGGCTTGATTTGAGTCTTATTATGGTATAATTCAGACTCTACATCATCACCCATGTGATCAAGTATTACCTGAACTGGTCAAACAAAGCAAAGAAAAGTAAATTAAACAGACAAATGGTGAAACGTCGAATAAAGGTACACTATGTAACTTTTTTTTGTTTAAAATTAACATAATTTGGATAATGTGTCAATCGTTCTTCCAAAAGGTGTTTTTGTCTTACCCTGATTCACTATGGTACGCCTATTATTGTTCAGACCAGGAAACTATGTACATGCGTCACATCGCCCGAGTGTGTCACGTCACATACATAAATAGAGTTGCTCTGGCTACTTTCACGCATGAATGGCAGAGGTTAGTTGTTACAACGAGTGAGAAAGGTTGACATGGAGCCTCTAAATCTCCAACCTCAGAGGATTCAGTCGTTTTAAACAAACGCTGAGCAGAGGAGAGAAAGAGCAGAAAAGAGAAAGAGCTCGTAATAAAACAAGAATCAACATTGCCTTGGCTTTTCGGAGATGGTGAGAACTGAAGGATTTGAAATGTTGTAAATGCGACGTGGAGATGTTTTTTTTATTACTCAACAGGTGATTAAGGTATTTTATTGAACAGATAAAGAGTTCATTGTAAAGCATTATCTATTGTGAAGGGTTATATTCATCCGCAGTCACGCAGAGCTGAAGCACAACCAAAACAATGCTCGTCTGAAAAAATGCATGCAGTTTTATTTTTACATAACCTTTTTTTTTTCAATATAGTACATTTCATTGGTCATTTTTGACCAACACGCAGAGTACCAGAGGGTTAAGAGTGTATATCTCCAAAAAGAGCAAGTTTCTTTCTCTGCATCCTTGCATGAGTTTAGACCGGGTGTGATCAGGACGGCTCGATCTCGCTCTTCATTAACCCAGTGAGGAGAGGAGGCTGGAACACATTTCCAGAGTAGGGGATTGTCATCTTGCTGATCATTTATGAGGGAAATGAGTTTTGACAGTGAGAAGGATGCCCCCCCACAACCCCTCATCTCAACGGGGCCATGGCCAAATGGGATCATAATCCTCTTAGTGCCCATCCTTATTAAACACCTCTCTAAATGACATGAAAGGCTCCGGCAGGGGGAAAAAATACTATTATTCCCCCTAAAATAGAATCCTGGGTGATTCACTGTACAGTGTGTGTATTTTACTTTTGGATTGGTGACAAGTGTGTCTAAGACTTCTCAAGAATAATATATGAGAAACCTCGCCCCACCCCAGCGCTTCTGATATTCATATTGGGCAGATTGAGAGCTATTAGCGCTCACTTGATGAACTTAGTTCTCCGCCTCTCCGTTAAATTAACAGCTGTGAGATTCCTAATGTGGACTAATTCATTTAACAGACTGCTTAACCCTTTTACTGTACAGATAATCATTGGTTTGTCCTATTTTGTGTTTGTTTCAGGGCGAGGCACATGAGAAGGAGAAGAAATGACAATAAAAGACTGAGATGGCAAATAAATAACGAACAGAAAGTAAATTACAAATAAATTTGGTAACACTTCATTTTAAGGTGAAATAGTTTAGCAATAACAGTATATGCATAATTACAAGTAACTAATCCTAAACCAAACCCTGAAAGTTTCTCAAACAAAAATGTAAATATATTCTCTAAAAATGTCTGATGCACCTGGAAAACGGCAAAGCCGGCTAGTGATTAGTTCTTCCTCAAAAGTACTTACCAACCTGTAACTTTATAAACACAACTTTGCTTCCAGGTGAACTGATTAAAACATTTTTGTGGGCATTATTGTTAGAGATTCTGTGTTTCTGTTGACTTATTTTGAGTATTTTCAGATTCCTGTGTTTCCTCATGTTGTCATTACTTATTAGGCTAGTTGATTGATTTGTCGCACATGTTCCTTGTTTTCTCACTGTATTTATACCCTTTTTCTGTGCTCATCGATTATATGGTTTTTGGCTCCTGAGGTTTTTTAGTGTTTTGGATTGTTTTTGTTTTCTTTAATAAAACTGCTTGCTCATAGATCCTTTTCTCAGCTTTATTTTGAACCACGCCATGACAATTATATGCATCAGACGGTCAGTAAACTGTGGGCGTGCTTTCTGAAACTTTAGCACTTATGCATGATAAAACACATTAAGCTTATGAAACGCTGTGTTTGAAATAGAATAAATAGGCTGATACTTCCCAGGGTACAGTGGAGCTGTCAGAGCTGTTGCTCTGGGTTAATTCTTTTGGTTTTAAATTCCTTATATACTTCCTGTCTGTCTTAAGCTAGTGTGAGGACTGTATTATCAGGGTCCTGTCAGAATGTCACACCTTCATTAAAAATACCTGCAGTTTGCCTTCACTTTGACCTGCGCTGGCATCATCTAAGCGCGCTCTCTTTCACACAGACATGCTAGAAGGATGGTCACTTTAATCTTCAGCCGAGAAATGTCTGGTCAATAGCGCTACGCCATATGGTCAGAGCAACCACAGCATGTTTAAGAGACGAACTAACAAGTTTACTTAAATAGCTGTAAAGGGTAAAGTACACAAGAATCTGTGCTTTCTGAAGAGAGTAGAGCTGTGTGTGTGTGTGTGTGTTTGTTCTGGGCAGAGAAGGTCAGAGAGTCAGTCCAGGAGTTTGTGAGATGAAAAGTTATGTCACTTGTCTCTCCTCACAGGAATCTCTGGAACTGTAATCTCTCACACCTTCTTCCCATGAAACCGCTTGAGATTGTGACACGGCTCTGTCAGAGTTAATATTTACCGTGACCTCTTGTACAGAGCTAGAGCGCTGTGTGTGTCTGTATCTGTCAGCACTGTGTACGCGTGTCTTAGACACGCTGGTGTTGTGAACGTCTCTGTTTTTCGGTCTTTTTTTCACTGAATCACAATCACAGAATGAGCATTATTCGGCAAGTGTGTGCAAACACACAAGGAATTTGTGGTTTCCAGGAGCTCTGGGTACATATAATACAAGAGAATAGAAAGAACATTTAAATTAAAAACAATAAAGTAATATGCATGTGCATTGTGTATGTAAAACTGTATCAATAAAAATATTTAGGCCTATCTATTTATTGCCTGATGGTAATAGGTGGCATAAACACCATACTGAGTTATGAATTATATAAAATAGATATTTTTTAATGCATTTCAAAATGCTTTAACCAAATCAGAAAATAATATTTAGTGCTATTGCTGCATTCTTACACTGAAAGCATATAATTTGCTGGTGATGGAAAAGTAATTTTGAGTATATAATTATTGAGTATAACTATAATTATTACCATAAAATGTAATTAATTTAACAATTACAATTATTTGCAACACACATTTCAGAGTGACATATAATATTCAATGAGAAACAGGAAAAGAAAAAATGGTTAAACTTGTTTTTTTTTCATAATAAATGGTACTTTAATTGAAAGAAACATTAACACTTATTGCCAACATACTGGCTATTTCCACCATTCAACATTTTGGGGTCAGTAAGATAAGATTGTTTAATGCTTTGATTTAAAAAATACAGAAAAATCAGTAATATTGTGCAATATTTTTACTATGTAAAATAACTGTTTTCTATGTGAATATATTGTAAACTGTAATTTATTCCTGTGATCAAAGCTGAATTTTCATCATCAATACTCCAGTCTTCAGTGTCACATGATCCTACAGAAATAAGTATAATATGATGATTTGCTGCTCAGGAAACATTTCTCATTATTTTCAATGTTATTAAAATTTTGTGGAAACCATGATACAAGTTTTTCAGGATTAAATTTAATGTGTCCTTGCTGAATAAAAGTATTAATTTCTTTCAAAGATATAAAATCGAACTGACCACATACATGTGAACAGATTTGTTAAATACTCCTTTCAAGTAAAGGAGTCAAACAAGGAACTGGTTAATTGGAATTATAATAATTAAGTTACTGGCAATTTGCATCCTTTTTGGGGATGCACTAAACCTAACTTTGCACACTATAGATAGTATGGGAATTGGGATTCA
This sequence comes from Semotilus atromaculatus, assembly GCA_031834385.1. Classification (NCBI taxonomy): domain Eukaryota; kingdom Metazoa; phylum Chordata; class Actinopteri; order Cypriniformes; family Leuciscidae; genus Semotilus; species Semotilus atromaculatus. The sequence continues at coordinate 10,604,617 of JAULUF010000016.1, read as the reverse complement.
GCCTGTGTGTCTTTTCTCTCAATGTAGTTGTTTAGAAACCAAATAAGCGAGCTGAATACACACCCTCCCTGTAGGAGGCGCTGCAGGGGCAGGCCGGAGGGATTTACCCCACGTACAGAGGGATAATTCCCTGGAGTGTGATGGCCAGGGCGACGCTGTCTCATGGGGACAGAGATACTCAACACGCGACTCCACCCCTTCTTTTCAGAGTCTGCGAGGAGCTTTGGGATGGCGTTAAAAAAGAAGATTAGGTTTCCTCCCAAGAGCAAAGCTCCTTAAGGAGTATCGGTGTGCCTCTCACTCGCCTGGTCACTAACAGTGAGAGGAGGAGGGGGAAACACACTGCATTTATAATAACACACCAATGCAAAGGCGGACAGGGTCATCTCGTACATTCACGTCTGAAAGATAGCCGTGATGTGATTATCGAGTCACCCGTTCATATGGCTTTCAAGTGGGGTGGCGAGCTATTTTTACACAGGCCACGTTCCTAGCAGAGACATATAATGTGCTTTTGCTCTTGCACATAGCTTTTGCTTATTTAATCCTAATTACTGTGTGATTGAAGACGCCACACAAGCGTCCAAATCAAAAGGAGTCGCACTGAGGCAAGAAAACAGTGTGAAGCTAAACTATCTGTCCCTGGCTTAAATTGTGACATGAGAGCAAGGTCAGAAATGTACCAGGTGATGGGGCGAAAATGTCAATGAAAGTGACCCAAAAAATGCTGTTATCTAGCATTAGCTATCTTTCAAACCACTGGTTCTGTAGCTCTTAGATACTGGACGTCTCAGAGGTGAATTTGTCAGTGTTTTTGATGATGAAAATCAGGTCTGAAAACATTGATAGTGCACCCTGAGCAACTCCAAAATCTAGTATAGCGCTGTTTAATCCAACATAGTGGCCAATGAGTAACGATCCAGATTTACAGAGGTAATGCAATATCGACCCTGGCAAAGACATGTCCCACCCGTCCCACCCACAAATTACACCTATGTAGTCTATTGATATCAGCACTGGGATCGACTGTTATCCAAACAGTTTGCTGCTGTTTTGTGGTTGATAACATCATTCCAGCATTTCATTTACACTCAATAGAGAGAGAGGAATAAAGGAAAAACCCTTGCACGTTCCTTTAGCCAACTGAAAACACTGATGACAGAGCTGAATGAAAATGTGGAGCTAAATAATCAAATCACTTCTTCAGCTTTGTAGCGGGGGCTGGATCAGCTTGATCTGGGCCATTCAAATCCACCACGGTTCCCAGGAGGCTGGATAACTGCTCACGTTTCAGGACTGTCAAGGCCTGCCAATGGCCATAATGGCTCCTAATTCCACATTAATGCAGTCTAAATGAAGTGTCAGAGGAAGATTGATCTGTGTGAGCGTCCACTGCAGTGCCTCAGGGTCCACAACATCAGCATCACTGAAGGAACGGAGCACAGACCTGCTAAACGTGATGGGAGGAACCTGTTCATTGCTTAACAAGAACATGGGTTGGTTTGAACGTTTGACAGGATTGCTAAGTTATAATTAATGCTATTAATTTTAAAATGACTCACGGTTGTCTGAAAGTTTTGCTCTTAAGACTCAGGTTCAAGTGAATCACTGTTCTCATCTGATGGATTGCAGGTCTGTCATTTTTGTGGATATAATAACATATAATAAAAATAATATGCAACCTTTAAAATAATGGCTCAAATTGGAATAGCATACTTGCTATTTCTGTATGTAAGACATGTAAAAATATGTATGCATGCTTGTATGCTATTTTGCATGGTTCCCTTGTCTTTTGGTGTTGATAATTTTGCATGGTTTGGCCTATAAATCAGGTCAAGTAAAATATAGTCTATCTATCTAATATTTCTTATCTATTCATCCATCCATCCATCCATCCATCCAATATTTCTAGTTACAATATTATTGTTATCACTGGTTAACTGCATGAACTAACAATGAAAAAATATTTCTAAAGCATTAATTTAATCTACCAATACAGTATTGAAATCGAAAGTTGAATCTGTTAATATTATTTCATAGACCTGATCTATGAACTAACAAGTTGCATTATGTTGTTAAATAACGTTAAAAATATTAATAAATACTGTAACAAATGCATTGCTCATTATTTGCTAGTTAATGCATGTGCTCTAACTAAGTAACTTTTGTACCTTAACTGAACAGCTTCGGAGTCAGTGGAATGGTTATATGACTTATTTCGGGTTGAATGATGGTGGTTTCGCACCCCCCTGGTGCCCGAGAGCGGAAAAATCTCACTTGCAACTTTGGGCCGGTGTTGTGCCGAATTTCGACTCCCTGCCCAATTATTACCCCCCTCGTTGAAGTCAGTACCTGATTGCCTAATCCTAACCCCTCCCCTAATCATAACCCCTCCCCCACAACTAATCCTAAACCTACCATACTAGGGGGGTAGTAATTTGGCAGGGGTCAGAATAGACCTTATTCAGACCAGCGCCATGACAGGTATGAAAGTGAGGCTGTGAGGGATAGACTTACTGTGTTTTCAATGGGATCCGCTGTAAAAAGCTGTATAAAGCTCCTAGATCACTTATAATTTTAAACAGGTCATATTGTCTGGATTATTTGGTCTACTGGAATTTCTCAGAAACATATTTTTGCATGGTTTCGTCAGCAGAACAATCCACAAACACATTTAATAGCAGTACAACCCACTGAAGAGATGGATGTCTATCCCTCACAGCCTCGCTTTCATTCCTGTTAAAAATCAAAGATGGCGCTGCTGTGAATAAGGTCTATTCGGCACAACACCGGCCTCGCCGTCAGGAAGTATCGCGTGATATCAGGTCTCGCGATGTAACGAATTGCTTGACGGCACTGCACACGTACACGCCCCCATTCAAGCACCGGCTAGCTATAAGCAAAGGGCAACGATAGTTTGCGTAATGGCCGAGCCAGTAAAAAAGAAGCAGAAAGCGAGAAAAAAATTTGACGGAGGACCAGCGAAAGAGGAAACGGGAGACTGACCGAGCAAGAAGTCAGACGAGTAAACATCGGACTGGCATTTTCAGAATGCAGAGAACTGAGAGAAACAGAAGCCTGCAAAACGGATGCTGACCTGGCCTTCTTGCTGTTGCACTTGTAAGTATCTTTGGAATAAACTGTGTTTAATATTTAAATTTCAATATAAAACAGTTGACGTACTAACTTTACAGATATGAGTTGAATTACGATGGCCTAAGTCTGGTAATAGGCAACAAACATGTTGCACATATCATGATCGAGCTATAAAAAACGTTCTGATGTTTTCTTAGACAAGCAAAGGTAAACCGTCATTCTACCAGATTAACGTATAGACCTTGCTAATATAACTTTAGACAAATTGATAAATGTTATGCTCATGCCCACTCGAAAGCAGTAGTTCGCCTCGTTCATATCGTTCGTTCGATCTCCCGGTAAAAATACTATGCATGACAGCACAATAAATAAAAAAAATCACCATCAGTTGGAATGAAAATATTGCTTTACTTACCTCGGTAGACATAACTGGTTTTGAAATAGCCGGTTCATGCTCAGCTGGGTTGACAGCTGATCAGCTGGGTTGCTCGTGGAGGGGGGAGGAACAGCAGTTCGTTTTTACGACAGTGTGTTTGAAAGCATTTACTACCAGACGCTAGGGGGAGCTTCATAGAGAAAAAACACTCAGGGTTGCCTGGTGCCCCTTTAACTACTGGTGCTACAATATGTAATTTTTTTTCGCCGCTAGGGGTCGCTAACCTCTTACAATAACAAAGGCGTAGGTTTTACGCAGTGAGGAGCTAAATAATGGGACTTGCTGTTAAGCTGATAGGTCAAAAAATGTTTATGGATGAGTGAAAACATTAATGTTTTTTAACATTATAGTGGTATGAAGCAGGTCGCGATTGCTAATAAGAGACAGATATCACACGCGAGTCTCACGGATATAAAGGCATAAGGACATTTCATTCTACAAACCTACCCGCAGGTGCTGGATTACACATACAGGTCAGTTTATTAGACGAATTAAACTTGTGAGGGAACGCAGCGCAGTTTCAGTTACACTATCGCACTAAACAGCATTTGAGTGTGTTGAAAGTTATAATGTTATTCTGTGTTAGTTCGTTTGCTATATGAAACTAGCAGTAAGCTAGATCAACATTAGAACAACATACTGATCATATTCTAACATCTCATCATGTTGAGCTTTAAAACATTGATTTGTTTTTACATTTGCTCACTTGTCTAATAAATGATGTGCAAGAGTGTTGCTCCAAGTTAGTCGTGAACGTGGAGCTCTCTCCTTTCTTGTCCCAAAGTCTGCTCTTCATGGTCTATAATGTTTGAACGAAACAAGAACATTGTGTCGCTAAACGTTACTCACTACGCAGTTGTCCACGTCTGTCGCCATGGTTACGTCATTCTATGGCAGTACGAGCAGAAACCGAGGATAGCGTGGATATTCCCATTGACAGGCGATGGCCACTTATTTAAAATGGAAATTTCTCTGAAATAAAAAATCTTTGGGGATTTTTTTTACATATTGTCAGTACACAACTGCAGGAAAACTAAAACTACTGCAACCGAATTACACTGTGCAAGTGATTTTTGGATATTTTATTACAAAATTCTTACATATTGTACCTTTAACGTTAACCAATGAGACCTTATATAGTGTTACCATCATTTTTAAATACATTTTTTTTTACTGTAAATTATTATTATTTTGTCAATTAGAGTAAAATCTGGCGTACATTAATGTCTGACCTCTGTTATATAATAGTACAGTGCAGAGCTGTCTCTCTCCTATTATAGATGACCCTCATTGGACTGAAACTGTGTTGGGTCCATCACACATGAGTCCTGCGGTGCATGCTGGGAAAAGCGCGTGAAGCGCTGAAGCTGCAGCGGCTGCAGTTTGATTAAGCGTAAAGCAGGGTTTTAGAGACATGCAGGCAGGTTAATGAAACTCTGCAGGACAGCAGCTTCTTCTGGTTTACACCCTGCCGGAGAACTGCAGGTGACAGAATAAGGTTTAGTATCTCTAGTTAAATCCACCTTCACCTCAGCCTACCTGCTGACTGCTGTGCCACCACAGCCTAAACATTACACTTTCTCTACTTTAACTCTTATAGTGCTGTAATATCATGCTAGACTTTTTACATTTTCTTAGGAAAGTGTGAGTGAGTTTGCCTATATGCAGAACTTTACTATGACATGTTCTGAGTGGTTGCCAGGGTGTTGCTATGCAGCTGCTACGGTGTTCTATATTAAAATTATATTAAAAGTTTTATTTAAATTATATTAGAATTATTTAAGATACAAAGATTAATAAAGTGAATGGTATGAAGGATCATCTTCAAAATCATGCATTCTGATTACTTTAACTTTTAAATATAAAAATATTTTAATCTGAGTGCATTATATTAACATTTTTATTGACAATTAGTAAGTAAATTTAAAATCATTAAATTAGGGCCTTGAAACACAATTTATTTATTTTTTTGTTTATTTTTTAAGTCTGAATTTCAATGAATAGGGTAAGCATAATCTCCAAAATCATGCATCCTGTTTATTTATATAAAAATATTTTAATCAGAATTAAAGTGCAATTTATTAAAATTTTTATCATTAAATGAGATTCTTGAAAAAGACATAAAACAGACTTTTTATGCATTTATTTATTTGTGTGTTTGTTTATTTGTCTGATTTTTAATGATGGGAATAAAGAATCAGCTCCAAATCAAGCATACTTTATCTTTTTATTTTTAACTATTTTAATCCGAATTAAACTCCTTTATTAACATTTTCATTAACAATTACAAAGAAAAAAGCAGTTACTGTAATACTAAATAAAATATAAACATAAAAAAACATCACAGCCTTTTAAAACAACAGACAAATTGTTTTTATTATATTTTATGGTACATAAAAAATAAAATAAAAAATAAATAAAAAGTACCAGGATTCACCATGATATAGAGTATAGAGCTCCTATAAAGCTATAAACCTGTGTTACAGAACTCATCATTTTCTCATCACTCAGGCTCCTAAACCTGCTGTCAAGCAGAACAGAGGTATATGGCAATAGTAAGGGAATGTAGGTTATAGTCTAAATGCACCTGCCTTTCATTTTCTCCTTATAAAGTGTCTCCGGCCTCCCCAGTGGCTGCAGATGCAGAAGTAGGACATGGCGTTGGGAGAAGAAGGTGCATGGCTCGCTGCCTCCTCGTCTGGGGCGGGAGGGGGTTCGGCTAATCTCGAGCGATCCACACTTGGGTCTTGGATTTATAAATTCCCAGCAATCTTGGATTGTGAAATCCGTCTTGATTTTGTGGGTCTGCGAGGGTGCGGGGTGACGTATAGGGGTAGTGCCGGGGGGTTGCGAGTTGTTTGTGATGTCCTTTAGAAAAAGAGCTTATGGGTTCAGTAGAAGAAACGTGGGGAGCTAATGTGAAGATTTAGGACTTTCTGTGAGGCTTGGCCTCCTCTAAGCTCTGTTTGCTTGAGCCGTTTGTGGGGTCCTGCTTGTACTAAACCCAGATTAATATTCCTTTATATCCAGCAGCCCAGACACACACTTACACACACACAGTGGAATCAGTCCCCCCTCCACACACACACACACACACACACACACCTCCTTCTGCCCATAATCGCCTCCAGTCTCTAATCCATAGCTGCTCATCTTTGCTGTTATCTGTCCTCGGTAAGCACCTTTCTCACAGGTTATTTCCATATTGAGAACGTCAGGAACGACACTACCGTGTTTCACTCACTGTCCTTGACCCCAAACACCAAATTTTATTAATAAATATTTCAGTCCAAGTGCACAAAACATTTTAGAAAGACTACTTTAAAAACATATTGTTTTTGGTCTTGTTATGTTTATTAGAAATACATTTGGTAAATAGCAGTTGAGATACTTTTTTTTTCAACGTCAGGTTTTTAAGTTAAAATGTATATATCTAATAGTATCCAATGCTGGAAACATCTGCTGTCATATGTTAGTGTAATAGTAGTCATAAAAAGTCATTAAAACTTATTTGAACAATATGTCAACTAATCTAAAATGTCACCAACTTCATGAAGCATCAAACATGTAATAAGCACTTGTTTGTTGCATCTATTAACAGAATAATTACAATTTTGTATTATATTTTTTATTTTAAAAATGGATACATAGTGTCTCGGTTAACAGTAGAGAGGATCAAAAGCATGTATACAGTACATACTGCTCAAAGGTTTGGGGTGGGTAAGATCTTTTTGAAAGAAGTCTCTCATGCTCACTAAGGCTGCATTTGATCAAAAATACAGTAAAAACTTTACAATTGTGAAATATTATTACAATTTGAAATAACTGTTTTTCTATGTGAATATATATTAAAGTTTAATTTATTCCTGTGATCAAAGCTGAATTTTCAGCATCATTACTCCAGTCTTCAGTGTCACATGATCCTTCAGAAATCATTCTAATATGATGATTTGATGCTCAAGAAACATTTCTGATTATAATCGATGCTGAAAACAGCCGTGCTGCTTCATATTTTAGTGGGAACTGATTATTTGATGAATAGAAATTTCAAAAGAACAGTATTTATTTGAAATATGTAACATTATTTTTGTCTTTACTGTAATTTCTTTTTTGTCATTTAATGCATCGTTCCTAATAATTTATTTATTATAGTAATTATAGTATTAATTTAAAAAAATCTTACTGAGCCCAAACTCTTGAACCATAGTATAATAATTGTACATGAATTAGAAAATTGTTCTTTAAAATACGGTAAATATATGATTAAGCATGTCACAATTTCCAATGTCTTTACCAATTTTTTACATTTTTTGCCTTATTCTCTTAACGTGAGAAATTATACAACTAATGAACAGCTCTCAGTCAGGTAAAAGCCAAGCAGAAAGAGTCCTTCAGTGCTCCTGATCTCCCGTCTTCTCAGCCTAAAAGCCTCTTCCCTTTCCAGCTTTGTCTTCCCTTCTGCTTTCTCACACACTTTTCTCCTCTCCACAGTTAAGTCACAGTGATAAAAAAGAAAACAAAGTGAGAAGAAAGAGGATGAGTTTTAGCACACTGAAGAGCCGCTCTAAACCAATTACCAAAGTGTCTTTTATCCGCTATATGCTTTTGTGTCTTGATCAGCTTTGAATCTCTTGAAATCCCTCCCTGAGATAGCAAACAAATGTATCAGAGCAGCGTTTCGAGGAAAAGCCTTTTGGCATGCATAGGAAAATAAACTGGCGTTGGTTTGAGATTTCATCTGTAGGAAAAATGCATATAATATGTACCCAGTTATTGAACATTTATATATCATTATACTCCTCAGGAAAACCTGACAATAAACGAGACTTTTTTTCAGCTCTTGTGACAAGTTACATGTACCCAACTAATCTGGTCTCCCCTTCTTATTTAATTTGAAATTAAAGGAGAAACTGCTGATTCAGTTATTAACATCCACTAACACCATTAATCAAATTATAAACCATATTCTATCTTTGGTTTTAATAATCATGTTGATTATTTTTATACTTTATATTTTTACACTTATCACAACAGTGCCCTGTCTCTGCTGCATCATAAGGAATGAAAGAGATGTGAGGTATAATGTAGTGCTCAAAACAACTTTTTTAACCACTAATTATCAAAGTAAATAATAATAATAATATTTTTTACGTGAAAGAACCCTTTTGCGCTAAATTTTGTTTTTGTTTTTAAATGGAACCTTGATATGGGTTCTATATAGAACCATAATTAAAAAAAAATTCCCCAAAGAGTCTAATATGTTGATTTCATTGCAACAGTTAAACTCTGATAACTAATTAGCTAATTTTATTATGCAAAAGTAGAAAAGGCAGATTGGAGATTCTAATTCATTGTAGGTCTGACTGTGAACCTGGTATTTGAAAGCGTAGCACAGTGAATGCACCATGTCTGTGAATAATCTAACAATGCATGGCCATTCTCATCAGATTTACTGCAAAGACTTTTCAAATAGTTTTGTTTCTCTTTAGCCTGAGGCAAAAAAACGGCTGAACAATTGAGGTGATGGGTCAAGAGCAGGTTTAATCCGAACATTCTTCATCCTGGAATATAATATGGCTGGAAACCAAGGAGCATGTGAAGGAAGAATGTGTTAGGGGAAAGTAAACACCTTAAAGAAAAAAATCGCGGAAAATTATAATAGCAAAAATGGAAATTCTTTAGAATTCAGAAACCCTTGTTTTTGGCAACATCTATGGCCGTTAAGTGAACTGCAGCCATGCAACGTATTGCTCGTGCTCACTAATGCCTACAAGAGAGTGAACATGAAGGTCTTCGTTAGATGTAAAAAGAAGTTTGTAGTAGGCAACGATATAGCCTATTGTTAAAGCTGCAGTCCGAATCTTTTCCTCTTTGTCGCCATCTCTGTTCGAATTCTGCAATTGCAGTTATTCGCGGAATTATCATCTTTACGTGGGTTGTAAATCGGCATGAAACAGCGCGGATGAACACAGTGTTTTGAGGCGAGTGCTGCTGTCAATCACCGCGCTCTGTGGATACTGTCATTCAGAATCACAGATTCACTTTTTGAAAGTTTGACCAACATAAGAATTTTCACCGGAAAATGTAATCTGAACAAGTGAGTAACATCCATTTTTGTTCTGATCAACTAAGGGGGAAAAAGCATTCGACATGACAAGCGATCGTTAGATTTAATCAACGCGATTTACAGCAACCGTGCAAATTATAGCCTACTTCTCAAATTGTTCATGTTAACAACATCAGCATTGCGTGACTAACGTTGCATTTAATGTGTTTTATGGTTACCTGTGTAGTTCAGAATTCATATTCTCCATAATAGCAAAACGAGAAAGGCACAACAAACGAAACTCCATAACTGTGTGAATTAAGAAAAACGTACTGTTACACGATTGAACTATTGAAATGTCTTGTTCAGCAGAAAAAAGCCGTCTCTTCTTCCGTTTTGAACCCCTTCAAAACACGGAGTTCACGCACTTTTCAAAAGCCCCGCCGATGTTTAAATCCTTGTGTTCGCATGAGACGGTTTCTTTCTCTTTCTCTAGCCACCTTAAATCCGAAGTACGAAGTCTTTTGGGTTTTATAACTGCTGAATCTCCAGTTGACACTGATGATTGTTGTTTGGATCTTTCTGGATCCGCTATAAGTTTAATTATGTAAAGTGCTGCGAGAAAAGCCTATACATCTGTACATCTCCTCACGCGCAGTGTAGCCGGCTAGCCGAAACTCCTTCTTTATGTGTACGGGTGTGACGTAATGACACAAAGACATGCTTGAATTTCCCGCGGAAACCCACCAGTACCACTGGAATTAAAATCATTATTACAAGCTATGAAGCTAACCGTTTTGAATCTAGCTACGGCAAGCAGAGAGTTTTAAACACTGGCTGAATATGTTTTTTTTAAAATAATTATTTTGGATTATTTTTAACTTAAAAAAGTTACGGACAGCAGCTTTAACGAACATCCCGACTCCATCCACGCGGCTATGCTGAGACTGAGAGCGTTAGATGAATATGTAAATATGTGCTGCTCTTCTCTCAATATCAAAATAAACACACAACAAAAATGACAGCGGTTGAAAACAGCAGTTAAGAAAGCATCTGATTATAGCGACGTGGATATGCTTGCAGCAGCTCTGCAGTTCACCGGCATCATGTCGACAGATGAGGTAGGCCAAATTAAGATTACTTTTATGTTTAGTTTGATTATAAAGTATATTTGAGACTATAGATATGGCTATGTGAGTTTATTAGTCCCTCCTTCTTTGCATCAGTCAACAGAATGGCTCTTTCTGCTTATATTGAACATTTGATGCGTTTATTTCATGAAAGAGAGGCACTCGGGAGCGCGCGTAAAAGTCACATCCTTTTGATTTTCCCTGCAAAAACTTCTTTCACATAAAATCAGTGCAGGCTTTCATAGACAACTTAGGATGTCGGGGAAGGTGATTGGCAATAAAAAAAGTGATTAATACCTAACTATTCTACAGATATTGTCCCTTTAATGACTCCCTTTGATTCTTTAAAAATCATCTTTTTGTGCTCCACAGAAAAACTTACAACATGTGGGTTTGGATTCACATGAAGTTTAGAAAATAACATGATCTTTAATGTGACCTTAATATGTATGTTTGATAGTTGTTATGAAGTATGACAATTCTTCCAGTATAGCTGTCTTTCTCTGCCTCTCCCAGTGGATATTGGAGAAAATAGATGTCATTAATAACAGCTTCACTCTTCCACCCCGTGTGTGGTTCATCAGCTCCAGTGTGCTCTCCTGGAGCAAGTCGTCGGTTCTAGGATGTCACACAATTACCTCTTAAGTGCTCAAACAAACCGAGAGACCTGGCAAGTGACATCAAATCAACTCTGTCACAGGTGATTGAGTCTAGTCATCAAGTCAGGGCGAACGCCTATCAGGAGAGAAAACACAAGAGCGGGACAGCGAGGGTTTTCCATCAGGAGATCGTAATGGACTCCTTTTAATACAGAAACACTTTTTTCCCCCCTGAACATTTTCAGAAGTTAAAGATGGAAATATATTTCACCTGTTGTCTAGTCTAGTGTATTTCAGTCTCTTGGAAGCTTGTAGTTCCAACCCTGGCAAAACCAGGGTTTTACTTTTTTAAAGTAAAAAAAGCTTTTTGGTTTTTCTAAAAATGTAACAATAGTTAAGTTGAGAACCTAAAAATCAGAAAGCATTAGGTTGCGTTGAATTTTTACGTTTTCTTACGTTTTCACTGTAAAAAAAAAAAATGTAAAGTGTTAAAATTTTAAGTTTAGTCAACTTGAAATGTGAAGTTGTACTAAATGATAACTTGGATATTTAAGTTGACTAAACTTAAAAATTTTAAGGCAGCACAAACACTTTTTAAAGTTTTTTTTTTTAAAGTAAGCAAATCTCGTTCCCTACATTTCTAGTATTTCCAAAAGAGAATGGAAATGACCTTGTTTATTCATAATATGCTGATTGCCTTGTATGCAGTAAAAATCTCAATAAACATGACCTTTTTTTCTGAATAAAGTTTTAACCATCAGATGAACGATTAATTGCATGCAAGAATATTTCAATATCAATATGAATTTGGTCATATTCTGATATTGGATACATATAAACTATGCATATGCATCATGTAAATGTTACATGCCATATGCTGGATTTTCAGTTACTAAAACAGCTGGCAAATACAAATGTAAATAGACATTTTCGATTATGTTAACACTTTTAATTCCAAGGGAAATCAGTTGAACACCGTGCTACAACATAGCTAACAACAATCATATCAAAGCCTAATAAAAAAAGCAGTGATTTTTATTATTTGTTATATCAAATTTGACAACAAACCAACAGTCAACCTTAAAAGCAGACTTTGTGAGAGCATGCGTGCAAACGGGCCGTGAGCGCTGGAACACACATCTGATGGAGCCAAGAGGCCGTAGGACATTATCAGTGAGATAATATTGTCAATGGCTGATGTAAATTGCAGGGCGACATAGTCAGCAGACATGGATGAGTGGCTGCAGTGTGTCGGGGCCGTGACACTGACAAATGGAATATTTTTAGAGGGCTTAATCGCTGGAAATGGGGTTCTGTCTGATGGTGACATGCACACCCCTCGCTCCAATGGCCGCAAAAAAGAAAACTGATTGTCTGGCCCGCTCACTCAATCTCACCTCCTTCAACCTTGCACCTCCTCCCTTTCCAAACACACACACACACACACACACACAATTGGTTTTTCCCTCGCTGTCAACAGAAGGAGGCCTGAAATGCAAAGACACATTCATCTGTTTCATTAAATAGGGAAATTAAGACGTTGCGCTGTTTTCATATTCATTCCATTCGAGAAAATTGTATTGCTCAGTTCATAACTCACAACACTTAATGGAGTGAATATGTACCGTTTTCCCTTAAAATCAATAATTTCTTCATATAAAATAAATAAAATGTGCAGATTAGACATCTTTTATGCAAAATTTCCCTGTTATGGAAGAAAAAGTGTCACGCTCACATTGGCTTTATAAACAGACGTCGAAAAGTAAAATACAAGCAAAATAAATTTTTATGTATTACATTATACATTTAACCCTGAACAGTGATTGCCAGTCTTCATCATCTTTGAAGTTGTATGTTTCTGTACGAATCTCATCGTATGAAATCTTACGTTTTCTCTTGAGATCAGGTTGGCTTAACTGCAATTCCACACTCACTTGTTATGATTTTACATTAGAATAACTGCAGTTATAATTTTTAAAAGAGGTGTTTTTCACTAATAGTTTCCCAAATCCATTCAATGCCAATTCACAAGCTCTCAGTTCAGTGTTTCAGCAGCAACGTTTCAGTGTTTACGTAATTGTTTGATCAAGACATGCATTTCGAAAGCTCTGGCTTCCCTTTATTTTCATGTCCAAACAGCGACTGTCGCTTATGCCAGATTTGGGACATCTTCAGGATGAGATAATGCACTTTAAAACTATATATGGGATTGTTCAAATTAAAATTGTGATTAATCAGAAAATATACCCAGTCCTGCCACATTTCTGCATCAACCAAATTAAACATTTTGCTTAGAATAACATGAATATTATTTCACATTGACTGAAACGCTACTCTTAATGTGTTCCACCAACTTTGTTTATAAATCTTGCAATGTGAAGTTATGGCTAGCAAGTGCTTTTGTGCTTTATTCTTCAGAGCACTGTAACCACACGCTCAAAATGAACATTTTTCATCTCAATGATGTCTGTGATTAGAAAAGTTGGGATTTTATGGTCTTATAGTTTCCTGTAATGATTTTGATAATGATAGCTTGTGGCCGGGAGGAGTGAATGTCAGTGTCAGGGGCCGAAATAAACCTCTCAGGTTGAGAAACAGGAGCTATGCTTTATTATGCAGGTGGAGAGACGTCCCCTTAACAGTGCTTCATCTCGGTTGTTACCGGCTGAGAAAGAGGGAGACCGTCCCATGTCAGGCATGAATCACTTCCAAGTGCGTCTGACCCGCTCTCTGTAGATCAATGATAATTACCAGCGTGACATGAGTACAATTATTACTGTACAGGATCAGAGGCTGCAGGGGAATGCTGGGAGCTTGAGTTACGGCTCTCACAGGGCCTGCACAAGTCTTGGTCAATAAGCAAGCCATTTTACTCTCTTATATGACAGCTTACAGCGGGATATACGCCTTAACGCTGGTTGGTCGTGTAAAGCCTGGCCTGTTTCACCTCTGCTTCGCTCCTCACATTTTACTTGGTTTTTGCACAAAGTAGAATGAAAATACAGACTGGGACAGTCATTTACAGACAGGACCCCTTTTACTGAAACCTAATTTGCAAATGGATAGACAGATAGATAGATGTTACAAAAGTTTTCTAATTCAAGTACATTTTTAATCAATCAAATAATCCTGAGATAATAATAGATTATTTTTGAGCAGCAAATCATCATATTAGAATGATTTCTGAAGTGACACCAAAGACTGGACTAATGATTCTGAAAATTAGCAGGAATAAATTCGATTTTAAAATATATGAAGTTACTTTAAATTGTAATAATATTTCACAATATTACTGCTTTACTTTATTTTTGTATTTTGTATCTCATGAATGCAGCCTATATATATATATATAGGCTTTATATAGCAGCAAAATGTGCACGTTTAAGGGTCAGAGAGAAGGCTGAAAAATGTTAATGAAAAACGAATTTGAAACTATTTTAGGTGTAAAAAACTTTCCTAATGCTGTTAGTGGACCTTGAGAAAAAACTAAATATTAAAAAAAGGTTTGATACGACCCCTTAAAGCACCTGCTTGACAAGTACAGCACCTCTCATTCGCACTCACACACACACACACACACACACACACACACACACACACACACACATCCTCTTATCCCAGTATTTTCACGCTGTTTGGCAGCTCTCATCTTCCCTTTGATTCCGTAAGACTGCTTTCCTGACGGTGTGTGCGTGTGTGTGTGTGTGTGTGAGCACGCGTGTTTTCAAGGATCCAGTCGTACCTGTAATCATAATCTACGACAGGAAACTTCAGAGAATCAATTAGTCCAACCCTCATCCTGCGAGCGAAGACGATTCCCCTCGACTTGAGCCGCAAACACCTTCTATCACGAGTCATTTTGCCTCCCTAACACCCGACTTCTCTTCCCTGAGCCCGGATAGGTTTGACTCTAAGCCTCTAAAAAGTTGACAACCCAAAAGCGCTTTTCCCCTTCTTGCTCTCGCCGAAGCCCTTCTCCCCTTTCAGCCTGTCGCCAAAGAAAGCTGGATTTGTTTTCCTGCGCCACCGATAGCAGAGCCCGTTATGGCATTTCATCCCCAATTAAATAAACAGTCTTTTAGAGTCGTCTAAATAGGCGAGCCTGCGGGGGAAGCCGGTGGCTCTACTCTTTCCTTTGTCCCGAGGAAAATGAGCCTCTGAAGAGAATTCATTGTGGCCCTGTTGTTTTTAAACGCGGCCGCGTCGCACAAAAGGAAACGTAAACCTGGCTCGCTCCTCTCGGCTAAAGTGGCTCCTCGGCTGGAACAAACACCTCATTCAGGGGTCAAATTTAATCCACCCCGCCTCAAGCTTTTGTATTCAGATTAGAGACTAAGGAGGATTTGCAGCGGCTCGAAGCCTCTTGTTAAAAGGCTGTGTTCCCCACTTAACTTGCAATTTACCTGTCACTTAAGCCCCGAGTGGAGATGGAGCTCACCTCTTCAGGAGAGGTTCAAGCCTTTCTCCTTCCCTCTCAATAAGTGCTTTCTCAAATGCTTACTGTACCGAGAGAGGCAGAGACAGATTAGAAGAATCAAAACCAACCGGCTGTTTGGATAAGTGAGAAAGCACTGAATGAAACCGAGAAATAAAACAGAGACTTGTGAGACAAGTATTTTTACGTTGGATGACAAAGGATGTAAATCCGCATGACAACACCGCAGTTATAAAGCACTTTCAATAATAATGCACTTTTGCAATGATTCACACCGCTAACTCTTTAACCACTCTCGCTTTATGTGTGTGTGTGTGTGTGGTCTATTACACGCTCTTTTTGCTGTTAAATTTTTGTACGTTGCAAGGTACAACAGAGATAAAGTTCCTACTCGCTTTTTTTGTTTGTTAATGACGATCAAAATGCATTTATTGTATACTGAATATTGATGGAGCAATACAATTTGTCAAAAGAAGGTTGTTTCGTTTAAAACTCATGTAAATAGGCCGCCACAGGGGTCTTGTAGTTCACACTTTGGGTAAATGGCTCCTCAGCATGTGGGAAATGGCCCCTGGGGAAGATATAGTGATATAGTGTAGATATATTGGGCCAATAATTTTGCAAAGCAAATAACTTTGATATAGCAAGATGAAGATACTTTATGTTTTTGAACACTTATGTTCACAAAGGCTGCAAAAAACCCCCAATAATATTGTGAAATTACAGTCACCTTAAACCTCTCTCAATTTTTGTCCTGTCACAGGCTAATCATGAGGGAAATTAATTTTATTTCTATTTACAAAACAGATTATGCATCTACATTAGCTCAAAGTCAAGCAGCTTGACTGGAAAAATCTAATCCAAAAGGGAAGGAAAAGTGTCTCGGATATGAGACCGTAACGGTCTGTCCCATATGCTGCCATCATCCTCTCAACACAACACGGGCCACTGTTAATCACAAACTATTTCGATTTTAAATGGGAAAAAGAAGAAGAAAGAAGTGGGGCGTGAAACTTTCTTTAAATCTCTATGAGGAATCACTGTTTATAAATATGGATTATTATCGAGGAGTTCAAAATGTGCTTTCTGCCTTCTGGGTGGTAAAGATGAGGTGTGTTTGTGTGGTGTGTATGGTGTGTGTGTGTGTGTGTGTGTGTGTGTGTGTGTGGTCATGGTTATGGTTATGGGGATGAAATGTCCCCACAAAGATGGCAATATCCGAAATCCTTGTCCTGGTGTGGACATTTTTTGGTCCCCATGAGGAATACAGCTTATAAATCTTATAAATTTCATTTTTTGAAAATGTAAAAACCCAGAAAGTTTTGTGTGATGGGTAAGTTTAGGGGTCGGGTTAGTGTAAGGGGACGGCATATACAGTTTGTACAGTATAAAAACCATTATGTCTATGGAAGGGCCCCATAAAACAAGAAAACACAACGTGTGTGCGCGTGCGTGTGTGTGTGCATGTGTGTGTGTGTCCGGACACTCTCTCGTCTCCACCCGTCTGGAGTCCCTTGGCTCCTCAGCATTGTTCTCCATGAAATGATTTTATAAATGCAGAAGGCCCTAAGGCCACAGCGGCTCGGGTCTCTTTCAGGACTGGATAATTGACTCTTTTTGCTTGATAATTCATAGCTTGCATATGCCAACTAATACATCAGTTAGAGAGCCTGTGGCCACTCGTGCATTACCCCTGAGACCCTCGAGGAGATCGAGACGAGGCAACTGAGAAATGAGCATTTCTTGCTGACAGTGATGGAGTACTCGAGTCCTGGACTCGGACTCGAGTCCGACTCGAGTCCTTATTCTCTGGACTCGAGTCCGACTCGAGACTCCATTCTCTGGACTCGTGACTCGACTTGGACTCGCAGACTGATGACTAGTACTTGGACTCGGACTCGAGAATACCTATATAAAATCGGACTTGAGCATTCATTAAATGAATGACGTTTTTTCTGACTAAATAGGTTATAAAAATTTTATATAAGATGTTACACTTTTCCTGTTTCGGGGTCCAAGACCGGCCGTGATAAATTTTTTCCCTCACAGACACTGCTAACCGCTCGCTCTCCTTGCTTGACAACACACTCACTGACGTCACTCACTTTACGCTGCATTCTCGTGCATTATTCGCGGGGGAGAGAGATAACGTAACACTCATTTAACAATAGATAAGTTCCTCTACATCTAATCAGGAATTTTTGGCACGCTTTGCAGCAGCTGAGCTGACCACTAGAGCGAATGTACAGTGACGTGACATAACTGCCAGATTTAAACTGTGCTTTCGTGCTATGGCTGGCGCTGAGCCAAAGTCGGACGCGCTCAGCGCTTAATCCCGTTTATCATACAATAACACAATCATGTTTATTTTAGCTAACAAACTAGACGGCGACCTTGACTATGTCACACATCGCAACCACTCTTTACCTGCGGTGTTACAACTGCTTATAGCACTGCATTTTCTGTTTTTTGCCGCAGTTACATTGGGATTTAGTTTGCTTTTCAAAATTTCAAAATAGTTTTTCTTTTACCATATTCGTCAAGAAGAATGCATTTCTCCTCCTCTGTCCAATTAGGCTTTTATTTTTTGTTTTCTTTATCCATTTCAGTTGCCTGATCATCCAAAAAATCAATGTTTTGAATAAAGTTAAAAATCAATGAACCTCTTTTATAAATTTTATCAGCTCTTTAAAGGTGCCAGAGTGGAGACATGTAGGCACTGGGGACTCGGACTCGAACACGGGACTCGAGACTCGACTCGGACTTGAACTCAGGTAATGGTGACTCGACTTGGACTCGACTCGGACTCTTCTTTGGTGACTCGGACTTGGACTCGGACTCGAACACTGGGACTCGAGACTCGACTCGGACTCGACAATTGGTGACTCGACTACAACACTGCTTGCTGAATACATCCACAAAATATCTTGATCAGTGCCTGTTGTCATCTTGTGTCTACAACATTATTAATTCGCTACTTAAAATAAGGAGAGGGAGGGAGTGAGGGGGGGAATTAATCCACCAATCAGCTGATAGAATATGAATGATGTCTGTTTTGTTGTTGGTCTTATAATAAATTCATCAAAAACCTGCAGGTCCTCCCCTAGTCTTTAGCCCTTTTCAGGAATGAGATTATCATTGTCAGGAGAAGAAAAAGACGTCATTTGTTATTTCAATAGGCGTGTCAGATACTCTAGTTCTCTGTATGGATTCATTTGTGTGCTTATTAAAAAGTGATTTCTATACAATCACAACGATGGATGG
This sequence comes from Semotilus atromaculatus, assembly GCA_031834385.1. Classification (NCBI taxonomy): domain Eukaryota; kingdom Metazoa; phylum Chordata; class Actinopteri; order Cypriniformes; family Leuciscidae; genus Semotilus; species Semotilus atromaculatus. Next base: position 10,585,611 of record JAULUF010000016.1, on the reverse strand, counting down.
TAATATATTTTCCCTCAAACTTCCAACTTATTCAATTTTTTTCTTGTTTCACATTGTGTCCATGTTCAGGCGTTGGTTTGGAAAGATGTGTCTAAATGCAAATAGGTCATAGATGATGCTGGCAATTTTGGATTTTGGAAAAAAAATGCATCAGTTCAGAGCCTTGAGATTTTGCAATAGCTTCAGTGCTTTCACACATAAAACAGACTCACCATCCTCGAGGTATTATTATTATTGTGAAACTTTGTTTTGAACAACTTTTTTGGTCATTGTAAAGTGAGTGTGTGTGTGTGTGTGTGTGTGTGTGTGTGTGTGTGTGTGTGTGTGTGTGTGTGTGTGTGTGTGTGTGTGTGTAAAATAAATGTAACATGTGGTTCTGCTACCCTCTGCTGGCACATATAAGCATACAATCATACAGGATCATTCAGCTTTCTTATATTCAATTTACCTCGATATTAATGTTTTTGCTCTGAAATCACCTGAAAGGGTTTATTATTCCCAGAGGAACCACTATTTCATAATGTAGGTTCACAATGTTTATGTAGCAAAATAAAATCTAATAATAGCTGAGGAATGGTTTTAATGCTACTTTTTTTTACTAAATAAACAAGAACATTGAATCGTTTTCATTTATATAAGGCTAAACATTTTTAGTATATAAACTTCAATATTTATCCACTTTTTTATTTTTATTAAAACATTTAAATATGAAAAATGAGTGGTGACGCGTCTCAACAGCTGAATCAGCTGTTCGATTTGATTCATTTGAACCGATTCAACAGTTTGAATTGATTCACATAACATGTTCGGTAGGCCTTCATCATAACCAGCTCTAATAGTTCAGTCATTTAAATGTTCATACAGTTCTTTGCTAGCGAAACCTAACCAACCAAACCAACCCTGAAGCGTGGAAGTATGAAATCTAATGAACACGGTTAAGTGGGTGTTTTATCCTCTTTGACACCAGAGCCAGGGTTGAATTTTATTAAAAATAAGTTATTGGAAGTGCAGTGCACTGGAAATGCATTTTGTTTTTCACTTGTCTCACATGCAGACATTTAACCTTATGTAGGCTATTGCATTTTTAAAACTGGTCATCAGAGTGAAATAAATCGAAATAATTTCAATTTATTGTGTAATTATTATTATTATTATTATTTATTTTTTTACGCAGGTTAAAACAGGGATAAGTGAGGAAAACAAGGTACAATTGAGATACACATACACAAATATTTAGGCTAATTGTATATATTTAGGATACAAATGTAATGTTGGCTGTGAAGTTTTCCCTTTTATTCCAAAAAATGAAAATGTTTATTTATTAACACAGACTACTATTCATTTTGAAGTGTGGTGGAAATAACACTGGGGGGAAAAGACAAACTCATGTTATGCATGCATGTCCATTGTTAGTAGACAAACTAAGAGTGTGAAAACTGTTTTACATTTATTTTCTCTTTTCTGTATTAAAAGTTGACCATACATCACATAAACTGTCAGATCAGATGTCTGAAAAAAATAAGCACCTTTAAACACAGTTTATGTTTCCCTCCGCTCCCATCTTCGGACTTTCACGTATATGTCATCCATGTAAATACAGTCTGACACAAAAAGTTGCTCCCATTTGTTTGTAGACATAATTTGGTGCTCACTTATGCACTGTTACAAGATGAAGAAGATTCCACTCGTTTCAATACGAGAAGTCTTTAATAATAATGTAAATACAGAGCGTGAAATAGACCCAAACATGGACCAACAAACACAGTGAAAGTGAGTAACTGAAATACATGTGGTGATGAACTGAATGACTGAAAAGATTTGTGTCCATGGAAACTGATGAGTGGCGAAATTCAAACAAAGGAACACGTGATGAATGAAAACAAACTAAAAGCCCATGAAAATTAAACTAAGAACAAACACAACTGAATAAGCATGAGATTTATATGGTCTACTTTTCACATAATCATGATGACTTGCTCCTCTAGTTTTATAATAGGTTTGATGGATTTGGGATCCGAATATAAACGGTAAAGTTGCTTCCGGCAGGAGAACGATCACCTGTGGATCACACACATGGCATGGACTGGATGTCTCATAAATGGTACACATCTGGGTTATTGAGATGTCTCATTTACTTGTTCTCCAGGCTACAGCTAATGTAAGTTTCTGAATCAAATGAGTCGTCAGTCAACTTTTTTTCTGAGGATTTTACATTTTTCCATTTTTCAAATTACTCGAAAAGTTGAATTAAAGTTAATTAATAGTAATAATGATCATATCATAACTTCAAAGTTTCATGTGTTACCTTATAGAGCTTTAATAAATTCTGCATAATTTAAACAAACCCCTATTAATGCTGATCAGGGACGGATTATGACTTGTAAAGGCCCTGGGGCCAGTTATCTCCAAAGCCAATTCAATTCGAATGAACTATGTTGAAAGACAGTAGCCTACAACTTGCTGAAAATGTGTCATGTCTAATGTAATCACTCAATCAGTGCTTCAACTGTGGAAATAGGTCAATACCTATTTACCTCAGAAAAGCCATTTGACGACCACAGCCTTGCTAGAAACATTAGGTATATAGAGAGGATAATTTTTGCTAAATATATGCACTATATTACATATTATAATTTTACCCGTATCATTAAAATATTATAACGTTATTATAAAAAACGCATTATATTTGATTTGTTCATTTTAACCTTTAATAATAATACCAACTGCCTGTAGCCTATATTTACAGCATTAGTGAGAGATTTTTCCTTGAGAAAAAATAACATGTAGCTACAGTATATAAGGTAGCCTACCTGATATTTATCCAAATTAATTGATGTAAACATTGTCACATGTTGTTACTAAACTTAATGAAATTCTGTTTGGGGTCAGCAAATGTTTTGAGAATCACAATACACTTATTGTGAGTCTTTTTAAAAAAAAATTATATATATATTTTTTACAATCCTTTTAATGATTTATATTCATAGGCTGCCTGCTGAACATGGGTTTGAGCTCTTATATTTCTGAACTCTAAAATTTCAGATTAATGCATTTAACTTTAAAATGTAGAAAACTTCTTGCCCCCGGATCTAAAAGAACTGAGGTCCACCCCTCATAGTGTCACACAATGGTGTGGATCGTTTTCACGTCACTTGTCTTGATTGGACCAGTCGTTTCGAGTGTTGTGGTCAAATTTGGTTTGACCAGTAAAGAAAAAGAAAAGCTGTAATTTGAAATTTCCAATATACACTCTGCTTAATTGCCTTTTTTATTTGAAGGTGCATCTTTTACAGTCGTTCAAACAACTGTAGAATGAAGGGTGTACGTTTTTACTTTTTACCGTTCAAATTTTAATGGGCAGTTATACTGTAATAATAAATAGTTAATTTTCCAATACTTTTCATACACAAAAATAAGCTCAAAGAGTGACAATAGGTCTATAAGAGGTTTTGGGGCCTTCATATTCACATAGGGCCTAACAGTACGTTCCAGGGAGCCTTCATAGTCCAAAAGCCTGGTTTAAGAGGCCTTGCATGGGCTATATGGGACAGATATATTACAGCATTATTAAACATTTGTTTTCATTGTTAATGGGTTTTCTGAACCAAACTGGATTGCACGGCCTTAAACCCCAGGGTCCCCCGGGCTTCTGGTAGTCCAGGGCACTGGCCCCATAGGCCCGGTCAGTAATCCATCCCTGACGCTGATTATATATGAGATCAACTTGACTGACTTTATTCATGTGTTTCTGACTTCACTGTGTATTACAGGCCGTAAAGATGTTGAGATCCGAGTGAAGATGATGATGGATGTGAGGCTCAGCTTTCTGGGAATCAAACGAAACACAGATAAAGTGCAGGTGAACATGATGTATGATGTATTTCATGCTGGCTGAGATTTAGCTTTCAGTTTTAACGTCATTTTAACTGGTGAGAATAACAATTAGTTTGCAATTTACTAGTCATGATTTTCATTGATTATAATTGCAGATTTTCTATAGTGATCATTCAAATTAAGGGGAAAAATGCTAAAATGAAGTACTTTAATTCAAATCTTTAATTTAAAAAACATTGGGAGTCAATGGAGACCTATGAATAGTACAAATTTTGTTAGTCTTATTTGTGCTTATTTTTGGCCAAAATTTAATTATGAAAAAAACGTAATCTTAATATCTTTTTTTATTCCAATTAAATGAATATACTACATTTTAGTTCGATAATGTTTTTTATGTAATATTTTGAATTTTTTGGTACTAAATTAGGTTACATTTATGCAATATTTATAATCCATTTATGCACTTTTTGAGCATTTAAACTGCCATAAATCTTGAATCTTTTGCAGCACAGACTTAAGTTTGGTCTCATTTTAAAGACAATACTTGGCTGATTATTACTGAAGTGAAAAAGTAAAAAAAAAAAAAAATTACTTGGAAAAAAGGTATACAATTTTACATTTATTGTTATGAAAAATGCCCAAAAATATATATATATATTTTATATTAAATATATATTTTCCAAAGCACTCACGTGAGTTAAGTCATAAATCTAAACAAGCTGTGTTCCCAATTTGAGGTTGATAAATTTGAGACTGATTTTGTTTGGCCGCAGTACCAGACATTTCCAGTAGATAAAATTCGTCTCCCATTCATTTCCAATGCGGTCAATTTTGACAACAAGGAACAGAAGTGTGACTTTTTTTTTTAGGACCATTTAACCTTTTCAAATCATGTCCATGATTTGTGTGTGTGTCCTTTAAACACAAACCTTTACCAAGTTTTGTACCATTCCGATGAAGTAAAAAAAAAACAAAAAATTTTTTGTCCGACCGGCACTGGAGGGTTAAATAAATATCTATAAGTGCAGTTTTTGCTAGTACTGCTGGGGGCTGCAAAATCTAAGACAGCTTGCTATAGAAATGGACCAAAGTTCAGACATTTACAGTGATCGTACGGTGCATGTTGCTTCTCTTTTGAAGCAGGACAATAAAATATGGTATGCTATGTACGTTTTTGAGATATATGATGAAAAGGATGTATAGATATTTTTACGGCATGTATTGATAGTTTACACATTTATGCAGCTCCATGGCACACGATTCTTGGAGAACATCTCTGAGAGAATGGTGTCATCCTGATTCATTCTCTGTTCACTTAAAGCCCTGCCGTCATCATTGGCTCAAACTGAATTTATGTTTCCGCTCAGATTCAAAGTTTTTATTGTTTTATTACTGCCTGGCATGCTTTGAACACCACATGCTTTGATGTTCCAGCTTGATTTCAGTGCTGTACAGTGGTGTTTCCACTCTGCATGCTGACATACGTGTAGCTGTATATCATAACAGGTCAGGACATTAACAATCCCTGCTGGAGATTTTCCATGAATCCTTTATTTATGTGTCCTCATCCAAATCATTTAGAGATGTGCATTCGACTGGACATTAAAGTTGACAAAAGAAATAATCCTCATACATAGCTGATTTAATTAGTAGTAGATCAGTAGTTAATGTATGTTTTAATGTTTATGAATAACTTCAAAATATTCCTAAAGTAAAATCATTTTAAACTCCACTTGCTTTGAATTTTTTTATGCACAGCCATGCATTTTCTCTATTATAATATATCAGATTCTTTGTAAAAATGGGTGTGTTTATGGGAGGAGCTCTGGATATTAGTGTTCCTCTGGATGGCAGCAGATGCTTTACATGAATGGAGCTGATGCACATTTTTACGTTTCTTCTCTTACACAGCAAACCCATGCGCTCTTCACACATATCCAAGGATTCTCAGTCATTTCATTTGGCATCTTTTTATTGCATGTGAGTCTCATACAGAGAAGAGGCTATGAAGTGTGTCACGAGCTTCTGATCTTCATCGTTCAGGTTGTACTGTACTGAAATCAGAGCTGCTTTACACAGTAAGTGCACATTTTGCTTAAATTAGCTGTTTATGATTCTGTTTATGAGAGTTCAGTAAAATGGGTTAAAATCATGAGCATCATGAGAAAATAACTTCTTTGCAATTCCACTTTTTCGAGGTAATGTGGCAATATGATGTTAATATTATTTAGAGTATTTCGAGTGAAAAGCAAATAAACAGCTACTGATTGCAAACTTTGAATGTGGCAACGCATGTGATGCATTTGAAAATAAGGTTATCCTTCCGTAATATTGTCTCTCTCTCGTACTGTAGTGATGATACGGCTGTGTGTGCGTTGGCTGGTTTTGCTGTTGGGAGTTCAGCTTGTTTTGGCTCAGCTGGAGGATCTTGATGATGATGATGATGATGCTGATGATGTAGAAGACAAGAGAAATGGAAGAAACAAAAATAAACCAATCACCTCAAATGTCATCCCAAAAAACAACGGTAAATATTATTTGCCTTTCAACACAGCAAGCAGCAGGTGGCTTGCAAAATACTGTATTTACTTTTTATGATAAAAAACTCCTTTGGATTCAACTAAGCACAAGTATGGTTTTGGTCCTGGTGTTATGAGATAATCAAGACCGATTTAATTCATGCATCTGTCAGGCAGGGTGTGGTCCTCAACTTTCTGACATGTGAAGTATGTTGATTGAGTACCATTTTTTTAACATATGAAACTGATTTAAATCCTTCTGAATTGGATGTAAATGCTGCTCACTGTCCTGGGGCAAATTTTCCTCTCTGACATGTTTCTTCTTCTTCATAAATGTGATTTACTGTAGACTAGGGCAATTTCAGATGGATCACATTTATTTTTACCTTTACATTTTGTTTTTGGCAGACACTTTATGGTATTTATGTAATATCTAAACCGTTATCAAACTATTCAAGTCAAATAGGAGTCACTGGCTGTCCTTTAGTGGTAGAACACATTATATTGTATGTGTTCACAATTCAGCATTTTTGTCACTTTGTTATTCCAAGTCCTGCTTAAAAAAAATACATCCCTCCCAAAAAATATTTTCTAAAGGTTTTTAACTAAATATGGCATCCCAAACCAGTATGCTGCTGTTATTTTAGTGTCAGTGAAATTCTATTGTAGTTCTTGTTAAATTTTTATTTAGATTTAATGTTTATATTTGGTGTTTTCATTTTCATTTTAAAGTTTTAGTAATTTTGATTTGTATTACTTTTAAAAAATGTCTATATAGTTTTAGTTCCATTTTATTTAGCTTTGGTTATTTTAGTATTTCAACTAAACAAAAATGTTGCCTTGGCCACTAGCTGAAATAAAATAAGATTAAGTTTTGTTTTTCTATTTCAAATAATGTTATTAGTAATTTTAGTTTTTGGTTAATGATAACAATCGTAGTATCCTGTTTTTTTTGGGTGGTCCACGAGATTTTTTGAAGAATCTTTACACAACTCTTTTATATTCAATAACACAATAAAATAAAATAAAATAAAATAAAAACAATAAAACCAGTCATGTTTGAAGTCAATGATATTTGCTCTCAGCAAGAATAGTGGAGCGGCTAAGTGATATAATCGTTCAGTTTATGATACAAGCGTGAAAACCCTTAGAGACTGCTCATACCAATTTGCATGCTTATGTCACTAACTAAACAATTATATCGCTTAACTGCTCCATTTAGGTGGTGGTAATCTTGAAAAAAAGGCCGCCATCTTGAAATTTCAAGTAGCTGTGGGCAGTTTCTTGTCAAATGAGCCTTTGAGACAGCTCATGGCAATTTTCATGCTTGTATCACCAACTAAATGATTTCTTAAGTCTAATTGCTCCACTTAGGTGGTGGCCATCTTGAAAAATGGCCGCCATCTTGAAATTTCAAGTAGCTGTGGGTGGCTTATTGTCTAGTAGTGACCATCAGAGACTGCTCATGCCAATTTTCATGCTTGTATCACCAAATAAACCACTAGATCACTTAACTGCTCCACTAAGGTGTCGGCCATCTTGAAAAATGGCCGCCATCTTGAAATTTCAAGTGGCTCGGACAATTTTCTTGTCAAGTGGCCCATGGAGACTGCTCATGCCAATTTTCATGCTTGTATCATAAACTGAACGATTCTGCCAAACATAAGCACTTAGCCGCTCCACTAGAAACAAAGATGTTTGAAAAAGTTTTTTACATCCATTCTGAAATTATGTCAAAATAACATGCTTTTGAATTAATGTTGTTTTTTTTTTCTTTTTTTTTTCCGTCTTTTAGATGACGACTGTAATTTGGAACTGGCATTTTTGGTGGACAGTTCAGAAAGTGCCAAAGGCAACCATGCCCAAGAGAAGCGATTCGTTACAGATCTCGTTACCCGGATCCAGAACATCAATCTCCAAACCGGACAGGGCTTGAACTTCAGAACGGCTCTCCTCCAGTACAGCAGTCATGTGATCACCGAGCAGACCTTCAAAGATTGGAGAGGTGTGCCCACCTTCCATGACCGCATTGCGCCCATTCCCTACATAGGGCACGGTACCTACACCACCTACGCCATCACCAACCTCACCCGCATCTACCTGGAGGAGTCTGGCCCTGGCACCGTGAAGGTGGCCATTCTGCTGTACGACGGCGTGTCGCATCCCAAGAATCCCGATATTTTCTCTGCTTTAGCTGATGCTAAGAACCAAGGGATTAAATTCTTCACAGTAGGTTTCACATCCGCTGCCAACGTGGAACAGCTGCGACTTCTGGCCAGTCCTCCAGCCGCCCGCTACGTACACAACCTACAGGACAAGAGCGTCGTGGACAAGATCGTCAAAGAGATTGTGAGTAGTGCTTTTTGTTTTCCAGTAGGAAAATCTTGTCAGTCTTTTTTTTTTTCATAGTTTACATCAATCAAAATCAATGGACAGCAAATGGAGACAAACACAAGTTTCAAACAAGATCCACTGATCTGAGCTGCGATCCGCGTTTATTTTATAGCTCTGTTATGTATACTGAATGTCTACAGTTTTGTGTCTATTTTTGTTTCTCCTGAGGACTGTTTGAAGAAATATCTGAAAATTTTTTTTTCTTGTCTAAGTCTTGTGAGCCATGAAAGAGCAACATCTGAGCAATAAAACATCCATCAGGATTGTCCAAACAAGGCAGTTGAGCCAAGAGCTGTGAAAACAATAACTTTTTGGTTCTTGGGGACCAACTTTGAAGTGTAGAAATTATGTTGTTCAGATGCTTGTGAAGGCCAAAATGAAGGATTTATATCTCTTGAGGGATCTTAGATCAAGAGGGGCATGTGTTTCAGAGTGTGTGTGCTACTGTGAAGCCTCACTCTTCTTCATCCACACATCTGCAGTAGTAGCTATGGGAAATGGGCTGTCTTATCTCTGTATCTCACCTGAGGACATGGGAAAAAGTTGATTATGAATTCCTTGAACAGGGCATTGGGCATAATGAGTAATTGTTCACTCATACACCGCTTATCTCAAGTTAAAAACCCTAAAGGAGAAGTTGCTTTGCAGTACTAGAGAAAAGTGCCAATTCCTAAGCCATTTTTTGTAATTAAAAGAGATACAAAGCATACCTGAAAAAAAAAAAAATCCAGGTATGCATCAATGTATTAGGCGATAAAAGCAATTATCAATGATTTTGGATGTCGACTGATTGTTTAAAAACAGCCAATTATCAGAGCCGCTTATATCCTGTCAATCAAATGGGGGCAAAAAATGATTGGAAATCATGCTGTGTATGAAGAAAATGACTCTTGTGAGACATTTACTTTGAGTCGAGTGACAATGGCAACACAATTGCAATTTGTAATCTCTGCACTGCTAGAATTTGGTGGAACCGTAAGTAATGTTTTCTGTTTATACCTGAAAGCAGTTTCTCTTTAACTTTTATTCTCTCCATAACATGTTTTCCGTGGTTTTACATTTTATTTCAAAATTGTGTAATTAATTGTAATTAATTAAAATATAATAAGGTATAAAATGCAGAACCACCAAATTCTCTGTATCAGTATCTAATTTGGCAGATGTCATTCTAAATAATCGGATATTGATATCGGCACAGAAATGTTTAATCTGTGCATACATATGTTACGGGTGATCTGTGTTTGTTTTGGGTGGGTTTCCTTCCTGTGTTTAAGGCCCTGTTTACACGAGAACGATTCCGAGTGAAAACGTAAAAATATTTTGGTGACGCCGGTGACGCCGTTTTTATGGCTTAAAAACGCAAAAAAGTGAAACCACCCTCCAGAGTGGAAAACTTAAAAACGCTCCACCGTCGCGTTCCCGTGTAAAGGGTAAAAACCGGTAAAAACGCAAAACTGCCCTCGATCACGTGCGCGTTTACGTCACAGGCATTCGCCAGTACAGGAAAATAATAACTAACATGTCGGATTATTTCCATACGTCGGACCTTCAAGTTTGCCACAGCAGCTCTGATAAACATACAAGAGTCTTTTCAGCAGTTGCACAAAATATTCTCAGATATTGGTGTTGTTGTGTGGCAGTGCTTCGTTGCCACCTAGCCGCCTGGAGTGCACACTACATCGAATTTCACACACTTTTGCGTCACCATATGCACGCAGATTTCCCCTTCATAACGCTCGTCTAAACGCAGAATAAAAAGTGAAAACGCAACGCCACTTTTGCGTTTTCTCTTCTGATCGTTTCCGTGTAAACATAGCCTCAGTTAGTTTCTCTATGGTTTTTCATTGATTTGATTATCAGTTGCACCTGTTGTTCATTTCGATGATTGGTTTGGTTGTGTGTTCTGTTTATTTCAGTTCACTGTCTGTTCTCATCATTTATACTGGTTGTTGTGTTCGTGTTTTTGAGTCTTAGTATCCGGAGTGTTTTGTTTTGAGTTGTGGTTTAATAATCGCCACAACTGCGTTTAGATCCTGCTTTTCTCGTCTTGTTTGCAACCGAACCAGAACCGGACACCATACACCCAAATACCTTGCTGAAAAGACCAGCATAATTTCTTTGCTGATCCAGGTTGTTTCATGCTGGTGAAGTTGGTCAACCAACATATTCTTTCCAATAAAACTGGTTGTCATGTCTGTCTGTGTTCAAGAGGGAGATTCCTTCCATGTTTCTTCATGGTTTTATTAAAAATCCTTCGACAGTTGGCTGACGTTTTTAGGATTGTTTCCTATTAGTAGACTGGAATGCTGGATCTTAGTCTATCTGGAGTGGTGTAAAGCTACAGAACGTCTTTTCTGACCTCTGTGTCTCACAGCACAAAGCATCTGCACATGGTCAGGAAACTTTTACGACTGAATATGTTACCCAGCGCTGCTGTCTCCTGCTAGAAGTTCCCCTGTGCTTTTCTGATAGAAAACAGCAGATCATAGAAGAGACAACCAAGCCCATGACATCACACCATAGCTGGAAAATCCAGCCAGAAGCAGCATGAGACAGTTATTTTTGCTTTAAATAAAGTTTTTATGATATAAAAAATGTAATTGAAATTTCATACATCTCATCACTAATTTCAATCAGATACTAATACTAAAAAACTCAAGCTCACTGAAGTAAACAGTCAGTGATAAAATAGGAATAAATACAATAATTACAAGCGATAGACAAGACAAAAAAAATACAATAGAACAATGACACAAATGAAATAAACCAACCTGAAAAAAATGTAAGCACTATAAACTTTGATGCAGTTTTATTAGGCTGCTATCACTTTAAGAGTGAATGCACTGATTTAATATACCGATACACATGCACTTTCTTTCTCAACCATTTATATCCACTAAAGACATAAACGACTGTATTTATGAAGATACTCACAAAGACAATCATTTTGAAATATAAGTGTGTGTGTGTTTGACTGTTTAAAGGCGCTAAAAAGAACTCTAGGCGCTATTTTCAGTACTAAGTTTATATTAGCAGCGGCTTTAAGTGCGCTCGTTTCAGGTGTGTGCTCTCAGACAGCGCACGCATATACCAAAATGAGTCCTCTTTCACTGCTTATTGCACTTAAAACCGCAAGGCTTAAAAAAAGCATTCAAAAGATAAACTTTCCAGACGCCACAGAATGGCACCGTCACGTGAGCGTAACTGCGATAGAGACGATTTCTACCGGTTAATCGTGTCTACCGGAATATATCGCTCACCCCTAATGTTTTATCATCGCAAGCTGGAATGCTGTTTTCTTTGGTCATTTCAACCGAGTTAAATATCTGAGAAAACATCCACTGTACGGCAGGCAGATCCACATTCTCAGATTCGAATGAAATGTTCCTGTCCCTGCTGGAATATCCAGCTAAACTACATTTACAGTGATGAATGATTTGGTTTTTCAGGGTATTATATGGTCCAAGCTGGTAGATTGTGGTGGTTTTAATCAACCAGAATACCAGTTTAATGGGCTGAGGTTGACCAGGTGGATCTTGATCATGCTGGTCAGAGCTGATTGACTACTTTGACTAAACCGATGTAGACCTGGCTCAACTGCTTGACCAGTTTCACCATCTTAAACTTATTTTTTTCAGCAGGAATGGCTGTTTTTTGGCTCAATGGGTTGCAGTTTTTGCATAAGGAACATCTGTTTCTCATTGACTTTGTGCCGGGTCAGAGCTTTAGGGTACTATGAGCAGCATGATCCTGCATGCAGTATGAATATCTAACCCAGCCTTCTGCACGCTACATTCATGCTCTGGAATGACTGTTGATGCAGGTGCTTGTCATAGAGACGAGAAAAGCACAATTAGGTGCTTTAATCGAAGCCCAGGAGCATTCAAATCTGCTGCTCTACTGTCTCAGCCTCGGTGTTTACATCTGTTAATCAGCGTGATGTCGCTCATCGCACACACTTTAAGTTAAATAGGAAATGCGTCTTTCCAATGTGTCATTATGTCAATGGTGTGTGTGCATGCATGCTGTTTAAAATCAAGAAGAAAGGACCTGCAATTAAATTTCCTTTGTTCTCATGGTTGCCTGTTTCCCAGATTACGCCATCTGTCTATCATCACTGATTTTAATCTTTTAGCCAAGGAATGTTGTTGGAAATGTGTTTTTTTTATTCTTTTTTTTTTATTCATAAACATGTGCACCAGTCATTGCTAAATACACACCATCTAGTCAAATCTGGCATGAGAAACACCTAATAAAAAAATCATCCTGGCATGTGGAACTTCAGGCTTTCTTCCAATATATGATGTGATGACATTCCGTGTTTCGAAAAGAAACTAAATGCGGGACATTTCTCTTTTTCTGAAAGTTGTTTGGGACATTTGTACACTTTGTGAGTGTCTGTTATTGTTCAATGCAAAATAAGAAATAAATTGTCTCTCTTTTGGGTTACTTGAATCTGAATTCCTATTTCTAGATGTTTTCATGACTGCCGTACTGTGACACTTCAGAATGTCAAATATTACAATCTTGGAAAAATTTGATTAGTTCAGCTTTATTCTGTAGCTCTGAGGGTTAACTGGGCTTCTAATATTCGAGAACTTGACAGCTTACAGTGACTATTACATGTTTAAGTTTAATAAAAATAAAAAAAGGAGTTAACTAGCTGATGACAGCATATCTCAGAGACCCCCTGCAGACATTCACCACCTTTTCAGTTTAAGTTAGTGATACCAAAAAATGTTGAATAATGTTTGTGTTAGTTACATTCTTCTATTTTCTAATAATTCTAATATTCTAATAATAATTGTTAATAATTCTTGTTTTTTTTTTGTAAACTCACCTTTGTCACTTTTGTTCCCTTCTAGACTGAGGTAGCTAATGAAGTGGTAAGTGTTTGTCTCACCACATTAATTTAGGACACTTATTAGTGACATTCTTGTGACTAAGTGTGTGTGTGTGTGTGTGTGTGTGTGTGTGTGTGTGTGTGTGCGTGTGTTCCAACAGTGTCCTCTTTCCCCAAAATGCACCTGTGAGAAAGGAGATCGAGGACCCAGTGGACCCGCTGTAAGTGTCAAACATTCTTAAACCCTTTCCAGCCCAGACGTGATGTTTAAACACATGCATTTCATATAAATTCAGAGATTTTATGTTTCTGTACATTTTTAATAAAGAGGAGAAACACCCACCAGATTGATTAAAGTGGCTGAACAAACAAGAATTTGAACTATAAGATAAATGGTTCAGCCAAATTTAATTTTCAATTCTGTAATTATTCACGCTTATGTCATTCCAAACTGGTTTGCTATTATTTTTGTATTACCAATTTTTGCAGTATATCCACACAGATGTTGTCCATACAGTGATGATTTAAGTAAAACATAATGATTTGGGGCCAGTTGCATAAACAGCCATTATGTTGAGACTGGACTGGTATCAAATTAGACCAATCTACGTTTTTATGTAACCGACTAAAAAAAATTAATGAACAGTCTTCAAGAAAACAATTGAATGACTAACTTATACAACTAGTCTTAGCGATTTATTCAAATCTAATGTCAACACTCTTTCTCTGAGAACCACAGGGTAAAAAGGGTCGTCCTGGAGACGATGGAAGTCCAGGAGCTAAAGGACAAAAGGTCAAAGTTGTCTTTAATCAACTATCATATTTGTGCATTATTCATCCCATGTTAACATCTAAAATGTGTTGAACGTCCTGCAGGGAGAGGGCGGGTTCAGTGGCTCTCCTGGACGAGACGGGACAGAGGTGAGCCTGGCTAGAACAAGGCCTAAATTTGCTCTGTTTGGACATTATCTGCTTTTGTAATTGCTCTTTCTCACCATGTGTTCTGTACTGATCATTAGGGGAAACCTGGATACAAAGGAGAAAAGGTAAAAGGATCAGAAAATCCGCCAATATTACAAAACAAACAGAGGATGCTGCTAGCAATGCCATCTCATGGGTTGGAAAGCATGAACTTTGAAATGCAATATGCAAAAAGTCACGTCAGCCAAATGCATAAATCTGCAATTATTTGCAATCCTTAATGGTGCACTAAATCATCTTTCTGTTTATCTTGTGCTTTTAACTCTCTGTTAAAATAATATTATACAATTATACAAATAATTAATTAATAATTATATTTATTATATTATAACAAATACTTATTTTTAATAATAATTAAAAAGAAATATACAATTATACAATATAATTTAAACAAATGTGGAATTTCATTTGAGAAATTGTTTAAAATGTCTCGTTTGTCAGTCACTTAGAATAAACATGTTTGCTAATTGAATAAATACCTGTCTCAAAAGCAAAACAGTAGTATTTGACTTGCAGAATGCAATTTATGTAGAATAAAGGCGATGAGTCTTCAATGACTAGAGTCTTCATCTGTGTATATCATATTAAAGATATCTGTCAAAAGTAAAAAAAATATATTCAGAAAATTACTTGGCATACCTTTAAATAGTATTGTGTGTATATACAAAGTGTCACTGACCATGAAACACATTTTTAGGGAGAGCGAGGAGAGTGTGGAACACCAGGAGTCAAAGGAGACAGAGTGAGTGACGCTTCAGGTCTACAGTGCAGTTATAACAGCAATATACACTCACCTAAAGGATTATTAGGAACACCATACTAATACTGTGTTTGACCCCCTTTCGCCTTCAGAACTGCCTTAATTCTACGTGGCATTGATTCAACAAGGTGCTGAAAGCATTCTTTAGAAATGTTGGCCCATATTGATAGGATAGCATCTTGCAGTTGATGGAGATTTGTGGGATGCACATCCAGGGCACGAATCTCCCGTTCCACCACATCCCAAAGATGCTCTATTGGGTTGAGATCTGGTGACTGTGGGGGCCATTTTAGTACAGTGAGTGAACTCATTGTCATGTTCAAGAAACCAATTTGAAATGATTCGAGCTTTGTGACATGGTGCATTATCCTGCTGGAAGTAGCCATCAGAGGATGGGTACATGGTGGCCATAAAGGGATGGACATGGTCAGAAACAATGCTCAGGTAGGCCGTGGCATTTAAACGATGCCCAATTGGCACTAAGGGGCCTAAAGTGTGCCAAGAAAACATCCCCCACACCATTACACCACCATCACAAGCCTGTGGCGAATTTTCTGGCATTTTCGCCCACAGGACTGCCGCATACTGGATGTTTTTCCCTTTTCACACCATTCTTTGTAAACCCTAGAAATGGTTGTACGTGAAAATCCCAGTAACTGAGCAGATTGTGAAATACTCAGACCGGCCCGTCTGGCACCAACAACCATGCCACGCTCAAAATTGCTTAAATCACCTTTCTTTCCCATTCTGACGTTCAGTTTGGAGTTCAGGAGATTGTCTTGACCAGGACCACACCCCTAAATGCATTGAAGCAACTGCCATGTGATTGGTTGATTAGATAATTGCATTAATGAGAAATTGAACAGGTGTTCCTAATAATCCTTTAGGTGAGTGTATATGCAGCAATATAATAATATTATATGCAGCAATTACATGTAACTGTATGTTTCATTTTGACTGAATCTGATTCTTTAAAGGGTCCGGAGGGTCCTGTTGGTATCAGAGGAAGTCGAGGGCTGCAGGTATGTCTTTTAAACTGCATTTGTGAAAATGCAAAACAAGCATTGTTTCTCTCTTTCAGTAGTATTTTACCGTATGCAATCTGCAGGGTTTGCCCGGACCTAATGGAGACATTGGACCAGAGGGCCTTGCAGGCAAAAAAGTGAGTTGGATTCAACAATCTCAGCTTTCAAATACAGTGAAGCAGCACTTTCCGGATAGCAGGTGGAAAAGTATGGGACAACCTTATACCATAAACATGCATGATATGCATGTTCATGCATGATAACTTAAATCCTGTGTATGAGTTTGTAGGGTGCTGACACTAAAAGATTGACATTAAAACGTATTTTAAATTTTTACTCTCAAAAAACTCATTAGTTCTCTGTGGTGCTGATATGCATCTGTGTTCTACTGTTTTTCAGGAATGTTCTTTTTTTTCATGTACTGATGGCTTTCATGTTTTAGCCGAGCAACAGATTAATGTCTGGACTTGCACACGCAGAATGCATGTGTGTGTGGCAGCACAGATCAGTATTTCTGTCTTTGACAGGTTAAGGTGTTCTGCCTAATGTGTGAGAACAGTAATTGCAGTCTTTAGTTCAATGTGTCTGACATGAGCCATGTGTCTTCAAAGACTCCCATTGCATCTGTCCAATGACAAATGCTGGCAGACATGTGTGCCTGATATAATAATCATGAATCTTTTTTTTTATAATGTCATTGTTATTGTTATTTTTCCATTTAACAGATGCTGATATTCAAAGCAGACACATTCCCTTAAGGTTAAGTCAAGTTTAAAGCAGCACGTGTTTATTTTGGTGCCCATATTAACACAGGCTTGATGACAAGCACACTGACTTTATATTCAGTAAATATGACTGAATCCAGATCCGTTCCATGTTGATTAATTGCCATTTGGATTTAAATATGATCTTCCTCTTCACCTTCATGTCGCTGTAAAAACATAATGAGAAATTGTTGTTCTATGGCGAAACTGGTACCAGTCAGAGCTCTCCGAAAATTCCTAGTTTAAGTTGCCATTACGCTTTTTTATAAATTTGAATCTCGTGTTGACGGTAATAACATCATGGCGTGATATTAACTCACCTATTAACACATTCAATAGATTTTATCATATCGGCACAATAATATTTTTTATTGCCTTTCTTTAAACACATGAATATCGTATCTGCAAGATCCAATATCGATATTTGTAATAATTTATCTGTAGATAAACCAATTTCAATACATGCAGTCAAACCAGAAGTTATTCAGACACCAGAAAATCATTTTTGATATTTTTTTACTAGTGGGTGCAGGACACTATAGTTAATTTAAGTGAGCGACCTTTTTACACCACAGCCTGAACAAAATTAAGCATTGGTTGGTAATTGGTTGACCTACATTGGTATTATCTGATTCTGTACTTAAATTTAACAACTGACAGCCATTCAACCTGATTCATCTGTGAGACAGTCTAACAGAAGGACGGACAAAACCAGTGAAATATCAACTGATTTGATATCTCTGAGTTCTTGTCATATTTTATTACAATTTTCTAAACAATAGCAAATAAACTGATAATGTGAGAAATGTTGAATGTGTCTGAATAAATTTTTGGTTGGACTGTATGTATATATTGAGTAAGTCATATCTTGAGTGCAATTACACTGGTTTGCAGTTAAATGTCTGCCTCAGCCGATTTAATTATGTAAAAGAATCTGATATACATTTATTTTTAGATTGTATCGGGTTGTTCTATATAGACATACGGTAATCATTTGTTTTTGTGCATGTCTAAAAGAAGAAAACCCTGCAGAAACCCTTACCAGCATAAAACGAGTATTAATTTGCTCTAAACTAGTGTTGTCACGATACTGGAACTTCCAACTTTGATACGATACCTTGAAAAAAATCGTTTTTTGATACCAGAGGGAAAACTGACATATACAGTGTGCCACCATAATGATAATTTGTCATAGTTTTTTAATAATTTGGGTAATTTGGCTGCAATAGCTTACACACAGAACAATAGGTTACTATCGTAACCCCGGTCCTCTGAAACATCGAGTGGAAAGATCCACCTATGGGAAGGGCATCCGTACCTGACCTCTGCAGAAGCATCCAATTGCACCAAGTCTGGCTAGACAGACAGAAGCCTCGCAGCCAATGCCAGGTAAGGCCCCGCCTCCTTCCTGAGGGCATATAACGCCTGCAAGCGCTGCTATTCTCCAGTTGACATTCACTTCTCGTGCGGGAAGCGGGGCAAAGCTGGTGGATCTCTCCACTCAATGTTTCAGAGAACCGGGGGTTACGATAGTGTTTGAGTGTTGAGTGTTCATCATCTCGTGTTCGAGATCCACCTATGGGAGAGACATGGACAGCTCCAATACACTCACAGTGAGGTTCTGAAAGCCAGATAAGGATGGTCGCCCCAGGGAGGCGGTGCCTGACACGTCCCATAATCATGAACCTGCAATCCAGACGCACACACATAACTGCTGTGCACATGCAGGACATGAAACATGTATGTGGCACACACATGATAATAACCCCAGCAACACAAATGTACACATATACACCCAGAAGGCATGCTTGGTGACAGGAATGTGCATGGCCAATCGGCCCATTCACTCTTATTCGTTACTTCCAACGGGGTTGCAGGGAAGGGCTAAGAAGACCCCACCCCTAAAACCAAATGTGCTAACGAGATACTGGTGACATCCAGCCGGTAGTAACGCACAAAGGTATGAGGAGAAGCCCAACTGGCAGCGGAGCAGATGTCCTGCAGTGACACTCCCCTGAACAAAGCCCAAGAGGCGGCTAAGCCCCTCGTGCAATGAGCTCTGATGTCCCCTGGGGGCTGCACTCCCTTTGATTCATATGCCAAAGCTATAACATTCACAAGCCAATGTGAAAGGCGTTGCTTAGATATGGGATCCCCTCTATGAGGGGGCGCCCATGAAATAAAGAGCTGGTCGCTCTTCCTGAAAGCACTGGTCCTGGTCATATATGTCTGTAAAGCACAGACGGACACAGAGCATGTAGCCTCTGATCCTCGAAAATGGAGGAGGGTGAAAAGCGGACAGCTCCAACACTCCAACAATCTCTGTAGATTAGGTTTTCCCTCGACAGAAGATCCGCGCCTCTGTTCAGAATGCCAGTCTGGAGACTGAGTTCAACTCCAAGCCCAGGAAAATTACCTTCTGACTGGGTATAAAATTGCTGGGTATAAAAAAGGCAGCGTGGGCGATGGCCTGGGGAACGCCAGAGGGCGGGATGGCCTCCTCGTCCTCTGAGACCCCAAGAAGGGCCGCATCATCCTCGTCGCCGAAACGGCCGGTTCGTCAACGAGCGTGAGGTTGCCCGCGAAGATGTCCTCTTCGGGGAATGCAGGAATGGGCTGGTCAGCCCAAATAAGTGAGGTGGCGCCCCAGAAGTCCCCCGGAGTCCCCACGTCATCACCGTGTCCACCATCCGAGTCAGAAAGCCGAGGCTTTTTGAGCGTGTTTGAGGCCCAAGCAGACCACGCAGAACGAGTGCAGGTCCTTAGCGGCGATGAGAGCACCACACGCGGCCGGGAAGGTTCGTGATAGGCTGTTTCCCGGAGAAGAGGAATATGGGGGTAGAATTGTTGCTTTATTCCAAATAAATCGATTATGATCCACAAATAAATGTAAAGAGATTCACAAAAATATATCAAATTCACAAATAAATAGATTAAGATCCACAAATAAATGTAAAGACTTTCACAAAAAAATATAAAACTCACAAATAAATAACATGAGATTTGCAAATAAAAATATATATTTACAAATGTTTTTATGCCACAAACACAACTCTGCCTGGCATTTATTTGTGAACCGCTTTCTGTGCATTTGTAAATCCCCTCACGTATTTGTGAATCGGTTCCTGTGCATTTGTAAATCCCCTCACGCATTTGTGGATTTTGAAACACTTCTAGCGTCGAGGTGCAGACAAATCCACAAATAAGTGGACTCCACCCACCGTTTCCTCAAGCCAATCAGATAACGGCCACATTGAGCTGACCAATCGTAGCTCGTTCTGTTCTGAGTTGTGTTTGTGGCATAAAAACATTTGTAAATATATATATTTTTATTTGCAAATCTCATGTTATTTATTTGTGAGTTTTATATTTTTTTGTGAAAGTCTTTACATTTATTTGTGGATCTTAATCTATTTATTTGTGAATTTGATATATTTTTGTGAATCTCTTTACATTTATTTGTGGATCATAATCGATTTATTTGGAATAAAGCAACAATTCTACCCCCATAGAGGAAGGTTTAGACAGCAAAATATCGGCGAAGAACTGGGAAAAATCCGTGGCGGGCAGCTGTGGAAGGAGGAGGTGGTGAGAACGGCAAGAGCGTGGACGGCTCCAGATGCAGAACACAGCTGATAGGCTGAAAAATGACTGTCACGTTATGTCAGTCGACATGTCCTCCTGAAGACACGCAAGTGAACAGTGTAAATCCAATCGAACTGTGTATGTGCAGAGATCAACTGGAGAATAGCAGCGCTTGCAGGCGTTGTATGCCCTCAGGAAGGGGGCGGGGCCTTACCTGGCATTGGCTGCGCGCTTCTGTCTGTCTAGCCAGACTTGGTGCAATTGGATGCTTCTGCAGAGGTCAGGTACGGATGCCCTTCCCATAGGTGGATCTCCAACATGAGATGATAAAAGAGAACAGGGAGGCTTTATTTAAATCGTTGATCTAAATTTATTAAAAAAAGACACGTAAACAGTCAGTAATAAAATGTGTATAGCACAAATAAACCAGTAAAATAAAGAGACAAATGAAATAAACATTTTAAAGGTGGGTCTAACAGTAGTATTCAGGTAAGAAATACTAAATTAAAGTAATCAAATATAAAATAACACTGGGACAGTTTTTATTGTAAAAAATAAATACAGATAAAGGCTTTCGATTAAAGTTACAAAAGATTTTCAGTCTAGAGTAGCGAGTGAATTTCTCGGTGTCTGTTGTTCTTGATTAACATGACAGACAACAGCAGGTAAAATAGGCTACTGTCACTTTAAGTGTAGTGATAGTACAGAAAATGAGTATTGGAACAGTTTCAGATATCTCAGTATCTATATTTTTGACAAAATTCCTCTGAACTATTAATCATGGTCTAATCTGTTTTTTTTTCAGCATGGCTGAGATAAGTGGAGAGCATTGCGTTCGCAGATTACTCTTATATTGGATCTGTTGTCATTGTTCTGAATGGTTCTGCTTCTTCAGGGGGAGAGAGGCTTTCCTGGACCACCAGGAATACAGGGCGAGACTGGCACTGGGCTTCCTGGACCAAAGGTTGGCCTGAATTATATGTATAAACCTATGATGTCAAGAACCCAATGTGCTCATAACGTGTGTTTTCTCAATCTGTAGGGTGATGTGGGGTTCCAAGGCAGAATGGGTCCTCCCGGGCCTCCTGGGCTGGGCGAGCCGGGTCTACCGGTAAAGATGTGCTATTTGTTAATGCACACACTAAGGGGGCGCAATCGACACTGAACACAGTGTTAAACTCTACTATCATGTTTACCTCTACAGGGGACACAGGGGTCGCAGGGTTTGCCTGGAGAGAAGGGCCCTACAGGAGAGGGTTTACCAGGGCCAAAGGTACGCACATCATTGCACACAATTTTAAGTGTTTTTACGATTCAGTGTGCATGAGTCATATCAAGGCTTTTAGGAGGTTTAATTTTTTTTTTTATGCACCGTCACTTGTGTACTTTGACTTTTCTGTGTACTTTGACATTGAATTCCTGAGTGATCCGACATTCTTTCATCTGTTTTTTCATTAAATAATGGAACATAATCAATCCTGCTGTTGTTTGACTCTGCATGTGAAAAATGCAGGGTGTGTCAGATACTGTATATAAATGCATTTGGCAGATGCTTTTATAAAAAAGCGACTTAAAGTGCATTTAGTGAGTGTTACCTTGTAATGGAACCCATGACTTTGGCCTTGTAATCGCTCCAGTTGAAGTGTGTTGGCACAGGGCAGGATGAGTGATTTTAACTAGTGGTGTTTGTTAAGGCAACCATTATTACGAACCAGAACATCTTAGCAACCACGTAACAACTCCCTGGCAACTACTCGGATACCGTACACTGATAGACAATTTGAACTCAGACATTGCTAGTAAATTTCAGAAATAATTATTATTTGATGGTTTATACATTTGTCTTTTACAGGGTGAGAGGGGTCTGGAGGGGCCGAAAGGTCCCAGAGGACCAATAGGTCCTGGCATTAAAGGAGACAAGGTAAAACATACAGATGGGTTTTCAATGACACATCGATGGCATCATTTTAATTTTTAGGTGTAACTATTCCTTTAATCACTTTCTCTCTCAAGCTCATATCTCATGTGTGGGTTTACTGTAACCTAAAGCTGCTGTATGCTAGAAGTTTTGCTTTCTTCAGAAAACACTGATGCGGATTCCTTTCTCAGTATTCATCCATTTGAAATGTTCTTAGCTCTAAAAAGTTTGTGTAATGTATTTGTTGGGGTGGGCGATATAACCAAAATCTTATATATTGTTATTGTGAAATAAAATTTCTTATATCATGAAATATCACAATATAATTATTTTTATTTTTTTATTTTTGTTATTAAAAATAACGAAGAAGCAATTTACAAACAATAGGACAAATACAATATAACAAAAATAAGAATTAAACAAATGAAGTTTTTCAGATACAATAGATGTATTTAACATGCAATTAGAAATAGTACAGAAAATTAATAATCAAATGTAAAAATTAAATACAGCATACTCTTCACTGTATGAATTACATATATAGTTATTCTTATTAAAGCTACAAAAGTTATTCAGTCAAGAAGTCAAGAGTGATTTCCTGATATGCAGCAGGCATATTAGATTGCTGTCACTTTAAGACCGATGGCACAGATCATTATACTGATACACATCCAGTTACTTTCACTTGAGACATAATTGGCTGTTTACATGAATACTCCACATAATGTTCATTTTGATGTAAATATTTGCGTGAAAGAGAGCTGAATTTGCGATCGCATGCTGGCTTCTGTCAGTCAGAGTGAGCACCAAACTGAGTTCTTCATATTGCACTTAAAGGGTTAGTTCACCCAAAAATGAAAATTCTGTCAGTAATTACTCACCCTCATGTTGTTCCAACCCCGTAATACTTTCGTTCATCTTCGGAACACGAATTAAGATATTTCTGATTAAATCTGAGAGCTGGATCACTCCTCCATAGGCTTCTAAGGGACTGAAACTTGTTCCCCCGAAAAGTTATTAAAGACATTGTTAAAATAGTCCAAGTGACTACAGTGGCTCAATCTTCAGTTTATTAAGCGACGAGAATACTTTTTGTGCGCAAAAACTAACAAAAATAACGACTTTATTTCAACTATTAACTTCCTTCTCTGTGGGCCTCGTCAGTTAACGTAGTGTCATAGCGTAGTGTAATAGCGTAGGGCCACGTCACACGCAGGCTCACTATTGGCCGACGCTGGTCATGTGTGTGATGATGATGATGCGTGTGACGTCCACCACAGAAGCGCTACGCAGTTTTACTACGAGAGGCCGACCGAGAAGGAAATTATTAGTTGAATAAAGTCGATTTTTTTTTTTTTTGGCGCACAAAAAGTATTCTCGTCGCTTAATAAACTGAAGATTGAGCCACTGTAGTCACTTGGACTATTTTAACGATGTTTTTAATAACTTTTCGGGAGAACAATTTTCAGTCCCTTAGAAAGCCTATGGAGGAGTGAACCAGCTCTCAGATTTAATCAAAAATATCTTAATTCGTGTTCCGAAGATGAACGAAAGTCTTACGGGGTTGGAACAGCATGAGGGTGAGTAATTACTGACAGAATTTTCATTTTTGGGTGAACTAACCCTTTAATAACTCTTTTTAACATCGAGCACATCCCAAATTCGTGATCGCTTTCTGAGAGAGGCATCTTTCCATACTTTATCAGTGTGCCAGTCAGTTCTTTTTCACTACTAATTGCGCTTAATAATTTTGTTTAACATCAAGTACATCCCGATCTTTATTCTCTCATTCATGCGTTTTATCAGTAAAGTGTCAATAGTGCTGGGCACTTTACTTTTTTTTTATTCTTTTTTTTTACTCGATATACACGATGTAGCAAAATATTCCGTCATACCGCCCAGCCTTTCATATTTGCACAATTTGCATTATTGAACCCCTCTCTGTGGATGTTTGGAGAAACATGTCACAGCATGCAGTGCAGTAATTTCTCAGCCTGTGGCCAAGACATATGAATAATAGCAATGTTGTATCTACTACACATTCCAAATCATTTTAATAACTAGATTGTACATGAGCGGACTAATTTGCTTGGCACTGACAATATATTTGTGTTTATTCCCTTCAGGGTGATTTTGGTCCTCCTGGGCTTCAAGGTTCAGTTGGGCTTCCTGGAGAAGGGATTCAAGGACAGAAGGTGCTGACAAACTTGCATGATGGCATAAAAACATTTTGTCTATCCATATCCACGAATGCATTGATCATTTTTCACATGCTGATTGTTTTAGGGTGCAGAAGGACCACGTGGACCCCCGGGAAGCAGAGGCCCGTCGGGTGAGGGCTACCCGGGATCAAAGGCAAGAGTTTCCCATCATGCTATAAACACAGTCACCAAATAGTATTAGGTCCTGGATAAACGTTATTTGATAACATATGGAAATGTCTGTATGTTTGCAAATCTGCTCTTGAAGGGTGACCAAGGTTTACCAGGTGAGAGTGGTGCGCCAGGAGAGAGAGGAGCAGGAGAACCGGGAGCTAAAGTAGGTTTTCTTCACTTTACTATTAAATCTACAACATTAGTTTTTTATATGCACATTAAATAATGTTGTTTGGCTTTTACAGTTACAGTATATATGTGTATGCTGAACTCCTAAAGATCCTGATTTTAAAGTATTGTCTATATACACGTGTAGGGGGAACCTGGAGCTCCAGGGTTTTCAGGATTACCAGGATTACCTGGGGAAGATGGAGCTCCCGGACAGAAGGTCACTTCCAGTCGCGCCTTAGTCACTGAGACATTTACTTGCTCAGCATCAACACATCAGAAAAAGACACTCATTGTTGTATCTCTGTTTGTATTTCAGGGAGAACCAGGAGCATCTGGGTCGAGGGGTCCCGAAGGAGCAGCAGGAGTGGGCATCCAGGGTGAAAAAGTATCTTTTTCACTTTTCTCACATGTTTATCACCCTGTAGCCCAAGACTGGTTGCCCACTGAAGCTAAGCAGGGCTGAGGCTGGTCAGTACCTGGATGGGAGACTCCTGGGAAAACCAGGTTTCTGCTGGAAGAGGTGTTAGTGAGGCCAGCAGGGGGCGCTCACTCTGTGGGTCCTAACGCCCCAGTGTAGAGACGGGGACACTATACTGTTAAAGAGCACCGTCCTCCAGATGAGACGTTAAACCGAGGTCCTGACTCTCTGTGCTCATTAAAATTCCCAGGATGTCCTTTGAGAAAGAGTAGGGGCGTAACCCCGGTGTCCTGGCCAAATCTGCTCATTGGCCTCCGTCCATCATGGCCTCCTCATCATCCCCATATAAAACACTGATTGGCTTCATCACGGTCTCCTCTCCACCAGTAAGCTGGTGTGTGGTGGGCGTACTGGTGCAATATGGCTGCCGTCGCATCACCCAGGTGGAGCTGCACATTGGTGCTGGTTGAGGAGATCCCCCTTACATGTAAAGCACTTTGAGGTCCCAGAAAAGCGCTATATAAATGTAACAAATTATTATTATTATTATTTACCTTTCTAAAATCATCGTAACCCTATAAAGCCTACTGTATTATATATAAATAAATAAAAAATATGTGCACATTTCGGAGGCCTGTAAATTATCAGGATGATCAAAACTTTGCTGTAAAACCTGTTGCACACAATCTACTACATGATTTCTGGCGTCTGATTGATAGTTCATACTTTTTTAGCAAATAATAGGCCTTTTAGCGCAGCGATAATTGTACAAATGTCCACCTTCAGGTTGTGGTTCACTTGTCTTTTTGCTGTGAAATCTTTTATATTGTTAGTAATGTTTCAAGATGAAAGCTTACTGGACTGGACTTTGGTTTACTTGATTATCTATACATAATTTTTAGATATATCATGGTAAAATTTGATTATCAAATATGATCTATCAGGCTTTTAATTAACTTTATCTTAACAACTTTATCTTGATAACTTTAATCATTTGTTTATTATTGCATTATATGATTTGCCCTCCACAATTAATACTGCAGAACTTTGATCATAAAACTTAAATATAATTTTACAGAGACATATTATTGGTAATATAGAATGACATCTGATATTTATATGCATTTTATGTAAGTAGTCTGCTAAACTGTTATAAAAATCATTATCATAATTTTATCTTACTTTTTGGTCAGATGGTATATGAGCCATAAAAGTTTGATATATCAAATATGAGACACATGCAAACTTTTTTTTTTTGTCTAAAGGTTCAACAAACTGTTTAATATTGACTTTTAGGCTTTACAGGGTTAAAGACCCCATGAAATTAAAATTGTGTGTTCTTGTTTCAATATGGTGTTTTACTGTGAACACCAACTTGATGCTTTTTAAAAAATTTTATTTAACATTTATTTAACCAAGAAGGCCCTTGAGACTGAGATCTCTTTTCCGTGGGAGACCTGATGTAGTTGATGTAATGTACCTTACATCATGATGTACCTTATCGATGTAGTGTTTTGTTAATGTGATGTTGTGCAGGGTGATCAGGGTCAGCGGGGAATCCGTGGGTTAGGAGGTCCATCAGGAATAGCTGGACCCTCAGGGTCAAAGGTGAGTGAATCTGGAATATTTTGTCTTTTGGTATATTATATCATACAAAATGAGTTTGAGGGTAAAAATAACAAAAATGATTTTCATTGTTTTTTTTTAATGTCTTTGTAGGGAGAGCCTGGCACCCCTGGGCGACTGGGTTTACCTGGACTACCGGGACGTGCAATACCAGGACCAAAAGTAAAAGCTTTTCTATTTAGGTTTTTTGGTATAAAGGGATACTTCACCTCTGGAAAGATGAATGTGTATTTAAAATGGGTAATTTAAAAAAATATAATTTATTTTTGAATTTGGAGCTTTCTAGTCTGAGAAAAGACAGAAAATGTATTTTTGGCTTATGTGGATGAAAGACAACAACTCCCAGAATGCACTTGCCTCGCTTCCCTAGGAGGCCACGCCTACCGGTAACAGAGCGCAGTTAAACAACAAGGCTAGGTGTCCAGGTGTGGCCCAAAATGTCCAGGATTCGGCTTTTGCGTTCTACAGTCGCCATTCATCATGTTTACTGTGGCGAGCCGGACGAGTGAGGGCCGCGGGAGAACGAGGCCGGTGGCGTGATTACTGATGAGGGACACCTGTGAGACGCACCGGTCTCGTATCTCTCACGGATGAGCGGGAATTTCCCCTACTACTGGCTGTAGTCTTTAGCCTCTGGCCAAAAAATCATCCGATGACGCAAAATTATGATTTTTGCGTCATCTGAGGATTTTTTCCAGGCAAAAAATACATAAATCTCTCGTCTCAGGGGGATATGAGGGTGGAAAGCATGGTAATTTGAAAATACTACAGGTTTTCTACTAATACAAAGCTTAATGCTAAATCCTGAAGTAACCCTTTAAAGAAAACTTAAATTTAAAGTTGCTTTCAGACATTTGGACCCCACAATATATATACACATTTATACAGAAAACCTATCAAATACACAGTATGTGGGGACATACCGAGCACCTCCTCCACCTCCTATTGGCTATTTAAAATAGCCAATAGTGTTTTGTTTATATCACAGCTCGGTATTATATATATATATAGCGCATTATATATATATATATATAGTGCATATGTGCCCTATATAGTGCATTATGTTCTATTCAAAATAGTAATTGTGTGAATAAGTGTCTGATTTTAGCCGCAGCTTCAGCATCTATTTGTAGTGGAGGGGGCGGGGCTTGAGATTCTGGAGAGCATTTGATTGGACAGAAAATCTGATCAGAAGCTGAAGTGCAGAGTGATGTCATCAAAATAGTTGATTCATATTGGCGGAAGTGAGAAACTGTAAGTTTTGAGTGCTTATATCTTCTAAATGATTTGTGATTGTTTTGGAGCTCATTAGCTCATAGATAACCGTACGGCCACGATATTCATACTAAAAGCCAAAAAAACTTTCATTTTGATATCTTGGGGACTTAAAGTGCCCAATTATATCTGCTTTTTCAAATTTTACCTTTCATGTATTGTGTAATTGAGCTATTTTTGAAGGTCTGCAAAGTTTTACAGATAAAAGTGCATGACAAATAAATGTATTGTCTCCTAAAAGAAAGAATCGATTCTGAACTGCTGAAACGAGTCGTCATCAATTCCTGTCTCACTGAATGTTACAAACCTATGTAACAATGTAACAAATTTGCATAATGCCAGCCTATGGTCTTCATTGGCTGCCCGCAAATAATGTCTTTTTTGATCCTCAAACACTTTAGTTGTAGCTGAGACTCTAAGAGTTTGGTTGATGTTGTCGAGAAGACGATGTTTTCAGCTGCGAATCCACTTTACATGAACTTCAAAAGGATAATTGATTTGGAAAAACCAACGGCATTGTTACTGTTCATATCACTCTGTATCAAGCTCTGAGGAAGCCTCCGGAGCTGAAATTCAGATATGGTCATTTTTTAGTTTAGTTTCCAACACGCGCTGTAAGCGGTTGACCAATCATAACAGATCGGGCTGTCTAACCAATCAGAGCAGAGCAGACTCTGAGGGGTTTAGAGAGACTAACTTATCGAACAAACAGTTTTTAGGCTCTTTGAGAAATGATGTGATGTGCAATGCATATTATGAGAACATTAAAGTGTTTTTACCTTGATGCATGTGAACCGATTGAAGGAGACTCCAAACAAAATTAGGAATCTTTAAAATAACATAATAATGTCTCATTGTAGGGTGAGTCAGGCCCATCAGGTCCACCTGGTGTAGTAGGAGAGACAGGATATGGACTTCCTGGACCAAAGGTACAGTTCATTCTTATTTATGTAAAATAAACATTTCACTCTGCTATTAATGATGTCAGTTCTTGATCAAAATGCTTTGTTTCTCAGGGTGATCGTGGTGACCCTGGTCCTCTTGGTCTGAGCGGCCCTAAAGGCGACGGCTATCCTGGTCCCTCAGTACGTTAAACATCCACAAAATCCTATTAAAATCCCTTTCGTGTTCATGGCATCATAGAAATCTTCATTATTCATCATGAGGCTATATTTTGTTGTTGTTGTTGTGTGTGTCATTTGTTTGTCGGCTTCCTTTCAGGGGCCTCCTGGTCTCCCGGGTCTTCCAGGAGAACATGGTCAAGAGGGCATCGGAATACCAGGACCAAAGGTTATTATGTGTCACCCTAAAGCAGATCATTTATATGAATGTTATGAACATATAGTGTGTAAACACAGATATTTTATCGTGACTGTGTCTCAGGGTGATGTTGGCTTCAGAGGTTCACCAGGCCAACCTGGACCTCCAGGGGAAGGACTGCAAGGACTACCTGTACGTCATCAAACACAGTCCCGTAGTGATGATGTGTTGATTAAGCCCGTGTCAATCTCTATCAGCACTTCTTAGTCTTGATTTAACACATTATTGCATTAGATCTTCTCCCGTTGTGCCATAAGATTTCTAAATTGGATGGGTAAGATGCAGACATTATAAATAAATAAGTAAAACTAATTTAAAATGTGAAAATATAAAATATAAATTCTATGTTAATGTAATATTTACACTACCATTAAAAAGTTTGGGTCAGTAAGATTTTTTTTTTTTAAAGAAATAAATGCCTTTATTAGGCAAGGACACATTAAATTGCATCAAAAGGGAAAGTTAAGAAAACATTAAGAAAACTGAAAATCCTGAAATAATATTAATAAATGTTTTTTGAGCAGCAAATCATCATATTAGAATGATTTCTGAAGGATCATGTGACACTG
Source organism: Semotilus atromaculatus (assembly GCA_031834385.1). NCBI lineage: Eukaryota > Metazoa > Chordata > Actinopteri > Cypriniformes > Leuciscidae > Semotilus > Semotilus atromaculatus. The sequence continues at coordinate 10,555,234 of JAULUF010000016.1, read as the reverse complement.
AAATCTTTTAAATTGCAATAATAGTTTTTACTGTATTTTTGATCAAATAAATTCAGCCTTGGTGAGCAGAAGACACTTATTAAAAAACATAAAAAAATATATTATCAACCACCAATATTTTATAGAACAAAATATTAAAGTGCCATCTGCAAACAAATGTAGATGGTGCTTTTCTCATAATTAATAGAGATAAGTTGTAATTCGTTTTGTTATTTTAATGCAATAGTATTTAGACATTTTTTAAGCATGTCTTAAGTATCTAAATACCTTTTTGGAGACACTATATGCCAAAGCACACGAATAAAAACTTTCTTTGGAATACATCCCATTCCTCAAAGGTTTCATCGATTACCACATCATCTTAACACCACATTTATCATAGTACTGTATCCATGATCATATATTCACAACCAGATACACACATGCACATGCTTCAAATCTTTTACATATGTCCAACAAATCCAGTAACATAAACGTCATTCCAGATGTCCAAGTTCTGCTTTTATCTCTGCATGAATGTGTTTTAACTTTTGATTTATGCTGAATACTCTCTCTCAGGGCAACATGGGAAGACCAGGACCTCCTGGGCCAACTGGGCCACCAGGACAAGGCATACAGGGTCCAAAAGTGAGGCACTGGCAAACACACATCATAAAGATTTGAACACTTATCTACAGGAGAAACTCAAAAAATTATCATGCAAATGTTTGTGTATTGCAGTCATTCAAATTAAAAGGTGAAACTAATATATTTAAGTATATAGACCCTCTGTAGCCCCGCCCCTTTGACTTCCGTCTGTATTTTCACAACAATCTTACGTAGTTATGAATGAGCAGCTCGTTTAATAAATTTCCCGGTCGACATTTGTTAAGTGTCACGGTGTGGGTTCATGTCTTGTTCTTGTCTGTCTTGTGTTCCCCCCGTTATTGTGTAGTTGGTTCAGTCCTGGTACCAGTTTTCCCGCTCCTCGTTTGTGTTCATGTTTACCACCTGTGTTAGTTAATTTGCCCAGCTGTGTCTTGTTTCACTTATCTGTTCCTCTGTGTTTTAGTTCAGTCCTTGTGAGTTCTTGATGTTGTAATGTTTGCTGTTGTCGCCTTATTCGTGTTCTGTCGTGTTCCCTGGATTACCTGTTTGTTTGATTATTAAAGTGCTTGCAATTGGATTCACTCTCTGCTTCATTCCTGCCTGCAACGTTACATTAAGACATCTGCTTTACAATGCTCATGATAACTTTCGTTAACTCTACAATAAGTAAATCCACTTCACCAGCTAATTACTCCTCGACAGCGATGCCATAGAGATATACAGACAGAGCGACCGCAAAAACGGAAGTTCAAAGACAATATTTTAAAGATGGTGGCGCCCTCGTTTCTCTGGTGCATAAGGTCTATATAACTATACATGATTATACTTTTCATAGGGCTGACATTTCTGAAAATCCTTTTTTTTTAATTGATTTCATGTAATATTCTAATTTTCTGAGATTTTGAATTTGGGGTTTTCATAAGCTGTAAGCCATAATCATCAAAATTATAACTTTTGCACGATATTCAAATTTTTCGAGTTTCACCTGTATATCTAAACCTAAGCGCACATCTTACTCTATTACAGGGAGATCAGGGTCCGCAGGGTGTAACCGGGCCAAGGGGACCTCTTGGAGAAGGAGTGCCGGGGTCAAAGGTCTCAGGTTTTGTTATATAATCTGAGTTACATGATTGAATGTTCTTATATTGTAATGTGAGGTCCATTTGTGTTTCTCAGGGAGATCGTGGAGCTCAAGGCGAGAGAGGGATGAAGGGAGTTAAAGGTGACATGGGAGATTCTGGCATTCCTGGACAAACAGTTAGTAAACTTAACTCAACGTTAACAGAGCATTTCAAATCGGTCATTCTATGTTTAATTTAGGATGCAGCCTAAACAGTAGACTGCAAAATAAGAGCCATATAGTTATCATTTATTATTTCAGCTGAGTAAAAGAGAGGCAAAATTATGTTTATATAAAAAAAAATCTCATTAATTATAACTCACTTTTTCAGGGTAGACCAGGAATCAAAGGAGACTCTGGGCTAACGGTATGTCTTTCACATCATACTACATCATTCAAAACACACTGTGCATATTTCACTCATTCAAATATTATGTTTGTTTTTAGAGGGACGACATCATCAGAATGATCAGGGAGATTTGTGGTATGTTGCATCCCACATATACAGTACAACGTAATATACTTTTGCTTTATGTATCATTCAAAGGTTTGGGAATCGGTAAGATTTTTTTGGTGATTTTGAAAAAAGATTCTTCTGCTCACCAAGGCATGCATTTATTTTATGAAAAATATGGTAAAACCTGAAATATTGTGAAACATTATTACAATGTTTCTATTTGAATCAGTGTTATTTTAGTTTTATTATAGTTTTATTAGTATTTTGAATTAGCTTGTAATTTTATATTTGTATTTTTTTTCTTTATATACAAAAATGTGCTTTTGTCATTGTATTAGTTTTTTTATTTTTATATATTGATATTAGGTTTAATTTATTTTTATTTAAGTTTTACTTTAGTTTTAGTTTTTATTTATTTGAATTGAATGATTTTAGTGCTTCAGCTTAAACTTATTTCAGTTTTTTTGCCAAAATGTCTAATTTTCCTTTAGTTTAAGTTTGTCAACTAATATTTATTTATTTATTTCAGCTTTATTTCATTTAACAGAAATGTTTGTAATAGTTTTAGTTTTAATGATAACCCTGATTTGAATATATTGTAAAATGTAATTTATTCCTGTTATGCATCATTACTCTAGTCTTCAGCGTCACATGATCCTTCAGAAATCACTCTAATATGATGATTTGCTGCTCAAGAAACATTTATTATTATTATTATCAATGATGAAAACAGTTGTGCTGCTTCATGTTTTTCAGGATTCATTAATAAATAGAAAGTCCAAAAGAAACAGCATTTCTATGAAATCTAAATCTCTTGTAATATTATAAATGTTAATGCATCCTTGCTCAATAAAAGTATTAATTTCTTTTAAAAGTTTTACTGTCCCCAAACTTTTAAATGGTATATAATATAGCCTAATTTTAGGCCAGTCTCACTGGTTTTAAGTTCATGAAATATACTGTACTGTCTTTCAGGCTGTGGAGTCAAATGTAAAGAGCGTCCTATGGAGCTAGTGTTTGTGATCGACAGCTCTGAGAGCGTTGGGCCTGAAAACTTTGAGATTATAAAGGACTTTGTGGCTGCACTAGTCGACAGACTCACTGTGGGACGTAATGCCACTCGAGTTGGCCTTGTTTGTTACAGCCTTGAGGTCAAGCTTGAGTTCAACCTCGCTCGCTACATGACCAAACAAGATGTTAAACAAGCCATACGCAGAGTTCCCTACATGGGCGAGGGCACGTACACCGGCTCTGCCATCCGCAAAGCAACTCAAGAAGGCTTTCACAGCGCGAGGACGGGTGTGAGGAAGGTTGCCATTGTCATCACTGACGGGCAAACGGATAAACGTGAGCCTGTGAAGCTGGAGATCGCTGTTAGAGAGGCGCATGCAGCCAACATTGAGATGTACGCTCTGGGGATTGTTAACATTAGTGATCCGACACAGGAAGAGTTTCTCCAGGAGCTTAATCTCATTGCGTCGGACCCTGACACCGAGCACATGTACTACATAGACGACTTCAACACCTTGCCAGGTAATAGATACAGCAAGCTTGAGGCTGAATGCCAGTTCACAGACTTCTACTGTATGAAAGTACTTCTCTGGTGATGGTAAACGTATGGATGTGTGCAGTCTGCCGTCAATATGCGCATGATGCTTTGTCCCACAGAATCTCTTTTTATTTTTAATTATGATTTGATTGCACTGCTAACAAGGTAATACATTTTACACTCAAACTTAAATAAACTTTAATATTATCGTCGAGACAAACTTTAAAGGTTGTATCAGTAATTTCAGGCCCAAAAAAGGCTCTGTAGGCAGCCTAGGCTCTGATATCTGCACACAAAAACAAATGGGTACAACCACCACTCAAAACCAAAATAAACAGTGTAAAAACCTAAACGAGCTCAAAACCTCACAACAAGGTTTTGAGCTCGTTCACGGTTGGACGCGAAGTCGGAGCAACACCCGCCCCGGTCGTTGATTGGTTGGAACACTGTTTATTTTGGTTTTGAGTGGTGGTGTACCCATTTGTTTTTGTGTGCAGATTTCAGAGCCTAGGCTGCCTACAGAGACGCGGTTTTTGGACGGCATGTTATGGGGCGGGCAGCTAGCGTATGAAGGTACAAGAGTAGCAAAACTCGAGAGCACGTAGATGTGAATTTGAGAACTTGTACATTACATATTCGTACTTGTACACGAACATTTACGCTCACAGCTCCGATGTGAAAACCTGTAAAATAAAAAGTGTTGCGGAAATGGAGTCGTTTTATTGGTTGGCGTGTAGCCAATGAAATCGGACTGATATTGTACGCGATGATGTCACGAAACAACGCCTCCTCTGGGACGCTCTGAAACGCAGCGAATCTGAATCTCAGCGTTCAAGTTCAGATTTTTATTTTACAGGTTTTCACATCGGAGCTGTGAGTGTAAATGTTCGTGTACAAGTACGAATATGTATGTACAAGTGCTCAAATTCACATCTACGTGCTCTCGAGTTTTGCTACTCTTCTACCTTCATACTAGCGGATCGTTAGGAAAGATTAGGTGAATGTGATCATTTATGTTTCTGCCTTTTTTGGGCCTGAAATGACTGATACAACCTTTAAGTTGGCTTGTGAAAGTTTGGATCAATAAGTTTGAAGAAGTAGAGTAGTTTAAATTAGTTTAGTTTAAATTAGTTTAAAGTTTAGTAAGAAAGAAATATTAGTTAGAAAGAAAGAAAGAAAGATTAGTAAGAAAGAGATTAATTAGAAAGAAAGATTAGTTAGAAAGAAAGATTAGTTAGAAAGAAAGATTAGTTAGAAAGAAAGAAAGATAGATTAATTAGAAAGAAAGATTAGTTAGAAAGAAAGAAAGATTAGATAGAAAGATTAGCTAGAAAGAAAGATTGATTAGCAAGAAAGAAAGAAAGATAGATTAGTTAGAAAGAAAGAAAGATAGATTAGTAAGAAAGAAAGAAAGATAGATATATTAGAAAGAAAGAAAGATAGATATATTAGAAAGAAAGAAAGAAAGAACGAAAGAAAAAGAAAGATAGATATATTAGAAAGAAAGAAAGATAGATATATTAGAAAGAAAGAAAGAAAGAAAGAAAGATAGATATATTAGAAAGAAAGAAAGAAAGAAAGAAAGAACGAAAGAAAGAGAAAGAAAGAAAGATGGATTAGTAAGAAAGAAAGATAGATAATAACTGCACTTCCTAAATTAAACATTCATAATAGAGAGATCATGTGGTGCAGAATTATACTAGAATCGTTCATAGTTTTGTTTCATTACCAGTACATTATATATCATTATTATTAATTTCTAGATTTAAATACATACTTTTAAAAACTGCTGAGTATGTTCCTTTATAAAAATGTTTACACAGTTATCACACAGGGTTGTTGACATGGGGAAAAACGCATAGGAAAAAATATAGGTGTACTATTCTGACACATTTAGCATACTATTTTCAACACAGTATATATACATATATATACTGTATATATACACAGGATATATATATATATATATATATATATATATATATAATATTTCAAAGTTGTAAATATTACAAAGATTTTTGGAGTATGTTTTACAGGAAAATATTATTTCATTCTTTATACTTTAATTCTTTATATGTTTAATTCAATGTGTTACTTGCCATTTTTGTAATTATTTGTGAAATTTACTGACTGAAAATTATTTTAAAGTAAATATATAATATTTTTCCCATTTTTTTAATTGTCCCTCATACAGCTCTGGAGTCCAAACTAGTCAATCAGCTCTGTGAGGATGAGAACGGAGCACTTATCTTCAGTCGCATTAATGGTTTTGAAAACGGATATGGAATAAATGGCAACCGCATCAATGGGAACGGCAGGTATAATTCTGGCACCAACATAAATGAAGGCAACAGAGAGAACAAGGGATCACAATCTGGGATGAACACTGTCACTCAAGAGCGCGGGGAGGGAGAAACATTCGGTCCAGAAATTAATAAGGTTAGTGCACTGAAGATAATGTATGAATGTTTATATTTGTGCTCTAATTTAATTGTGTGTGTGTGCGTGTGTGTGTGTGTGTGTGTGTGTGTGTGATGTTCCCTTAGGAGGCTGAGCGTGTAACTGAGACAGCAGACGTAAACACTTCAGAGCAGAGCAGCGGTAGAGGAGATACTCCAACAATCACTGGGACATCCACAAATAGCAGACCTTCATCGGGGACATCATCATCAACAACTGTGAACTCGTCATCCTCCTCAGTGTTGTATATACCAGCGCCACGACCACCGTTACCTAAAGGTAAACACATGAAAATACACATAAGTTTGGAGTCAGTAAATTTTTTTTTTATATATATATATATATATATATATATATATATATATACACTACCGGTCAAAAGTTTGGGGTCAGTACGATTTTTTATGTTTTTAAATGAAGTCTCTTCTGCTCACCAAGGCTGCAATTATTTGATAAAAAAATTAAAAAAAACAGTAATATTGTGAAATATTATTACAATTTAAAACAGTGGTTTTCTATATGAATATATAGTGAAGTGTAATTTATTCCTGTGATCAAAGCTGAATTTACAGCATCATTACTCCAGTCTTCAATGTCACATTTTTTTAATTATTATAATATGAAATTATTATAATATGATGCTCAAGAAACATTTATGATTATTATCCATGTTGAAAACAGTTTTTTACATTTTTATTTCAGGATTCTTTGATGAATAGAAAGTTCAAAAGAACAGCATTTATTTAAAATATAATCTTTTCTAACATTATAAATGTCTTTACTGTATAACTTTTGATCAATTTAACTCATCCTTGATGAATACAAGTATTTTCTAATTTCTTTCCCCCAAAAATAAAAGATAAATTCTTACTGACCCCAAACTTTTGAATGGTAGTGATTAATGTTACAAAAGCTTTCCATTTCAGATCAATTCTGTTCTTTTGAACTTTCTATTCATCAAAGAATCCTGAAATAAAAATGTAAAAAACAGTTTTCAACATGGATAATAATCATAAATGTTTCTTGAGCATCATAATATAATAATTTCATATTATAATAATTTAAAAAATGTGACACTGAAGACTGGAGTAATGATGCTGTAAATTCAGCTTTGATCACACGAATAAATTACACTTTACTATATATTCACATAGAAAACCGCTGTTTTAAATTGTAATAATATTTCACAATATTACTGTTTTTTTTTGCATTTTTTATCAAATAATTGCAGCCTTGGTGAGCAGAAGAGACTTCTTTTAAAAACATAAAAAAATCGTACTGACCCCAAACTTTTGACCGGTAGTGTATATATATATTTTCAATTAATAGTTTGATTTAGCAAGGATGCATTAAATTGGTCAAAAGTAACAGTAAAGACATTTATAATGTTTCAAAATATTTATATTTCAAATAAATGCTGTTCTTTTGAACTTCTATTCATCAAAGAATCCCGAAGAAATGTATCACGGTTTACACACACACACACACACAAATATTACAGATCCCAAACATTTTAAATTGGTGTACATAAAAATACAAAGATTGATGATTTTGTAGTTACTCATTCATTACTTACTTACTTGCGACTTACATTAATGGGCGAAATCTAATCGGAAATAAAACCTAAAAAATTTGCGCTCTCTTTTTTGGACCATGCATTTAGTCACATTTATGGTGGCAGAGAGAGAGCTTAATGTGCTGCAACTAAATAATACACATGCATATAGAAAAAAACATGTTCACTTTCATTTGGGCACAAAAACATTGTTTGGAATTGGTCCAATAATAAAAGCAAGTAACCAAATGACATATTCTCAGACATTGCCCAGCAGACAGGATCTGAAAGGTAATCTTGCTAAACATAGTTTTTACATCTATGTTCAGAGTTTGTGTCTCTGGACCCCCGTTGTGAGCTGCTCCTGGATCAGGGCCCTTGTCGGGACTATAACATCCGATGGTACTACGACCGGCAGGCCAACGCCTGTGCACAGTTCTGGTATGGAGGCTGTGATGGGAACCGGAACCGCTTTGACACAGAAGAAGAGTGCAAGAGGACATGTGTGGTCGTGAGAGCAGGTAAAATACACACCTGATAAAAGGTGTGCAAATAAAAATGGACACCAGTTCCTGCCATTTAGTCACACTATTTTCTTTGCATTTAGGAGGCTGATATCAATTGCGGATACATTTTCCTTTGTCTGTAATTCCTCACTTATCACTCCGATGGACCTGCACTGAAAAACACAAAGCATCGAAATTTTGTAGGAAAGGACATTTATTAAGGGACATTGTTATGCAACAGTACCTAATGGAGAAAGCATATAATTTCATATCACAACCAGCAGAACTGTGAATAAGCAATATTGTAATATTCTACAATATTAGATACACAATATTAGTTGCACAACATTCATTGAATTGGCATTTATGTAATAAATGAAATGTGTTCTTGATTTTGAGAAGTAATGTTTTCAGTATCAGTGAAAGTTTGTCATTTTTTATCTCGTATATGTACTTTTTGTAATAAAATATTTTGTACGTCTTTTACACTGTCAACAAATTCAAAAGTCCATGTTGATCCCACTAAATGATGCTGTATTGTATTTTCCGCTCAAGGAGGATTTGTGCTCCGTTTTACAGAACTCTGGTTTTGGTTATAATAGATTTCTAATGAGGTAACGTGGTTCTCTTGTGGTTAGACACTGCCATCTCCTGGAAAGAAACCATATTGTGATGTCCATAGATGACTATAATACTTGATCCATTAGCATTCCCGTTCATCTCAGTGGCAATCGCATGGGATGCAGTCCTGGAAGTACATGACCTTCCATTTTGTGACTTTAGAGCAAAGGGTTGGCGTCTTAGCATTGTAAAACTAACTTTAGCTGGAAAATAACTGTATTCTAGAGCTGCTATAAAGCCAAAACAATCTCTGTTACATTAATTTCCTATTATCACTGTAAAGCCGCTTTGGAATCCGCATTGTTAAAAGCGCTATATAAATTAAGATGACTTGATTTGACATAGTCCAGTTAGCTTCTTGCTACTGGTGCCCATACTACACCATTATGTTGGCAAAACCTCTTTCTCAAATTTTTGTTATCTTTTTTACAAAAATCTATATGCATGAAATTCCTGGATTTTGTTAAATATAGTAGGGCACCAAGATAATCAACCCCAAAACTCTAAGAAAGCAGCATCCAAAAAGCTAAAGTCTATATGTCTTAAAATATGACATTAAGCTGGTATATTAGTCATTTCTCTCTGTTATTAATATCTCCTCATGCTTTAACGGTCTCACACATCTGTCCCTTATGCTTTGACTTAAATTACACATGACTCCTTCCCCCAACACCTTTCTGTCTGTTTTAATTTTAGTAATAGTGTCTAGTCTGACTGCCGCTCTCCCCTGAGCCCTGAGATCTTTCCAATTTCTAGGTTTGGAAAAACATGGAGTCCAGTGAAGTTTACACATCCTTTTGAATGGCACCCATGTTCCAATGAAGTTCAAATGATTAGTTTGAGCTGTCTTTGTATTGACCCCAATTAACTAGGAAGTATTCATCTTTGTACCTTTACAAAGGCTTGTCTCTGTGGCAGTACAACTTTGTAGCTTTTCTACCCCTAAAAGGTGCATGATACTGGTACCTTAGAGTAGTAATATATACCTTTATGTTAGTACTATAAAAATTGTAGGGATAAATAAGGTTCAAAATGTCCCTTTGCGCTTTTTTTTCCAAGTATGACTAACTACACTAAGCATTTGGTCTCCTCCCAGGATCTGACGCATGTATAATAAAGTTTGTGTGACTGGAGGCACCGAGTGGTTGAGGCAGCTGAAAATGGCTCATCACCTGTTGTAGTCGCAGCTGTCTCTAAACACTGCAAGCGAACCCTTCATTTATGTGAGGAATTGAACTGTTGCACAGAATCTTGTAGACAAAGTACAGAAGAATAGAATTGTATTGGTAAAACTTGCAGACTCAAAGGTCTCCTCAGATCTTTATGTGTGGCCCGTCCTGTGACAGGCCATCACATTGGGATCCCCTTCTTCACAACCAGGATTGAGGGATGACAGAGGCAGTGGGGGTGGACAAGAGCGGGAGGGTTATATTTAGAAAGCCAGGATTAAATAACAACCCCTTCACCCTGGGAATCTCTTCAGCTCTCTGTCCTTTTCCAGCCCGGACGGTGTGGCGAGCAGACCTGCAGCCACTTTCTCCACTTCTTTCTTCTCTAGTCCTTCATTTCCCATCTTGAAACACAACAACATGGATCCCAAAGCCATAAAGGAGGAGCTGCGGCTGTTCCAGAGCACCTTGTTGCAGGATGGACTGAAGGAACTTCTAAATGAGAACAAGTTTGTGGACTGCACTTTAAAAATCGGAGACCGCAGCTTTCCCTGCCATCGCCTGATCATGGCCGCCTGCAGCCCCTACTTCAGAGAGCTCTTCTTCTCCGAGGACGGCAAGGAGAAGGACAGCGGCAAAGAAGTGGTTCTGGATGACGTCGATCCCAACATCATGGACATGATCATCCAGTATCTGTATTCGGCTGAGATCGACTTGACGGACGACAACGTTCAGGAGATTTTTGCAGTGGCGAACCGTTTCCAGATTCCCTCAGTGTTTACAGTATGTGTGAACTATCTTCAGCAGAAGATTTCACTGTCCAATTGTTTAGCCGTCTTCCGGCTCGGCCTTGTCCTCAGCGTTCCCAGACTCGCCATAGCGGCTCGCGATTTCATCGCTGACCGTTTCGAAACCGTGTCTGCCGAGGAGGAGTTCCTTCAACTGGCACCTCATGAGCTTTTGGCCCTGATTGGTGGAGACACGCTTAATGTGGAGAAAGAAGAAGTTGTGTTCGAGTCGGTGATGAAGTGGGTGCGCAGCGACAGGGCCAAGCGCGCCAAGAGTCTAGGCGAAGTTTTCGACTGCATACGCTTTCGCTTGCTTCCAGAGAAGTACTTTCGGGAGAAGGTGGAGACAGATGACGTGATCAAGGCCGATCCTGAAGTCTTGAAGAAGCTGCAAGTCATCAAAGATGCCTTCGGAGGAAAACTCCCCGAGAAGAAACCCAAAGAGAAGAAGGAAGGAGAGGCCGGAGAAGAGGAAGAAGAGATGCTGCCGGGTTACTTGAATGATACTCGTAGGCTGGGGATGTACGGACGTGATCTAATCGTCATGATCAATGACACGGCTGTCGTTGCGTACGACGTGGCCGAGAATGAGTGTTTTCTGGCTGCCATGTCAGAGCAAGTGCCGAAGAACCATGTGAGTTTCTGCACCAAGAAGAACCAGCTCTTTGTCATCGGGGGCCTGTTCGTTGATGAAGAAAGCAAAGAGTCTCCACTGCAGTGCTACTTCTACCAGGTACAAATCAACATAGAAAAATTTATGTTGGTGTGATTGTAACCAGACAAACCATCTTTACCTCCATAGTCTTTATGCTGGTCCACCAGCAGGTATCCAGTCTGGACCAGCATGCAAATATTCTTTTCATGGGTCTTTGAAATAAATTAACTCTCATCTGCAAACTTAAATCAATTTCCAAGATACTTTTCTGGCATTTTTCTCTTTTTTCAGTCCACAGTTTAGAGTGACCTGCAAAACAGCTTGCGATAACGCTTTACAATAAGGTTCAGTTTGTTAACAATGAACTAACAATGATCAGTACTTTTACGCATTTAGGTTACGTTATATTCTACATACTTATACATTTTTATTATTTCAAATATGAATTACCTATGTATCAAGTCAAATCAAATTTCTTTGTATAACACTTTTCACAATACACATTATTTCAAAGCAGCTTTACAGTAAATCATGATGTTAATGTTTATAATATCTTGATCTCTTCATGCCTTATAGTCGCATTTAGCAAATTAGAGCTGAGCAATAATATAGTTTTCATTTTGTGTAAAACAAGCAATCAAGAAGTTTCAAGAGATTTTCTAAAGTATACATCACCCCAACTTTATTTAAAAGCTGAGTGATAATAGTAATCATGAAATATCTGAAATAATATGCATATGTAATCAATATTAGCCTATATTTTTAAATGAGCATGAAGTTAATGTAAAAATAGTTGTTAATTGTTAGTTCATGATATCTAATCTAACTGAAGTGTCATGGAATTTATTTGTCATTTTTAAACTATTTTGTCCTATCCAGCTGGACAGTATCGCTGCTGATTGGAGGGCGATGCCACCGATGCCCAGCCCTCGATGCCTGTTCAGTCTGGGTGAATGTGAACACCTGCTGTTCGCCATCGCTGGCAAAGACCTGCAGACCAACGAGTCCCTCGACTCAGTCATGTGTTATGACACTGAGTATGAATTCATCTCATATGTCCATAATTTTGTCTGTTCAACTGCTGTTCAGAAGTGTGTCTTCAGTATTTAATTTCATTGCAGAAAGATGAAATGGAGCGAGACCAAGAAACTTCCTCTGCATATTCACGGCCATGCAGTTGTCTCACATAACAACCTGGTGTACTGCATTGGAGGAAAGACAGATGACAAGTGAGTGAGTGTGTGTGTGTGTGTGTGAATGAGATCATTGGTGCACTCATTCACGCATATGGTGTAGTTAGCAGCTGTCTGTGCTACATCAAAGTTCCACAACAATCCTCTACAATGTGACACTTTAAAGCAACAGACGGCAACAGACACTTCGTTGGGTTTTGTCAGATCAGTATGTGACCCCCGTCAGCGTCTGCCAGCTCTCGTTTTCGCCGATTGAACATGTTGAATCTGCATTTGTCAGTCTTAGAATGTCTGAGAAATGACGTACTGTAGTTGGTCTGTCAATGCAGTGTGAATTGGCCTTTAAAGCTCTCTTATCATGAGGAATCAATTATCATGAAAATCTTCATCTTCAGTCCAAAAAAAAAAAGCATTTATTGACATGAGCAGATTAGACATTTTTGTTATTATTACTAAACACCTGAAGAACTAGAGTGAGTAAAAAGTAAAGAAACTGTGCCAAACCTGTACTGCTTCTCTGTCTGGGTAGCAGATCTTCTGAAGAATTATAATGTTTAGAAACAATTGCTGAAGTTTATTTTGATATAAGTAAATAATAATAAAAAATTATACAAACATTTCTGTAACATCGTATAAGTATATAAATAATAATAAAAAGTCAGAAAGTCAGTTTGAAGCTGTTACTAGAAAGATTACAAAACACATTTTTCTTTAAAATAATGTGGACCAATAAATTGTGTACACAATTACACCAAGAATTTGTATTACAAATGTAAATTCAAAGTTATGTCATGAAACAGTAACTCAATCTGCCAGCAATTACATGATTCTCTATCGGACACAGCTGATTGGTTCCTGCTGTATCAGTAGCCAATGAGCTCACTGTTTAACCTTTAAATTCCTGGTCAGTATTTGCATTTGCAGTGTAGCAGATCTATTCTGCCAAAACCAAACATAACAACATTGCCATATCCATTACCATGCCAAACACTCGGGAGGTGTCATGACAGAAATAAAGTTATACAGTTTTGGTTTTAAGTTCAAAGCTAACACAGATCAGTGCCCTGTAAATCCCTTTTGATGAAAGTAAATGTATCTCTCTTGTCTCACAGCAAAGCTGTCAATAAAATGTTCGTGTACAACCACAAGCAGTCTGAATGGCGAGAACTGGCTGCTATGAAGACGGCCAGAGCAATGTTTGGTGCCGTAGTTCATAAAGGAAAAATCATTGTAGCTGGAGGAGTGAATGAAGGAGGACTCACAGCTCTGTCTGAAGCCTACGATTTTGGAACAAACAAGTATGATTCCACACCATTATTTTAGTATTATTTATATACTTTTATAGTATTGATTTTCATTTCAGTTTAAGTTTTAGTGATTTTGTTATGCTTTTGTAATTTTTACAAGTTTCTATTTAGCTTTCGTTGTTTTTTTTTTCAGTTCTAGTTTTAGTAATGTTAGTACTTAAAATTTATTTCATTTTTTCAACTACTCTTTATATTTTATTTTATTTCAGCTTCATTTCAATTAACAAATAGTTCTAGTTTTGCACTGTTCCTCACTGCGAGTAGTGCGCCTGAACAAACTAAATCGATACTATGTTATTTACAGGTTTGCTTGCCATGCAAAATGATAATATGTACAATTCTAGATGTTGTCTTCTTGTGCTTAGCCATCTTTTTTTCATCTCTTCACTGTTTTTGCATGTAAAAATCTATACAATGCATTAAATGATTTGCTTTCATTTGCTCTCAGGTGGGACACATTCACAGAGTTCCCCCAAGAACGCAGCTCTGTGAATCTCGTGAGCACCGGAGGAAACCTCTTTGCAATTGGCGGCTTTGCTATTGTAGAGCTGGAAGACAAAAGCATCGGACCCTCCGAGGTCACTGACATTTGGCAGTAAGTCATCCTGATTTTGTGTCATCCACCCACCCAATCAATCAATAAATAAACCAACTAATTAGTCAAGTTCCAAGAAAGAGCCCTGAAATAGAACTTGATGTCAAAATATGAGTAATGAGTTTCCTTCCTAAAGGTGAATTATGTAAGATTTTTTACTGAAGACATTCATCTTCAGTTACAGAAGTGCAAGCCAAATTTCACTGCATTTAGTCCTTCAAATATTAAACATGTCTAAGAAAACAATGGATGTTTCAATACCATACAGCATCATCACGCACCCAGTCAAAAAGACAAATGTACCAGTTTATAATGTTAACATTGACATGTCAAGTTTAAACAGCCTCAAACTAGTCTGGTGCATGTAAAACAAAAAATGCGCCCGGTGCAGATATGTTGGATGGGTTTATTATAGTCAACATGCTCGCATTCACTTTAGACGAGAGTTTTAGTCTACTCAATTGCTTACATGACACATAGCAACACAGCTAAAAGTATTCCTGTCTTCACAAGCACCCATAAGAGCTGTGTTTGTAATGTTTGAGTTGGGGAGGCGCGACACACAAATGCTGTATATGCTATGCCCATAGGTGCCATTAGTGTCGCAGAAACGACATGCTTTAAACAGCTATTGATACATGACACGTGCATTGACCTGCTTTCTTTTACAGGTATGAAGATGACAACAAGACATGGAGCGGCATGCTGAGAGAGATGCGCTACGCTTCTGGCTCCTCTTGCGTTGGCATGCGTCTGAATGCGGCCAGGATGCCCAAACTCTAAATGAAACCCCTCTTTTAAAGTGTGACTCCATATGGTCATGTGACCTTTGACCTCAGCACACAGCTGTCTGTGGTCATTTAAGCGTAGTCTAAAATGAGAAACCAATGGAACTAAAAGTGCAAAAAAGCTTTTTGGGTTCTCTAAAGTATTTTTTCTTTTACATTTTAGACTTAACGGTTAATGTGAAATGAATGTGTATGTGTGTGAACAAGTCATTTTTCATTTAATGCCATGACAGCCAGAACCAGTGCACGCCTATTTGTGTTGTTAAAATACTGTAATAAAAATAAAAACTCAATACCAGTAGGTTACTATATGTATATGCATTTTATTTTGTAAAATAAACATTTTTAAACCATGTCAACTAACTTGTGTTTTTCTAGCAAAAAGTTGATTTCCCTGATAATTGCAAAAATTTAATTAGTTTTGAAATGAACATACAGAAGATAGACGCAACAAGAAATAGGATTTAAGGTCTTACTTGATGCAAAATAGTGTTGTTGTCAAAGCATCAGGAGAAACACCTGCCTGTCTTCAGGTTCGGAAACACATGTCCATCAGACTCCAGCAAACCTGTTCTGATGCCTGAGACCGGAAGATGGTGTTGGTTTTGTCAAAAACAGCCTTTTTGTTTCTGTCTGGTGTTTGCTTGAAGAGCTTCCTCGCATCACTGATGATGAATCAGAATCATGAGCATCTCTCACAAATCTCATATCAACTTAAAACCCTGTCAATGTCTGAACACTCACCTGCTGTAATAACAACACTAGACTAGGCTGGTACATCACAGCTTTTATTTTGTCCTCCTCTGATGCATTTGCCTCAGCCAGATTCTCAGTCTGTTTCTCAGGCATTTGCATGTTTTAATGTTTATATGCTGAAGAGCCCAGAGACACATGTGTCGTCATGAGATTTCTACTTCACTTTACATTGTGTTTTGTCACTTTACATGTGACAACTTGAGGGTGAGTAAATTATAGATTTTTTGTGGTGAAAAATAACTTGAAATTGAAGCGAAAATGCAAACCGCATGTGATTTTTGTCCGCATTAAGCTTCCATAGTCTCCAGTTGAGGTTGTTCGTCTTTTTACCCAGAATGCTCCGCTAGTCGTCACGGCGCCATTTTCACAGACCTGCGCGCTGAGGACACGAGAACGACAGTCAATGTTGTTTATATTCTCTTCATTTCAGTATAAACGGTTGAAATTGGATCAAACATGTAAGTTAAACTCCGAGTTTACTAGTAATAAAGGAAGAACGAAATGGAAATATTAAAATACGTAATAATGGACACATATAGCATGTTAGCATGCTAATCATTCAATCATTAAAAGGTTAAATGTTACGATTGTATTGCTGGTAAAAGCAAACAGTGCTGATTATACACTTCACAAGTCCAAGTTAGATAATTATGCAGTTTAAACAATGTGATACACTAGGTGTGGTGCTGGTGATTTCAGTTAATATGTATTTATTAGCCTATCGGTGCCGTGAGGCTAGGACAACATGCAGCATGACGAAAAATAAAGGTTTTAATGTTGTTTTATTCAAAAAGTTATTTAGATTATCAAAAGCGTCATAACCTCATGTAGAAGTGATCTTTTTGACGTGTTCACACAGCCGTAATGTGTGTTATTCTGCTGATAGTGAAAGTGGTTACATTGACATTCACGGTCAGTTACTTCATTAATACGCTAGAGTAGGCAAAAACTATCGATATGTAGCAATAATAAATTCCAGTGTTCTCTATGGTGGATGTTTCGAAATCTGTCATAGACATATGCATGTTATAATGCACAACTAAATCAAAAGATCCAAGTGCACGCTCTTTATTGCAGTGCATTAGTTTGTGTAAGAGTGTTGTTACACTTGTGAAACGAGTTTGTGGTGTTGTATTGAGACTAAGCACAGATCTGTTTTTGTACTACAGTTTGATGTGTGTTTTGTGTTTGCAGCGTGATGGGGGTGAAGGCGCAGCGTCCTCGCTGCTTCTTTGACGTTGGCATCAGTAATGTTCCAGGTAAGACTCAATATGCACTTTGTAAGACAGCTGCTCTTTAATTTCTGAAAATGTGGGATTTTATTTCCCTGTGTGATCTTTCTCTCCCGGTTTTCCTTTCTACAGCGGGGCGAGTCGTCATCGAGCTTTTCTCTGAGGCTTGTCCCAAGACATGTGAAAACTTCCGCTGCCTGTGTACAGGTAAAAAATACAAGCAGTTTTGTTTTATAGAACTGGAAAGCTGTCTCTAAATTTCACATTTTCAAATGTTAGCAGCTTTATATCTTTTTATATATTTGTTATGAAATAAAAAGGAAAGGTAACTTTTTTTTTTTTGACACACACTGCTTTTCGCCTAATATATAATAGGGAAGTATGCGATTTCAGATAAAGCCCAAGTCTTGCACTGTCCTGGGATGCGTTTCCCAAAAGCTTTGTGAGCCCAAATGAATCGTGGAGACCATTGCCAGTGCCACTAATGTTCTCGCCGATCAACTTAGCTCACGTTGCTTAATTTGAGCAACGCCCCCCCATGTCTGTATTTATGTATTGTGAGGGTTTTCTTCTCCAGGTGAGAAAGGAATTGGCAAGACCACCCAAAAACCTTTGCACTACAAAGGAAGTCTGTTCCATAGGATAGTGAAGGACTTCATGATACAAGGAGGAGACTTCACCGAAGGTATCACTGTCTTGCTTTTTCTGTTGTAGTATGTTTATCCTGTGTGTGTGTGTGTGTGTGGTGACATTTTGACTCATTTGACATGTTTGCCTTAACAGGGAATGGCAGAGGAGGAGAATCTATATATGGAGGATTCTTCGAAGGTGAGTGTCCTTAAGATTTTACTTATCAATATTAATAACAACACTGGGTTCAATATTCTGCCATTTTTCTTTTTCTAGATGAAAGCTTCTCAACTAAACATACCAAGGAGTTCCTTCTGTCAATGGCAAACCGAGGGAAAGACACCAACGGCTCACAGTTCTTTATGTGAGTCCAACACACAGGCTTCTTCAGGCGTCCCTACTGTCCTCTTGGATAATGGATGATAATCTGCAACTATCGCTTTCTTTTTTTGCAGCCTTGATGTAAAAATAAATGTATATGTCCTCAGGGCATTCGTGTGGTCTTGAACGAGTTATGAACTGCAGATGATAATGGGCCAAATCGATTTATGGTGTGCATTAATCACTGTTTTTGTGTTCGTTAGATTTGTATTTACATTCTGCCTCACTGTTTTGTGTCCCTGACCATAGAACTACAAAACCAACTCCTCACTTGGACGGGTACGTGTGTAGCACAGTGTGATCTATTAAGGAATATGGATTAGAAGTATATTATATATGTGCTGTATGTCCAGTGTTTAATGGTTTTGTTGCTCTTTCCCCCACCAGAATTCATGTGGTGTTTGGTCAGGTGATCTCCGGCCAGGAGGTGATCCGGATGATCGAGAGTCAGAAGACGGATACCAACAGCCGGCCCTATGCTGAGGTCAAAGTGCTCAACTGTGGGGAACTTATTCCGAAATCGAAAGGTGATATTGTATATTTTCTCTTTTCATTTTTAGTTAGTTTTATGAATTTTTATGTTATTAGCTTCTAGCTACACAAGATCAACTTCACGTGTCATAGCATTTCAGAATATGTTGGCATGCAATTCATAACCGAACGCAAGTATGCTCGCTGACCTTATACTTTTTATTAATAATAATTTGTATTTATATAGTGCCTTTCCAACACCCAAATAATATTGTATATTTTTGGCCTAAGACATGATTTTGATCTAGTTGCTTATTTTTTGTAAGGACTTTGATTATACTCGTTTATTAAGTAACATTAATTGTGATAAGACTGTCCAGTGTTATGGGCATCAATATTTACTTTAACGGTCACTCATGGTTTCTTGTGTTATTCAAGGGGCTTTACTTTAATTATTCATACATACAGAAAGTTTTATATCCATTCCTGTAAACTTGTATGAACTCAAAATTATGCTTTGGCAGTGCAAAAATATCTGAATCCCAAACAGTTAATAGTGGCCATCACACTTTAATTTGATCTTGGTTTAATCGTCAAATTATGAAAGTGTGTGTTTTAAAGTATTGTTTTAACTCTTTTCATTTAGCTAAGAAAGAAAAGAAGCATCAGTCATCCAGCGAGAGTGATGACGACTCTTCTTCAGACAGCTCCACCGACTCGGAGGAATCAGAGAAGGAGAAAAAGAAACGGAAGAAACACAAGAAGGAACAGAAGAAGAAGAAGGAACAGAAAAACAAGAAGAAAGAGAAGAAAGGGTACTTTGCTAATACATTTTACTTTTGCACATTTACGATTAGAATCTTTCAACAACTCGAGTTGTTTGAAGAATTTGCTTTCCACATTCACTAAAAGGTCGACACGGTGCCAAAATTATCACTGAAATATAAACAATCCTTAACATTTTATGTATTAAAAATACATAATAAATAAAAATAATAGAAATATCTGAAAAGATTTCGGCAGCCAATAAAACGTGTTTTATTTTGTACAAATCATGTTCATCCTTGTTGAAAGTGAACCTGTATTTTAATGTGGTCTGGGTTGTATTTTCATTTACCTTTGTCTAGTTTCACTCATGTTTGTTTTTAAGGATAAGAGCATGAGGTCACAAACCTGTCCACGTTAGCATCTGCCTTAGGCCCTGTTTACACTAGTGTGTTTTCGTTTTAACGTGGCGTTTTAAAATGAAAACATCCATACTGGCGTTTCAGAAACTATCTCCGTCCACACTACACAACTGAAAACACGTCACATTAACATTCATGCACACTGGGTGTGCGTACAAGTGTAATAAAAGCTCTAATAATAGCTTGCCTCTTGTGCATGTAGGCAGCTGCAGGATTATAAAATGCAGAGTTTATAATATGCACAGTGGCTGTTCAAAAGGACAACAAAGTCAGCGATATTATTTCCACAATAATTATATGGTTCGTTTAATTTTATTATATGCATTGAGTGCTGTTTTCGTCATCTGTTGACAACTTCATCATGATGGAGTAAGAATTTCAACATGTTTTTCCAGGTCTGATGAGGAAGAGGCTGATCCCCAACCTTTGTCAACCATCCGCCCAGAGGAAGTCCCGCCCATTCCAGAAAACCGCTTCCTGATGAGGCGAAGCCCCCAGAAGGCCAAAGAAGAGGAGCAGGGGAAAGAACAGAACAAGGAGGACTCTGGGAAAGAGAGACAGAGAGAAAGGGACAGGGAGAGAGAGAGAGAGAGGGAAAGGGACAGGTAGATGTGGTATTTTAATATTTTTCACCCAGTAATGGTGTGGATGATCATTTGTTTGTACAGACACTAATGACATTTTTATATTGTGTGATTTTATTATTATTTTCCTCTCCAGTTCATAACTTTGAACGTTATATTCTAGACCCATGGCGAATTCACGGCCAACCCGCACAAGACTGGTGATGACCAGGTCAGGGCGCAGGATTAAAGGAAGAGGACCGAGGGTGAGAGAATAACTGATTTGCTTTGAAAGACAGATTATGAGTTAAATGAGTTAAATACACTGCCGTTCAAAAGTCTAGGGTCTGTAAGATTTTAGCTGCTTTTGCAAGAAGTCTCTTCTGCTCACTAAGACTGCATTTTTGATCAAAAATACAGTAAAAACTGTAACATTGTAAAATGTTATTACACCCTCAAATAACTCTTTTCTATTGTAATATATTTTAAACGTAATTTATTCCTTATTAATTGAAGCTCATTTATGTATTTTGTTTTAACTTAATCTCTTCTGTCTATCTGTAGCGCTATCGGACTCCCTCTCGGTCTCGCTCACGGTCGTGGGATCGGTTTCGGCGCAGTGAGACGCCTCCACACTGGAGGCAGGAGATGCAAAGGACACAGAAAGCTAAATCTAACACAGCCGCCGCCCAGGACAGATGGATCAAAGGGGACAAGTCAGTCGAATTTTACAGTACATGCAAATATTGAGGTCGGGATTCAGATTATTTAATCTTATTTAATTATAAGTAGGGCTGAGCAATATGGCCAAATAAATTATCACGATAATTTTTTTCATATTCAATATCAATAATTATCATGATAAATCATGTAAAATCTTTTTAAAGTTTAAAGGCAGATTTTTGCTCCAAAGTGAAAGTTGTAGAAACCAGCCTGGTAATTTTTAAAGAACTTTTACTTCTACTGTCAGAATTCAAAATAAATATCTTAATAGAAAAATTAATTTCTTAGTTCTGCATGGAATTTCAAAATCATGAAATAGATTTGTGTCGGCTGGCTTTATTAGCATGTATCTTTAAAAAATTTGCGTTGCAGGCTGTGATATTAATATTACTACATGTTTTGTCTCTTAGAAATACACATTTGACAGTAGCTTGAGTTAAGGTGCAGATGTAAATTAGTTCATTTACAAAAACTGTAACATCTGTAAAAATTAACAACCTCATTTTATATGGTAAAATGTAAATATTCTGACTGTTTGAGTTTTATTAAAATTAATCACAAAAAAAAGGTGTATTTTACACTGTTGTCATTGTTACAGTGTAATTATATATTTATATATTTCAGAAGTTATTATTATTATTTGCTGGAAATTAATGTTTCATGTGTATTTTTTTATTTTAGAGGAGATATGTCAGAGGACAAGGCAGATGCCACTGAACCAGCCAGCGAAAACAAACCTGCAGGACAAGAAGCAGCGAAAAAGAACTCGGAACGAGAGAAGAAAGATGTGAAGCGGGACAAATCACGCAGTCCGTCCAGAGGAAGAGATAGGAAGAGGGACAAACATCGCTCCAAGAGCAGAGATCGGGACGCACGGAAAAAGACAGATGCCGATGTGGAAAAGAAGAAAGCTCGCAGCCGGAGCAAGAGCAAAGAAAAGAAGAGGGAGAAGGAAAAGCGCGATAAAGCCGATGACAAACGGGGACGCTCAAGCAGCAAGGACAGGAAAGAGAAAGAGAAAGATAAAGATGCCAAAGAGCGAGAGAAGGAAGGCGAACAGAAAGACCGAAGCAAAGAAAGGACCAAACAGCCGGATGGGAATGAAAAGGAGAAATCGAAGGAGGTGGAAAAGAAGAAGAATGGAGAGCAGCAGCGTGACAGATCAAGAAGCAGAGAAAAGGGTCGTGATGCGTCGCGTAGGTCCCGGTCGAGGGGTCGAGGTCAGCGTGGCCAATCACGCGAGAGAGGCCGTGACCGGCGTCACAGCAGCAGCCGGGACAGAAGATCCTCCCGCCGCTCGAGAAGCAGAGAGAGAGAGCGAGCGCGAGATCGGGGGAGAGATGCAGAAGACCGAAACAAGAGGAAGAGCACAGACGAGGCGAAGAGCAAAGAAACCAGAGGACGAGACCGAAGCTCCAAAGAACGCTCGTCCCAGAAAGAGCGAGACGATCGAACGAGCGGGAGGAAGAGGAGAGGGAAGAGCGACAGTGGAAGCAGCGATTCTGAGAGCGATGGTGATAAACGGAAGAAAAGTAAAAGGAGCGAGAGCCCAAAATCAAAAGGGAGAGCGAAGGACAAATCTAGAAGTCCAAGAAAAGATGCAAAGAAGAAGGACGCGTCTTCCAGCGACAGTGACTGAGACTCTGCATGTACCACTCCCTAATTTTAGTTATCTTTTCCCCACACAAGCATCAACGGTCTGCTGTTCAGCAAACGATATAAAGAGACTGACATTTTAGTCATCGTGTAAACATTGTGGACACACCCTGGAATACTTTTAATAACTGATACAGACCGTAAAATCCTAATTTGTTTCAATTGAATCGGTCATATTTGTCCGGCTTTTATCTGACGTTTGTTTTCTCTTGCCCATATCTCGACATAAATGTTTAGTGAGTTTCTTAGTGAAAATGGTTGCTTGCTTTTTTCTTCTTTTTTTTTTCTTCTGTCTGATCTGAGCTGTTTTTTTTTTTTTAAGGGTTTGTTGGGGACATGTTTGTGTACCTTGGAGTTTTGTAAGGGCTTTCTGTTTATAAAGAGATGACAATGTGAGGTTCTGCTGAATTTGACAAATAAAAATTGGTACTGAACCTGTAAACCTCGCTTTCAGTGGTCCTGTTGATTGAAATATCTTCCTAAATTTAATCATGTTAGCTTATTAATATGTTGGTAGAGGTTTTTTTATTTATTTATCTGTTTTGGCTGACATATTTTTTTACAGTTAGATAAGGTTTGAACAATTCCATTAAATGTAATATTAAGCAAATCTAAAAGTCGTAAATTAATTTTAGTTTTATATAAAACTTAATTTCCACAATTGTTCACCCCCATTAGCTTTTTGATATTTAATGGATTATAGATTTCAATTCAAATTTTTAAAGGCACACATTTTTGGTTTTCCCCCATCTATAGTCTAGGTTTTTCAGAGGGTTTATATAACAGTTTATTCCAAAAAACATGTTTTTATTTATTCTGGATGTTAGTATTTTATTTTTAATTATTGAGTGATACAAATATATATATCCATAATCCTGTTTGCAACAACAGGATTTTAGACATCTTTTTTTTTTCACTCAATTTACAAATAAAATCCCAACATCCAGAATATATATTTATGTCTGCAACAATAATTTCAAGCTTGAAATTATTGTTGCAGTCATAAATTGTGCTGACGCATTTTATAGTTATGACCGCACTGCACAAAAATGCAAAAATGATTTCCTAGCAGTGTCTATAAGTAAGACAAAACCGGTTTCATCTCGAATAAACTGATTCGGATTACTGAATGAATAACTGACTGGAAACAGAAAGCAAGAACGCCCCCACGTTGATTTGACTGACCAATCAGAGCGTCGCATGACGTTTGAGTGACGTACGCCGCAGCCTATCACAGACGAGCAGTGACTAATCATGCTTTGTGTTGTAAGCAAGTGTCCGTCTCAGAATCGCTAACAAAATCGAATAATTCACTCAGGCTGCCGCATCAGGTTGGTAAACATTTGATTACATTTCCTTACATGCATCTCGTTATTTGACTTGCTGAGAAAGCATGGTTGAACATTTATTCGACAGCCATCTTGTAAATATTGTGTTTTTGTGTTATCCCCAGCGCAGGATGAAGACCTTAGTAGTGTTCGACTTTGACCACACTATAGTGGATGACAACAGCGACACATGGGTGATCCGCTGCACTCCCGACCAGACGTTACCGGACTGGCTGGAGAAGTCCTACGAGAGAGGCCGATGGACCGAGTATATGGGTCGAGTCTTGACCTACATCGGGGACCAGTCCGTGAGCCCGGAGCACATGCGCGCGGTCATGGAGAGCATCCCGTTCACCGAGGGCATGCTCGAGCTCCTGACCTTCATATCTGAGAACAAGAGCGACATCGACTGTATTATAATCTCCGATTCTAATACTGTCTTCATAGACTGGGTTTTGCATGCATCAGGGTTGAAGTCGGCTATAGATGACGTCTTCACTAACCCTGCAAACATAGATGCGCGCGGCCACATGAGTGTGCGCTGCTTTCACGCGCATGACTGTACGCAGTGTCCTGTAAACCTGTGCAAGAGGAGGGTGCTGCATGATTTC
This sequence comes from Semotilus atromaculatus, assembly GCA_031834385.1. Lineage (NCBI taxonomy): Eukaryota > Metazoa > Chordata > Actinopteri > Cypriniformes > Leuciscidae > Semotilus > Semotilus atromaculatus. Next base: position 10,530,345 of record JAULUF010000016.1, on the reverse strand, counting down.
AGAGAGAATCAAGCTAAAGCTGGTGTGCATTATGAGAGGATTTGCTATATAGGAGATGGAGGAAATGACTTTTGCCCCATTCACGAATTGAGAGAAGGGGATATTGCGATGCCTAGGAAAGGATTCACCCTAGAGAAACTGTTGTGCAAAGCCATTTCAGAGAGTCCAGAAGCTCTCAGTGCGAGAATCATGCCCTGGACAAGTGGCAATGAAATCCTCCGGGAATTACGAGCTCTAATTGAGTAATACAGTATTATATGAGATAGTGATAGACTTACTGAACCAATAGAATATATCAATATGTTTATTCTGCAATCTGCAGTAAATGCATCATGTGCATGAACTATTATTAGGCTATAGATAATTTACACACACACAAAAAAACATCCCTTCATTTACTTGATAAATGTATTTGGGCATGGTGTAATATCTGAGTTTATGTTTGATGCACATTTTAAAATATATATATTTTACATGTTAATTTACATTTAAGTGTTTATGAGAGTATAAATGCAATTTGTCTTGGAGATTTAATTAATAAAATAAGCTCACCGTTAGGATTTAACATATTTAACAGTCTGAGGTGCTTTATATTTGATCCACGGAGGTTTGCTGTAGAGCACTAAAATGAACAAATTTAAAAGTTTTAACATGCTGGCTAAATATTTATTTGCATGGTATAGAAATTCCCCTTTAATATCACTATATATTAATACTATTCCAATGAATGTCATTATTGTCATGTTATGAATGAATGAAGCCTGGCTGTGACAAAATCCTTTAACACTGCAATCTTGTACTACTATAAAATGAAAATAGTCTAGAATATATTATATGAACCAGATTATTATTATTATTATTGGAAGCCCTAATCTGCCTTATAGTACCATATTTTCATATATACAGTGGGCCTGAAAAGTCTGAGACCACTGTAGTTATGAATTCTGGAAATATTAAAACTATTTTCAAAAGCAAGACATAAAATTTTTAATTGTAAAAATTGTATACAGCACAACTTATTATTATTATTATTGAAATGCTCAAACTATTTCCAGATTTTCAACGTGGTTTCAGACTTTTGACCCCCATTTTTTCTGGACACCATGCGGTGTTTAAAAAGCCATCCGGGTCATAGTTACTCTGACAGCATATACAGTGTCAGACTTGCTGCTCTTGATGTAGATTAACAGTGCTGTGAATGCTTCTTGAATAAGCCTGACTTTTAGATGTGTATTGGAAATGCAGAGTGTTGTATTCAAAGCAAACAGAGATGAATTGAGGAGATCGTGGACTTTAGTGTTGGTTATATGACTATTCACAGGGAAGCTTGGATCTGTCAGAACAAATCCATTTATATGACTGGATCATCGCCATATTGACCTAAACTAAGACCTTGTTCCTGTTAATATTTACAACAAATCTTGTGTCCTTTGTACTTGTGACACACATGTTTAGTGTCCCATTAAAAAGGAATAAAAAAAAAGTTATGGTCTGTCTTTTGTTTCTTTGAATAATTGTCTGTGTCGGATAGGAGACAGTAATTTACTGAAGTTTACTGAGTCCAGCACTTATTACTGCACAAACCTCTTAAGCTTAAGAAAACCATTAGTTATACGTTTTCTTGTGGCTTTTATTAAGACGATACACTACAGGCAAAAACACTGTTTTTTCAGGCATCTGTCAGTTGTGAGATTTTTGACTTTCCATAAAGTGTTTTGTTTTTTTCAGACTAGTAGAAAGAAAACGTCAAAAATACACTTGTGAGTGTATCTTTTTATAGCACTTTATCTATTTGCGTCTGTAGATATCAATAACAGTATCTTAAAAGGCCGTGTTCTCAAGATGGGTTTTTCTCCGGAAATCTCCACACTTACATATGCCAAAATTGTTTTATTCTATATTCTGAATGTTTTTACAGAAGGGTTTGTTCTTTGCCTGATTTTATACAACATTTAATTCCTAAAAAAAAATGTTTTTGGGCTGTTGACTGTTGGAGTGATAAAAAGAGAGATCCCAAATCCCCTCTGTAAAAACCTTTGACATAATATGTAAAAACAAAACAACATTTTTGAAGCTTTATCCAATGTTCAGATTTTTGTTCTAAAAATGTATGCAAATTAGCGCATATTTAATTAGATAATGACTCATTAGCATATTAAAACAACATTTCAGAAAACTTGTAATACAAGTTAAAAGAAATCATTCTTAATGTTATCACTCAACTGGGGAATCTATTGATTCCAATCTACTGATATCTATTCGTTTTTTGTTTTGTTTTTTGTATACACCTGGGGTGTCTTTTATATATATTATAAAAGACCAACAATGTTACCAACTAAAAAAGTATACCCAATGAATATTCTCAAGCTGAAAAGGCTTGGAAATGAGTGTATTCCGTGTTGTACTCAATTTCCCAATCTCCCCATTCTCTGCGTGACGTCTTAACTGCGCGACGCCATACTTGACCCACGGTCGGAATCGGATATCGTTTAGTGTGGCGTTTCATTGAGATCAGACAGATTCAGAACGCAAGTAAAGTGAGTATGTCGTTTTTTCTTGTTTTCCCAGAGTGTTGCGATGTTTCGGATCGGACCGAAAACATACAATTGACAGATTGAGCGCGCGACGTTTGTTCAGTATATTTCTGTGACATGTGGCGCGCGTGGCGTACATGATTTATAAACACTTATAACTGCTGTTGACTGAATTTATAAATATTATTCACACAGCGTATGTTTAGTGCTGTTAAACACTGGGTTTATAAACTTCAAGAGTCAACATTTCTATGAACATAGGAACTGCATGCATGAGTTCTGCTGTACTGTACTCACACGTGGTTTGAAAATCACGTTCATGTAACTTACATTTTTCATGATAGTATAGGTTGTGATGTTACTTTTTGATAGAATATGCAAAAAATAAATTATATATCTGTTCAGACTTTTGAACGTTTGCAAGAAAGTGTTGTTTATCATCCTAGCAGAGATGGCAGACAATCAGGAAATGTCTCCTCTGGAGAAGAAGGTGGCAGAACAGATTGAGGTGAGATAATCATTAGTATTTTATCTTTCCAAGCCGTCGTTCATACCAGTGACATAAATATGATTGTTTCTGTCTGTGTTTAGTACTATTTTGGTGACCACAATCTCCCCCGAGACAAGTTTCTGAAGGAGCAGATGCAGTTGGATGACGGCTGGGTCACTCTGGAGACAATGCTGAAATTTAATAGGTAATTGTACAAGAAATGCATCATGTTTCTGAATAAATCAAGTACATCTGGCTGCAGCCTGCAGAACGGGGCGGGGCTACACGTGTCGCCTCGCCCCATGCCTACTCTGATTGGCTCGATCGTCTTTCATATTAGGCATTCATATGATAAAAATAATGTGGTTCAAGTTTATTTGAACTGGAAAAGCTGTGCAGTTTCACAAAGCCTTTATTATAAATGGATGGAGGAGGAAAACCTTAGCCTTTATCTCACAATGTTCTTGAAATTGTTTTGCTAAATTAAGATTTTTAGGCTAACATGCAAACAACGCCACAACATTTAACCCTCTGATATTGTTTGTGTCGGTCAAAAACGGTGTATTTATAATCTAGTTATTACATTTGAGCATGGACCTGAAAATTAAAGTTTCAACTTAAACTGTCGTAAATCTTGAAAGGACAGAAGAACACTATAAACTTCATCATGCGCAATAAAATAACTATATTTAATATTTTGTATGGTCTTTTCTTATGGAGCCGTGAGATATGGTTTGTGTGAGGAACAAAGTGAAGTTTAGCTCATAAATGTCTTTCCCACGCACATTACAATTTATGTGTGGCCCCTTTGGATGTGGTGTGCCAAACATTTTTGAAGGAAAATTACATTTTAGAGGTGCAATGGTGAGTTTACAGTGAGTCAATATAATAGCTTGAATTTTGGTCTGTTTCTCACACAAAGATTTCATACTGCTCCGGACAAATCAAAGTATAGTTGCATAAATTACTTAAATGAGAAAATAACTACATGAAGATTCTTCATTGTGTCAGTCCATGTAACTTTGCTGCGGTTGTGTCCCATTTTTTTGTATTTGTCCTCACAGACTAAAGACACTCACGTCAGAAGCATCTGTCATTGTGGAGGCGCTACAGAAATCTAAAAGTGGTCTGCTGGAGATCAGCGAGGACAAAACTAAAATAAGGCGAAACCCGAGCAAACCTCTTCCAGAGAACAGTGAGGAATACAGGGACGCGCTCAAACACAAATCCATCTACATGGTGAGCGAATAGGAACAATGACATTAAGTCCTCTTTCTGCCTACCCGTGTTGCCTTTGCTCTAAAGCAAACAGCTTATAATAATATTTAAACATGTCTAGTCCTCTGTAAAACTGTGTGATGTTGTCTTGTCCTGTTTTTGAATCCTACAATAGGACACTATACCCACATTCTGCATTTTGTTGACTGTTGTTAATGTTTAAATTCAACAGAAAGGTTTTCCTCTTGAAACTACACTGGATGAGGTGAAAGAGTGGCTCGCTGATAAAGGAACAGTCGAGAACATCTACATGAGGAAAGGTCCCCTGAAGACTTTCAAAGTAAGGGTTTAAGAAAGTCCAAGTTCTCTTAAAGCCGACATGAAACGGAAGTTGTTATTGTCTTTTTTTCCCCAATTATGAGGAATATCTGAGTAATATGGCTTCTCAATTAAGGAAAAATTTAGTTTTAGGGCATTTGTTTCAGTAACTGGTGCGTTTTCTCCCTCAATTCGGTTAGTTTAGGCATATGAACAAGGCAATCATGCTCTGATCCACACAGGACAGTTTTACTCACATGTGACTTGCATAAACACATTTCTGTACTCTTTGAAATGTTGCCTTGTGAACGTGAACCTAACCAAGAAGAAAATGCAACATAGCAAATTAAGTTACTCTCTCGGAACAAAGCAAACAATCTACAGGTCTAAAATGCCCTTAGTTTACAACATTGGGATAGTCAAGTATATTTATATAGCACTTTTCACAATACAGATTGTATCAAAGCAGCTTCACAGTATCAATCAAAACAACATAACAATGTTCGTTTATTAGTGGAAAAAAGACATCCACATTTGGTAGGGCTGATCAATGGGATTAATGATTGGTTAATTAATTTGAATATCCCCAACTGAGCAAGCCAAAGGCAACAGATAAAATAGATACAATTTTAATGTATGAAAACTGTAGCTATGTGCTGTGTACCTTATCAAAACTGAGCTCTATACTGTTGCTGTCGTCTGCAGGGATCAATCTTTGCGGTTCTAGAATCTGAAGAGGCTGCCAAAGCTTTTGTCGAACGTGCTGACGTTAAAGAGTACAAAGGGAACGAGATGATCGTTATGATGAAGTAGGTGCTTTTGCAGTTTAGTTCCCCATTTAGCATTGCATGTTTACCTAGTAACTGAATGTCATTGAATATACTGGTGTACGAGGTGTTAACCTTTGGCCTCTGTCTGTAGAGAGGCCTACTTTACTAAAAAGATGTCAGAGAGGAAGCAAAATCGCGTGGAAGCAAAAGCTAAAGCAAAAAGGTAATGCACAACGCTACATATTTTCTACTAAAAAGTGAGATGAGATATAAAATGTTATAACTGTTAAATCTGTGCATTTCAGTGACAAGGAGGACATGCAGAAACAAGCTGAAGAAGAAGAGCTGGTGAGTTTCGTGCAGAAACACAAATAAAACAAGTTCTCAGATGTATTTGTGTTAAAGGGGTCCTATTAAGCTTTTTTACATTTTCAAGGCATCACCTTTATTTATATTGCGCTTTATACGATACAGATTGTTTCAAAGCAGCCTTACAGTGATAAACAGGAAAATAACGATACGGTGATGCAAACAGAATTCAATTCTGCTTTAAAGCAGCTCTAAAAAGAAAATAGTAAACAGTTATTATTCAGTTAAAATCAGTTTAGTGTTGATTCATTTCGGTTCAATGACTGTGTAAAGTACATATATTCTAAGATGAGTTGAATTCAGTTATAAAGCAGCTCTGCAGAAAACAGTGATGTCATCATCCAGTTCAGTTCTCATATAATAGTGTCAGTACAGTCAGATTAATAATATTGTTGAATCTTAAGTGTCCCCAACTAAGCAAGCCAGAGGCGACAGTGGCAAGGAACCCAAACTCCATTGGGTGACAGAAATGGAGAAAAAAAAAAACCTTGGGAGAAACCAGGCTTAGTCGGGGGGCCAATTCTCCTCTGGCCAACCAAAGAACACGGTGTGTTTATAATTCAGGCTGCAAGTCAGATTGTGGATCGGAAGCTTTCAAAATATTTCATTCAGTTCCTTCTGCTTGAAGATCGGTTTCATCATGCTGGTATGGAGCCAACGCTGGCCATAGGGGTCTGTGCGGAGGACTTGTCTGGTTCTTGGGGTCTTTGCTGAGGATCTGTGCTGATGGCTGTCATATCAACGAGGTCTTCACAAGGAATTGTTCTAGTAGACACGGTCTCTGCTGGCATTCAGGGTTGCGATACTTCCTGGTTCTAGTAAGAACTCGAGCTGCTGCGTTTTGGGCCAGCTGAAGTTTGTTTATTAAGCGTGCAGGGCAACCACCCAGTAGAGCATTACAATAATCTAGCCCTGTGGTCATGAACACATTAACTTATTTTTCTGCATTTGTTATTGAGAGAATTTGTAATTTAGATATATTTTTAAGATGGTTTTACAGATGCTTGAAACATGGCTTTCAAATAAAAGATTGGTATCAAAGAGCACACCCGGGGTTCTAACTGATGACAAAGACCTCAGAACAGCCATCAAGTGTTTGACCGTATTCTAGGTTATTACATGCAAAGGTTTTTGTCCAATATTTAAAACCTGTTTTTTCTGAATTTAGTAGGAAATTACTAGTCATCCAATCAACTATGCATTCCGTTATTTTGTGAATTGGTATGTTTCGTCAGGGCGTGAAGAAATATAAAGCTGAGTATCATCAGTGTAACAGTGAAAGCTAACACAATGCGTCCTAATAATATCTCCTACGGGTAGCATGAACAGAGTGAAAAGCAACGTTCCTAGTACTGAGCCTTGAGGGACTCATGACACCTCTTCATTTACGGCTACAAACTGATAACGGTTGGATAAATATGATTTGAACATGCCAATGCACTTCCACTAATGTCAACATTATTTGTTTCTATTCTAAATAACGTTGTGGTTGATTGAATCAAAAGCAGCACTAAGATCCAGTAGCACTAATAGAAAGATACAACCTTGATCAAATAAAAAAAACAAATAATTTGTTACTCTAATTAGAGCAGTCTCTGTACTACGATCGTCTAAATCCTGACTAGAAATCCTCACAGATATCATTTCTTTCTAAGAAGGAACATAGTTGTGAGGTCACTGCCTTTTCCAGTATTTTTGACAGAAAAGGGAGATTCGGCATCGGTCTGTTCTCTAGGATCAAGTTGTGTGTTTTTTTAATGAGGTTTAATAATGTTCAGCTTAAAGGTTTTTGGTATGTATTCTAATGGCAATGATGAATTAATAATATTAAGAAGAGGCTCTGTGACTTCTGGAAGCATCTTTTTCAGTAGCTTCGTCGGTAATGGGTCTAACATGTTGATTTTGAATATTTAACCAGTTTAGACAATTCTTTCTCTCCTATAGCAAAAAATAAATGGAATTTTCAACTTTATTTAGTGTGTAATGTTGAAAGTCGTGGTTATGTTAAAGGCGGTGACATTTCCAAAACACACTAGAAGCGGGTGACCAATCACAACACACTGGTGCAGCTGACCAATGTTGAGCTTTTCTTAAAAATTTTTTTGCTAAAATGTCAAATTTAAAAAAAAAGTTTTTACATTTCAAGCATAAAAACCTATTCTAGTAGACCCAAAAAAGAAAATCAAGACTTTGAAAAAAGGCCTAATAGGTCCCCTTTAATAATATCACTCTTCTGTTTACCCAGAAATCCCTGAATGATCAGAGAGGCTGTCTGCTGAAGTTCTCCGGTGAATTGGGTCAGACCTCGAGAGAAGATTTTCATACAGTCTTTTCTGATCATGCCCAGATTAAATGGATTGATTTCACCAGAGGAGCAAAAGAGGTGAGAACCGAGTGCTTCACATATTACTCTGACAAAACCATATAAATAAAGTAAATAATTTGATTAATACCTTAAGGATGTCTTCCATTAATTTTGTCTTTGATATCCTTCTCAGGGCACCATCCTGTTTCACTCAAACGCCAAGGATGCCCTGCAGAAAGTCCGCGAGGCTAAGGGAGGGGAGGATCCGAAGGTTAAAGACCATGTTGTTCAGTGGGAGATACTTGAGGGAGACACCGAGATGGAGATGCTGAAGAAAATCATCGAGGATCAGCAGGAGTCCATGAACAGACGCAAACAAGGCAGAGGTAATTCACAAGACACAGTAAAGATATGCACATGTATTTAAACCCATATGATCTCACTTTTTAAAACATTTGCACTTGTTCCACGCCGTATCCTATAATTGCAGGAGGTCACAGGGGTCGTGGAAGAGGCAGGGGGGGCCGCAGAGACCGAGGAGGAAGAGAACAGACCCAGTTCAGGGGAAAGAAGACCAAGTTTGATAGTGACGAAGAGGGAGATGAAGGTAAATTGATTGTTGTTTTATTTTTAACAATATAAAATACTATAATAATATGATATATTTGGTTAAAATATAATTTCATTACATTATTATTATAATGTTTTATTTTTTGCATTAAATTTTCTTTACCTCCAAGTTCTCATGCCTAGTAATATTTATAATTTTTTTTAAACCATTCAAAGGTGTAATTATATTCAATACTTAAGACAAAGTCTAACAAAAAAAATTAATTGTCAAATTTGCTATGATAATAATTATAAATCTTATTTTGCAACAAAGAAGTTCGTTTAAATCATTGCCACTCTGTTCTGTAGACAACACTAAAGATGTTATATGTAATTGTTGACTTTCCCTTCATGCAGTGGATTTGCATGGCATTTTTTTGTTTTAGTTTCTAGCACAACTATTTTATTAAGCTATTTTTTCCCCCACCCACAGAATGGTCAAGTGTTGAGTAAATAAATGCTGAGTTTGCTTTAAGTTTGGCTTTAGTCATATTAAAAGATATATATTTTCCCCTTCAACAGCACCCGCCAGTCCAAAGAAGAGACCTCTTGATTCGAATGGGCAAGATAATGGAGCACCGGTTTCCAAACAAGCAAAAAGCGAGAATGGTTCTTAAGGGCAAAGAGCCGTGGCCTTAATTTTGTACTGTAGATGTTCCCTAAATTCAAGAGATCTGGAAAATGCATTCTCAGACTACTTCCTGTGTCAATGGCTAAAAGCTGCACAAAAGCTTTACGCCACACTTTACCCCTAAACTCGTCATGAAAAAGGCATCATGCATCACATTCTTATGCAATTGTTTTCTTTGAACAAACATCCTGGATGCCGTTTATTTATTTGCCATATACACACTTATGATTGTTGGTATGATTTAAGATCTCATATGCAGCTTTATAAATGTGGTGTTTTCAAAATCTGTTCAGCTTAACACAGTTTGCTGGTAACGCTTGTGTAACTATTTACATCTTTATGTGTTCTTTCATTCCTAGAGCGGTGACAGTCTGATTACTCTGTACCGATTAGTTTTTCAGCTTTATCAAGGAGCTGATTATTGGTTCTGACAGCATTTGTATGCAATACTGTATTATTTTTAGAAATGTTTGAGGCCTACAAGTAAACTTGTAAGGGTTTTGGAAATGAATTTTTAGTCTTAATCCAGTTTTTGTTTTGTTTTCTATTAACGAAAACCTATGTTCCGCCTGTTAAAAATATTCTTTCATTTCGTCACTTGCACAAACGTAGCACGATAAGTGTGTGGAATCCTTATTTCTTTTTCTTCGTTGCTGTAAAGTGGTTACAGAGACATGTAGGTCCAGAGAGTGTTCATTAAGAGTACTTAATTTTGACTGAAGATTTTTTTTAACTCACCTTTTCTTTATTACAGCAACGGAAACATGTCTCTTAATCTAAAGTGCTGTTTTAGATGCCATGCTTCATATTTACTCCTTCAACAAGCACTCATTGTTCTGTTTTTTTCCCTTGTTTTTTACTGTATCTCATGTGTTAAGATGAATATTACACACATTTAGAATTTCAATAAAGATCTTGAAAATCAAAACTGTAATATGTGGTTTTACCTGCAAAATGGACATGTAGTAGTGAGTAGGGCTGGTATGGGTTAAAAATAACGATTTCTCTATTTTAATCACTCATTTGAACCAAATCCATCTTTAAAACATTTTTTTTGAAGCGTGCCTCCCATGTCCCATCCAATCAATCACAATACAATTTGTACTTTATTTTTGTTACTCCACTTTCAAATTCTGTCTATTATTATTTTTGGGTGTGGTGGTGTGTGTGTGTGTGTGGGGGGGAAATTCAAACAATAAGTAACGTTTTGGCGCTGTTTTTCACGTGACAGATGCAGTACCGACTCAGTTCAAGCCGCGAACTATCATCTCTTCTGCTTTACTAATATTTACAGCACGGAATAAACGTGAATGAACATCAGAAGGTATGGTGAAAGATACATTACAATTTACCGAAATCCTTATTTTCGTGTAATGCTCAATCAGTGTTTCAATCGCCATAAAGACATCAACAAACCACTTGTCAACATTAGCCTTGCAGAGCATTCCAGGTAAATTACTGTAAAATTACCCCTAAAGATGTGTGAAAGGGGCTAGTAATGTTACTTGTCACACCTCAGAAAATTAATTAAATGTCCATGAACTCGCTAGTTATAAAAAAAAATAACGAGGGGCATCTTGCTGAATATATGTTTTCATAAGTCCTTTCCCCTTGAGTGTCACAGCCCCACCGGTGGGCCCACAGCCATTACATATTTAAAACGGTAACCCTATACTAAACCTTAACTAATCTTGACAAACTATATAGTAGGCCTATGTTTGAATAAATCAGTCATGTTTTTTATGACGGCCACAATTTAAATGTTTATTTTTTTATAGAAACATAATTGTCATAAAAAATATAACATTATTATAAAATCAAACAAATAATTATATTTTCACCTTTAATATTATAGTAATTTACCAAATGCGGTTCCCTGTTTAGTTTACACTACACCATTAGTTAAGAGAGATTTGCCTTGATAGGGCAATTGAACCGGTCCGCAAGCTTGTGAATCGAAATCAAATTGCGAAATTTGTGACTATACCCAGCTCTAGTAGCTGGTCATGGCTCTTTTGAACCCGAGTACAGGTGAGTATTATTATTAACACTGCATGCAGCAGTATTTATTTTTAAATTATATTTTTAGCAGCCTTGCACGTGTTTACACGTTTACAAAAACAAGGCAAATATCATAATAACGTCCACTAACTTTATTCAATGAGACTCCGTTATCCTATTGTAAATTTGTTCGTAATTCTAATGCAAATATATGGTGTATGTATCCTTCAAGAATTATGCATATAAAGTCTTCTTAATACTTTACATTTTCTTTTTATTTGCATATCAACATTGTTTCAACTGCAACATGTAATGTCACTTTTAAAAGAATGCCAACCTGCACTTTTACATTATTATGACCTGACCCTCCATAAGACTTTACATAGTAATGAAAGTTATGAAGGGAGTAAGTGTAAAGCTCAATGTCTTTTAGAGGTTAATTTTTTTTTATTGTGATACCAGCTTTCAACCAGCAGGGGGCGTGATGACTCCTTTTTAGTGTCCAGCACTGCAGTTTTTGCATGCTAAATTCAGGCTTTGCTTTGCTTAGAGGTGGTTGTGCCCTTTAACGTTTTGCTTTTGAGTGAGAATGCCAATTCTACTGTCTGTGTTGTCCCTTTGGCGCAGTGTTGACACTGACTGTTGAGAAGCAAACCAAATTTGATCCTCAGCTTACTGCATCAGCGCATTGCAGTTTCTTGAGCTCGTCCACTATGGTATGTGAGACTCATTTGTTGAGCTTTCTGTTTGAGCAACCTCATACTGTTTGGTCCATATAGATGTTCATTCCACTGTGAGAACCAGGTATAAAGTCAAGAATATCATAGGCTTGGACCAACACACTAAAAACGCATTGCTTTAGCAACCAACTTCAGCTGGAAAAAAAGACAACCTACGCTTGCTTGTTTGGTCTTAGCTAGTAAGCTGGTCTTCCAGCATGACCAAGTCATTCTTCAGCGGGTCATGGTCCTAAAATCCTTCTAAAACCAGCAAACCAGCTCAGGCTTGTTTTTTTTTTGTTTTTTGTTTTTACCCATGGAATCACTTTTAATAACATTGCGATGAGTTTACGTGTGCAAACATCACTCATATGTTAAAAATAATTTTCAGATTTTTTCCCTTACAGCTCACAGTATTCATATGACACACACACAGGTCTTCATGCATCGGCGCGCAGTCTATTGTCAGCCTTGTTTTGCATGCACACGTAGTCGTCAGCATGTCAATGAGTGTCCCTGGTGTCTTTCAATGTCTGCAGCACCTGAAAGTCAAACATTTGACTGTGACACCAAAACCGCTGCTATTCAAGGCACATAAAGCCCTGTGTAATGAATGCGAATGGGTTTATGATCGTTTACAGAGATACCACGGTAACGTGACATGAATCGTTTGTTAACAAATGGGTTGTTGTTTGTCATTACACACAATTCAATATCTTCAATGCATCAGTTGGAGTTTCGCAGCACATGTTGAAGTCGGGTAGATATGTTCTTCAATCTATCAAGTGGCTGGATATCTTGTATTATACAGTAATGTTGATCCAGGAACATCTTGCACTTGGTGAACTGCGACATCCTTACACTTTATTCAGATATTATTACAATTTTGTGTAGTTGTCCTTGGAGCTTAATTTGCTAGAAGGCATTGAAACATGACATGATTTTTGGTCAGGCTTTCATACAAAGAAATTATGAACACATGCAAAAACAAGAGAAAACCAATTAAATATTAATTTTGTTTGTCGCCAATGTTCCTGTGAGCTTTTTGTTTTGATGCATTTTTTTTTGTTTTTTTTTGGCCTGGTAAAATAAAACCTGTAGCTGTAGTTTGCCTTTTTTGCCAAATCATTCTGTCAGATAAATATGTTAACCAAGTTTAGCGTTTTGTTCTTCCCTCATATTTAAAATATTTAAAAAATATAAAATGTTTTCCTCATGTTTTGATTTTTTTTAAATCAAACTAATAGGGTTATTAATTATTAAAAACAAATATCGGTTACAATTTTATTTATTTTATCCTCATATTTAAATATTAAGAGTTTTCCCATTATTTTGATGTTTTAATCAAACTTATATTACATATTACACTTTATATATTACATTTTATTTTGACGATCCACTTTAGACATTCTACTAACTATAAATAACTTTTCAACAACATGTCAACCAACTCTCATTAGAGTATTAGTAGACTGTTAGGTTTTACAGAGTAGAATAAGTTGTCTGTTGGTGGAGCATCAAAATAGTGTTATTTAGAAGATATTACGCAGAGAGTCTAATAATACTCTAATGAGAGTTAGTTGACATGTAGTTGCAAAGTTATAGTCAGTAGAATGTCTAAAGTGGACTATCGAAATAAAGTGTTACCCAAGTATCCCCTCCGGACTTCACTTTTGGCCATTACTGTATGTGTTGTAATGACCTTTTTTGCATAAGCAACCTTGCTTAACACTGATGGAAACTGTCACGCCACTCTGTCCCAGCATGCACTTTGCTGATGGACACCCATTGTTACATTTCCTTGAAAAGTGCAGGAGTATAGCGTTGACGGGCACTTACAGCTCGCTCTCATTCGTTCTGGTCAATACCTGAGCAATCAGGGCTTTAGGAAGATAATCTGTGGGTGGCGAGGGCTTTCAGAGATGAATGGACAGGGAGAGATCAGCCTGATAACGGAGGTTTAATTCCAGCATCAGTGCATTATGTGCAGCCGTTAGTAGTATTTTAAGTTGATATAGTGTTGTAGAGGTTAGATGAACAGAACCATGTGTGTTGCGCACTAGAAATGGGGAATGTCCTCTATTCAAGGTCATGGTAAAATGTGCAATTGATGAATGCTGGATGTGTATTCTGACTGAGATGTAGTTTGACATAAGACGTACAAGGGCAGCGAATCAAATTTGGGTTCTTTCTCCCTTAGGCTGTCTTGACACCGCAGTGACAAGATGATTAATTTCTATATTTAGTCCTGTCCAGAAACTAAAGTCATGCTATGATCTCTACTTGGTGCAAGTCTTGAGAGAAGTGAGCGGTATCTTTTGATTACTAAGCAAGTGATGTCTTCAAATCCTATTATCTCCATCCTTTTAGTTAAAGGACAATGTTCGAAATGTAAATAACTGGCTATAAAAATTTTTAATTTTCTGAATTCTGTGTCTGTCCATGCATAGATTTCTTACTGGTAGGGATGCGCCGATATGAGAATTTTGCCCGATGTCGATAATTCTTTATATTTGAAAGCTGATGACCGATATATTGGCCGATAAATCCAAATTTTTATAGAATTTTTGAGAGCCTGATTACAAAAACAAAAGTCTCACAATTAAAAGCCATGACCCAAACACACATATATAACACATATAATTTAATGTAACCTATAGCCTATATGACAGTGATTCCAATCATATTTTAAGCAATTCAAAACCATCATGTTGAACAGTGCGCAGTGAACCATATGAACCGCAGTGCCCATTAAGGAAATAATCCATTATTTATCTGCTTTAATATATCGGCCAAATTTTCTTATCGGGCCGATAATGATAATCTCAAAAAATTAACATACACTGAACAAAAATTAAAATCAACACTTGTTTTTTCCCCATTTTTCATGAGCTGAACTCCAAGATCTAAGACTTTTTCTATGTACACAAAAGGCCTATTTCTCTCAAATATTGTTCACATATCTGTCTTAATCTGTGTTAGTGAGCACTTCTCCTTTGCCGAGATAATCCATCCACCTCACAGGTGTGGCATATCAAGATGCTGATTAGACAGCATGATTATTGCACAGGTGTGCCTTAGGCTGTCTACAATAAAAGGCCACTCTAATGTCAAGTCAAGTATATTTATATAGCGCTTTTCACAACATAGATTGCACCAAAGCAGCTTTACAGTATCAATCAAAACAACAAAACAATGTTCAACCGCCACGTTTGGTAGGGCTGATCAGTGGTATTAATGATTGGTTAATTAATTTGAATATCCCCAACTGAGCAAGCCAAAGGCAGCAGTGTACACAACAGTGTACATAATGTGCTTTTGTGTACATAGAAAAAGTCTTAGATCTTTGAGTTCATCTCATGAAAAATGAGGGCAAAAACAAAAGCGTTGCGTTTATAATTTTGTTCGGTGTATATCGGCCGATACCGATATATATATAAATATATATATATATATATCGTGCATCCCTAATTACTGGGGCTTGCCCCATACTTGGGGTTGAAGATTTGATAAAACCCCTAAACTTAAGTAGCATTTTTGCTACGGATATGAATGACTCCTCAAATTGTGATGTTTAAGAAGCGATCTGAATTATGATTTTCTTCTGGCTGAGGGTAAAACAAGAGAATGAAATCCTGTAAGTTTACATTGAAGGAGGATCTCAAGCTATTATCTGGAGACCTAGCAAAAAATTTGCATGGGAAAATAAAAATCTGGTTAATTCTGTAGACCTGTTTGGCTCTAATATACTACAGCCATATCGGTATGTATCTGTGAGAAAGTAATTAGTATCTGGTTGCTTGTCCTCTGTACCTGCCACTAATTAAATAGATGATTAACTTTAACAAATTAGCCAAACATAGCTTACCTACCTGTCATAGCGGATGGATTGATTGATGGATTTTCTAATAAATTACAGAAATGTAAACTAAACAGCAGTCTGATTCCTCTCCGCTTATGAAAAATGACAGCTTAAACCAGCCGAAGATACTTGGTTTTCTAGTCTGACCAAGCTCATTGTTTAGCTGGTCTGCAAGCTAGTCCATGGATCAATTGGTCACACAATATGATAATGCATTTAGAAAACCGATAAGGTGAATTTCCATTTTATAGCATGTATCAGCGGTGTGTGTGGTCACGTCCTGTTTCTACACAGTTCTTCAGTCTCACAGACATAAACACACTCCGTAGTCTCAAGGTCAGCTGAAGATCTCTCTGCATTGGGCTTTTCTCTGCTGCCAGTTATTGCAGCTGGAGTGATATTAATGCCCAGGTCGTATGTGCATATGATTAGCGAGTTTTTCCTTTGATAAATGGCAGTGGGGTCGCTATCAGCCATCCTGACAATATTAATGACCACACCGACACTAAGCAGAGGCAAGCCAATGAACAGAAATATTGCTGTTATCTGTGAGGCCATAATCATAAAGACAATAGAGAGATGTTTAACGGTGGAGCACAAAGGCATTCATCATCTGAAAGAGGAGCGTCTGGGTGGCGAGACTCACGGATGGTCACAGTCGTGTGGAGTGTGTGTTTGTGTGCGACACTTTTGACGTTCATTTTGTGTAACTAGGGCATGGAGGGCTACGTAAAAACACATTTACTTCAATATAATGTTGCTTTTCTTCCTTTATTCTTAGTGGTCACTATTATTATTGCTCATTTAGTGTATATTGTGAGGGATTTTGAATAGTCTTCTAATGCCGGATGCCTATATCCTAGTTACATTTTGAGCATCTCCAGTTTACAGCCAGTCATATTTGATATTCAGTATACATTAAAGCTACACTGCCGTTGAAAAATTAGGAATCGGTAAGATTTTTTTATGTTTTAGAAAAAAGTCTCTTCTGCTCACCAAGGCTGCATTTATTTGCTTAGAAATACAGTAAAATTTGAAATATTATTACCATTTTAAATAGCTGTTTTCTATGTGAATATGTTTTATAACATTTAAAATATGATTTATTCCTGTGATCAAAGCATCATTACTCCAGTCTTCAGTGTCACATGATCCTTCAGAAATCATTCTAATTATGATTTGATGCTCAAGAAACTTCTGATTATTATCAATGTTGAAAACAGTTGTGCTGCTTCATATTTAGGTGAAAAATAAATATATCCATATTTCTGGATTCTTTGATTATTAGAAATTTAAAAATGTAAGACCCTATTCAATGTTTTCAATTTTATTATTATTCTCAACTTATTTCTGTTTTATGTGCAGTGCTGTATAGTATTTAAGAGTTTTCCTTGTATAGAAATTACTTAAAAGTTGTCTTTGTATATTTGACTTGAAGTTTGCTTTAAAGCCACTCCTCCTTATATGTTATGCTGTTTTATCTAAAGGGATTTAAGACAGGTAGGAGGAGAAGGTGAGACAGTTATTTTACCGTCTGGCTGTCAAAAATGAGAAAATTGTCTAAATGGTAATCTAAGGAAGATATTGTACGGATTTAAGATATGTAAGATTTCAAAAGGATTGAAACCATAGCCTACTTGAGCAATGGTTTGAAGTATTGGCTGAACGAATTTCAAGGATTTTCCAAATTTTAGCATTTTTGTGTTCGTGAAAATAAATGTGCTACACTTTATCGGACTGGCCATGTATTTTTTGACATGTATTTTTTCAACTCCTCAGAGAAGCAAGAAAAATGTGGCTTTGATCCTTGTTTCTATGCAAAAGAATATGTATTTAAAATAGAAATCTTAGGAAAATAGAATTATTTACTGCCCCTTAAGCAATTGAATGCATCCTTGCTGATATAAAGTATTGATTTCTTTGAAATAAAAACATAATGACTCCTAACTTTTAAATTGTACAGTGTAAATGGAGCAAGAGGTTGTGGGTTTACATGGAAGAATCACTTTTACTGCTTGTCATGCCTGGTTAGGATTTGGTGTTACTCTAACCATTAAACTATGCCATGCAAATAATGTGGATTGTCAAGGGTCAAGGGTCCATTGTATTATTACTTTTCTGAGCAGTTTTCACTTTGTGAATGATAAAACTCCCAAAAGGCATTGAAGGAGGGATCTGAGTGCATAAAGACTTAGGGCCAGATTTACTAAACAGGGTAAATTAGGAGAGGGCAATCCCATAAAAGCCCAGATGGGTGTAGAACGTTCTGCACGTGATCTACGGACGACAAGCAAATGAATGAACACAGACGCTGTCAGATCATTTCCATAATGACCAACACAATCTACAAAGAGCAGCGCAAATTAATGTCTGGTTTAAAACATGCTTTTTTGGGGCGTTGAATAATGGCACAAACCTTAGTAAATCACCTTGCATGAATTATTTAAATACTCTCTTTCCATACATTTTGCGTCTGAAAGAGAAACTCCTACATGCATATGCAATAAAGTCAGTTGCAAAAATAACCCTGTCCACACCTTTTTCCACCACATTTTTTCACTTTGTGTCTTTAGTAAATCCTGACAGTAGTTTTGTAACGCCAAAAGAGGGTTTGCGCTGGATCAAGCTGTTAGTAAATCTGGCCCTTGGGCTCTTTTTGACCTGTGTCAGTAAGCAATCATCTAACAACCACTCAGAACAGCAACCCACCAACTTGTCTGTGTGGGCAAATGTTAATGGCAGAATAAGGGTTCAGTGGTGACCCATTTTTCAGTGGTCCAACCTGCAGAGAGAAACGACGGAAGAGTTGCGCACGTACTCCGCTAAACCTGGTCTGTTTCTATGACAACCCTCCTCTGGCCTGTGGAAGTGGGAGATGAGGGGCGTAAAGCGCTCACTCTTGACCAGTGGGCCGTGGAGGGGCTGTCAATACTGTTCTGCCCCATCACCACCCAGAAAAAGAGAGGTGGGAGACTGTGACAGAGAAAGATATATTTACCGAGAGGAGGTGCAAAAGAGAGAGATGATTGTCATAATGTTCTACGTCAGAAGGTTATTCCCCAAATAATGAGGCACAGCTGTCCTAGACCATATTTACTGGATTTAGGAGCAATTCATGGATGCATTCTTTATTTTTTAATTTTCAGTGTGTGTAGATGTGCTTTGTCTGTTGAGTAGCTTTCTCGTGTCATGAATGGTGTTTATGATGTGTCAAGTTAAAAAATAGTTTCAGTTTTGACGGTGCAGTGGCTCACTGTCAGTTTGCAAAGCAATGGACCAATCAGATCAATTTGGGGGGCAGCATTAGCATAATACCGAGAAACAAGCGCACACAAATTTTGTGTCTGTCTGCTTTTGCATTAGCTCTGTATATTTCTAAGGCATCGCTGTCGAAGAGGAATTATCTTGTGGATTTACTTATTGTAGAGTTAACGAAAGTTATCATGAACACTGAAATGTTTGAAGCGGACATCACAGCAAATGTCAGTAAACTGAGAAGATTTTAAAACGAGGCTTTTAATTCATGGTATTTGCTTCTATTCTGTTGAAGCCGTCAGCCCGTGTTATTTCAGCTTATTTTTGATATAATTGTATTTAACAGCAGAATTCCTAGTGAAAAACGCCGTTACCCATGGTTCAGTACAGAAAATTACGCAAATCAGTAAGTTGAAAAAAAGGACACGTGTCAAAATAGCTCTTTAGCTCCGCCCACTTTTATGAAGCAATGCAAATTATTTAATCGAGTCGATCTTAAGTTTTATATTTCTTTTTTCATTCGATTATGCTGTTCGCAATGCTTCATGGAATTGTAGATCTTTCCCTCACTAAAGCTGTTAAGTAAACAGTCTTTTACCTTTTAAAAAAAAAGTTTGCTTTGCTTCAAATCAAAGTTCATGTTATGATTCAACTCGTTGCTAATTGGCTTGGTTCAATGTTTTTTTTTTAATTTTTTTTTTTAAATCCCTATGAGAAAAATAAATGGATAATATTCTTCCAGAACCAAAAATTGGACGGGAACTAGAAGTCCCAAAACCCTGAAATCACTCAGAAATGTCAGAAGTAAAATGGCTTGCCTTTTTTATTGCTGACTTTAATAGTGGAAACTGTGTATCTGCACAGTTTATGTGTACATTATGATTATATACAAACCCTTTTATGTATAATCATTGTTACCAGCTCAAATGTGCTGTAATCATGCACGTATGCTGATTCCAACAGCGTGTTTGGCAAGATTAACCTGTCCATGTGAGACAAAGTAACACTGAGTCCCGAGCCGCACACAGTAAACGAAAATGGCTGACTTTTGACAGGCCATTTCTCTTTTAGACATCATGGGCATCTTTTCCCATTCTTGCGGTTGCCATGGGGATGAATAATTGGGTTTCCCTGCTGGGCAGAAAAAGAGATAATTTCAGTGTCTTTGTGTGTGTGCGAGAGCATGAATCATGGAGTGTGTTTCTGACTCTATGGTTCTGCTCCACAGCTCTGAGATGCCTTGCCGTCTACAGCATATACAGGCAAAGGTGACTGATCTGGAACGCTTTACACAGCCAGAAACTCAAGTAGCGCTTGTTGCATGAAATGCATGCAAGATTTTTCTCACAACTGATTGCATTTAAGTTTGCCATTTGCAGTTTGCTCAGCGATATTCCAATAAGCCTAAAAATACAAGGCATACATAAATATTTGGTCAATTTCAAATTGAACTGTTACACTTTTCAGTTTTTAATTATATATTTATAATCAGCTTTTCTCTTTCCTGGTCTGTCATCTTAAATGTTTTTTTTTTTTTCAATGAGCAAGGCACAGTGCATTATGGGATTGCCTTATCTATGAAGAACATATGCAATGGTCTTATAACTTTTGGCCAACATTAGGTTTATCTTATAGCATCAGGAAGCATGTCTTTGATGGCACAAGAAACTTTTAAAGCTACGGAGCATATATTTTGTTCAGTTAATAGATTAAATAATTGCTGTTCCTTTTATATAATTTCTGAAAATCAAAGGTCCTTGACCACAAATAGAAATTTCCACCTTGGTTTGTGCACAAAAAGGCCGCTTGGTCACCTCTCGGCTGCTCTAATGTGCTATGATAGCTGTCTACCGCGATTAACTAACCCTCACGCTAACATCCTCTCCAGCTATTTACAACGGGCTTCATGCTAGCATGCACAAATAGTGTCTGCATAACAACTATGAATGGTCACAGCCCACGTCTGATTATAGAGTCCTCATCCCATTCCATTTTTTTAATCTTAAGATTCATCACGTTTACAGTCACAAACACTAGACTATTAAAATATTTCGTAATACTTTTATTTTGAAGGTTTGTATATATTCCATGTGTGTATAGATCCCATCATTATAATTTCCGTCCCTCTGATGATTCAATATTGTCATATTATTAATTGTTGGCAAATGTTTGATTTTGTGTCCTGATGAAAAATGCTATTGGCTTCAACCAATAAAATACCTTGCAAATGCAAATGAAATATATAAATACAAGCTGCTGTGTTGGTGTGAGAACAGCATGTGCAATTAGCATAGGGCAGTGAGTCTGTGGAGCGTATCATCCAATAGAAGAGTGGCATAACAGTAGCCAATCAGATGAGAGGAAGCCCTAGAGGCTTGTGACATCAAAGACACGCCCATTTTGCACAGAAAAGCCCTGAGTGAGTGACGCACATGATTAAAATATGCCACTTCTTCCCGTCCAATCACTTTGTGTCCTTTTGGACGTCATCTTCATTCTTGTCACGCGTCCCGTGTCTTTGCCTTTCTCTAGACATCTCTCCTATATTCAAACTTATTTGCGTCATTGAGACGTCAGCGATGAAGGGGTTTCGGATCCACTATGAGTGACAAGCGTCTGCTCTATTTTACATTTTATCTACTAAATGTCATTGGTTTTGTTCTAACATCCAAAGGCATCAAATACTCTGACCAAAATGTTCGACATATAATATAGCATATAGAGACAGAATATTTTTTTAAACGAATAAATTAAACATTCACATGTTTTCATGTGCATATGTGCTCTTAAATTTAAGAGCATCATAAAGAATGTGATAAAGGAGACATGTGGTTGTTTTTCTTGAGAGGGCATTGTGTTTGAATGATTTTTGCATGATTGTATGGTATGTATAGCATTTTTACTATGTTGTGTTTATGTATGGCTGGTCTCTCTTGTAAAAGAGATTTTAGATCTCAATGAGACTTCCTGGTAAAATAAAGGTAAAATAAAAAAAAATGTGGACCCAAGAAGTATTTTTGACATTTAAGGTGTGGATAAATGTCACTGCAATATATATATATATATACACACACACACACAAAATATCCGAGCAAGTGGCATTTGTGTTAGAACAATAAAACATTCCTGTGTGTTTTCATCATGCTGTATCTTTAAGGCAGTGACATTCAGCTATTAAAATGTGGTTTAAGACATTTTGGGGCAACTTTAGACATGTTTGGCTTGATGTTTGTGTGAAGTGACTCTAAATAGTGAGTATACCAGTAACTCTTGACACAAGATGCTGACAGACCTTGTCAAAAGTCGTGACGTATACAATTGTTCACACATGCTCGGCGTCGTGACTCACAGGATTATATGAATATGCTCCTCATAGGAACTGAGCCTTTCCCACATCATATAATTAAAATGATTTCCTATGGTTTGATGCCCAGTCCAGCTGGAGGCCCTCATCTATATCAGATATTTCATAACTCATTCACATCAAAAGCCAACAGAAGTTAAAATACAGTTGTGGGCAAAAGTGATTTCTGAGGGAATATTTGTATTTAATGCCCATACAAGTTCGATTAATCCATCAAAATATGAGGAAAATATTATTATTGTTATTATTATTATAATATTTTAAATATGAGGGAAGAACAAAACACTAAACATTAGTTTATACTTCTTAATCATTTATTAATCTTAGTTCATTTTAATTTCAACATTTGTATCTGTTAATGTTATTTAATGGACTTGAGCTAACATGCTCTAACAGTTGAACAGTTGAACTAATGTTAACAAATATTACTAAATAAATATTGTAACAAATGTATTGCTCATAGTTAGTTATTGTTAATGCATTAATTAATGTTAAATATTGTGTTAAAGTGTTACTGCATGTTAAAATGTGTGTGTGACCATTACAATTTGATTAAGGAGATATTAGTTTATGAGGAGCTTCTCGTTAGTTTCTCTTGAGGAAAAAGCCCAGTTATCACACATCACCTGTAGATTTCTCATTAATGTCTCGAACTGTCTCTAAGTCAGCATAGTCAGATATCTCAATATGAATTCAAATATTTATCTTTGAATTCTTCCTGTAAAAAATATTTTAGCAATTTAGTTATTTCAACTTATATTTTTTTGTAGAGATAACTAGATTGTCCAGACAACAAGACATTTTAAGTTTTTCTTGTCCTCAACTTTTCGAAATAAGTTAGTTAAACAAAAAAAAAAAACATGCAAAAAGATAACACAAAATAATGAGTTAAGTTTTTTACAGTGGATCAAATTATCTCAACTGCTCTATCCTATTACTAGTGAAACTCGGAAAAATTTGAATATCATGCAAAAGTTCATTTTTTTCAGTAATTCACCTTAAAAGGTGAAACTAATATATTATATGACTCATTACATGCAAACTAAAGTGAGATATTTCAAGCTTTTATGTGTTATGATTTTGATGATTATGGCTTACAGCTTATGAACATTTTCTGTAAGCCATAATCATCAAAATTATAACAAATAAAAAGGCTTGAAATATCTCACTTTAGTTTGCATGTAATGAGTCTTTATATAATATATTAGTTTCACCTTTTAAGTTTAATTACTAAAATAAATGAACTTTTGCACGGTATTCAAATTTTTCGAGTTTCACCTTTGTCAATAATTGTACAATTTGAGTATGTTTTAATTTATTAGTATCTTCCCCTTTTATTTTAGGGGAAACATCTTAGGGCAAAGTTGATACCTAAATTAAACAACATTATAATTGATAACACAATTACATTTCTTAAGCTACGAAAGAGCAACATCTGAGCAATTTTTCCTGGGTTTTCATCTCTTGCACACCACAAATGTCTAGTGTTAATACACCATTACCAGTGACCTCTGAACTTTACCCTCTCTCATCCTCGCTTGTGTTCAGTGTGTGTGTGTGTGTGTGTGTGTGTGTGTGACTCTTATCAGCTCTCCGCAGATGCTCTCCCTGTGCCGTTCACATTTCGTGAAATTGGCTTTTCTCTCGGCAGGATAGCGAGGATTATCCTCTTCTCCTCCGCTCAGCAGAATTAGACGCTGGAATAACCAGCGACCCATTTTCAGCTTATTTTAGGAAGCACTGAAACACACATCATGAAAGGCCTGAGCTCTCCATTTGAAGGAAAGATTGCTCGAAAATTGCAAGGTCATACATTTACAAACAAAACAAGAAGAATAACCCTAAGCACAGAGGGTCCAAAATTACCTCAGTACAAATGCTTCCATCATCAGTTCAATTATAGGATGATGGAGGGTTGCGTTTGTTTTTAAATAGTGCTCACATTAAAAACCCAGTGAAAACAAAATTAGAGTCTTTCTCTTCCAGGAAAATGGGCCAAAAACACTGATAACTTGTGTTGTACTTAACATATTTTTGTCCAATTAAATGCTCTCCACAATCAAATGGTCCCTCCCACTAATAGTAAGCAAGTGTATGCATTTTAATATTTTCACAATATCTAATATTCAATGTATTCAGCCTTGAGTGTCTTACTTAGCCTATATTAAAATTGATTTAGGAACATGAAACCTTTATTTTTCGTTCACCTAATTGTCGGGCAAGATCTGCCAAATTAAAATTTATGAAATTTATGTAATGAAAATGAAATTATAACGTTTTTTTGGCAATGTATTAATTTAGTTCACTTAATTTTATGTCATCCAGAGAAATGTAAACTAACCATAAATATATAGAGACTTGATCTAATGTGTTTATTGTATGTTATTTTTTGTTTAATACATCTTGAGATTAGTATTATTTAAAAAATACCAACAGGGACCAATTGCTTAGGATGCCAAAAGGCTCAGAAAAAGCCATACAAAGAAACATGGCCTGTTTAAATAAAACCTTTTAGACAAGGAAACATGTTGTGCTTTCAGCTGAAGCGCTTATGCAATCGTCTCTCGCTATTGTCTGTGAATAAGGTGTTTTTCCTTAATATACACAGATTGTTATGACTCATTGAAAAGCTTCTCTCTCTCTCTCTCTCTCTCTCTCTCTCTCAGCAGAGCTGTCACTTTAGCTTTAAATTCACTGTTTGTCATCTCTGTGTGTGTGTGTGTGTGTGCGCGCTTAACTGTCAGTTTAGCTTTGCATCTATTTCATATTTGTTTGCGCTGCTCCTCATTGTCACTCTGATTGAAGAACACACCAACATCTATAAGCATAAACGTGACAGAAATTTAAAATGTGAGAGTTTTCTTTGCCCACCATTTGTTGCTTCATATATTGTTTAACTGTGTATAATTTGTCCTTAATATGTATATGGAAACCTACTGTGCATTTGCTGTAGCATTACACACACATACACAAACAAACGATCAAAAGTTATAGATTTTGACATGTTGAGGCACAACAATAGAAAGTTGTATGACAAGAGGAGAATCCTTCATGATAAACGGACACACGATGGCATATGACGGGGCACTGCGGGGGCGACTGCGGAAGCACGACGGATGACGACTCCGAAAAACGTCATGGCATCAGTTTGTTAGGAAAGCCTGTTACAATGTTATGATGCACAGTGTGTACAGTGTCAGTCCTTCTGTAGGTGGCAGCAGAGCTCAGCTTTATGCCCACTGGAACAGAGCCAGACAGCAGGTGTGTGTCTGTGACACGCGTTTGTTTGGCTCTCTAGTCTTTCTAGAGCTCCTCTTGATCGCACATGATGTCACACTAGCAGGACTAATACTTCTGCAGTGATTTTTTATTGCTCTAATATATATATATATATATATATATATATATATATATATATATACACCCTATATATATATATATATATATAATACAATAGGCCTATAACATACATGAATTACCCGTAGCCGTACAGGTGGAGCTGGGGAAGGTGGAGGGTTTCTGAAAGCGTGCTGCAAACTGCTACAGCAAATACTGACCAAGTATTTGAAGTATCAGCCTGTGCCAGTTTCATGACAGAACTGTGTGTGTGCGTGTGCGTGTGTGTGTGTGTGTCTGTGTCTGTGTGTGTGTGTGTGTGTGTGTGTCTGTCTGTCTGTGTCTGTGTGTGTGTGTGTGTGTACGTCTATATATATATATATACAGTATATATAGCTACACAGTATTAACAGTGGGGTCCAAATGTCTACAACCACATTACAAATCTGGGGTTCAATGCACAAGAAGAAACAATTAGTATTGTGAACAATGGAAAATAAAGGAACATTATAGTGTTACAATCAAATAAATATTTCTGCAAGACAAAGTGCTCGGCTACCATATAGTTTATACATTTTTAGCATATTTGTTGTTTTACAGTCGTTTCCAATTACAAAACACAGTTTTACATTATACACATTATAAACCACACTCTCAAAACCTTAATACAAGTACATAATACAGTTTGATTTTTCAGACACACAGTTCACAGAAGTTTAATATTTACATAACATTAAAGTTTCCCATAAATGAACAGAGGTGCATAAATACATAATACATTTTAAACAGTTTGTGCTGTCACATTGCGAAACAGAATAGATGTTATTTCTTTTCTTTGGTTCATTGTATTGTCCTCATGCTGGGCAGCTTCTTCTGACCTTTCTTTTCAAAAGCTTTTTAATAAAACAAATCATTATATGATATTTAAGAATGTTTCTTTCTGGTTTGTTGACCTTTAATTTTCAGTTGAGTAGTTTGTGATTTTTATTAGTAAACGCAGTTCTGAAAGTTTTAATAAGTGGGTCGTGGACTTACTGTGACATTTCAGTTTACAACAAGTGACCGGCCTTCACTAGAGCAGAAAGATCTCGGTGTGTGTAAATTGGTTTATGGATGCATTTGACAGTGTTCTTTCTTATTCAGTTCAGGGAATGAAATCCAATCAGGTAACTTTAAAAACAAATTACACTCAGCTACAGCGCCTGGGGTTTATTTTGAGTTTCACGGGGTCTCTTTGACTACGCAGAATGCGCAATTACAAGTGAAGATGCAGGCGGTCTTAGCTTAGCCCATCCTCTCATCCTTCTGCGAAAAAATACAAAACTGTCCTGCCTGGTTGCCATAGAAACAAGTAATTGCTGCACCTGGCAAATTGCAGGGCACTTTAAAGCGGTTAATTCAGCGCTTTTTCTCGGCTCTTCCCGTCCTACAGGCCTGACATGTGACTCTCTGTTCAGATGCAGAAATATCTCTTGAATCCCCGATGTCAGCAGAGCAGAATTTGACGTGTAATGATAATGCACAGATGAAAAGGTCAACTTTTTTGAAGTGTGTTGTGTGTGCTTGTGTTGGTGTGTTTGTTTGCTTGTGTGTGTCTGTGCAGTATATTCACTATTCAGGAGATAATTTGTGACTAAGAAGGGAATAGAATGCAGCTAAAGAAATTAAATAGAATGAATTGCTATTTTTGATAGCATAATTGCCTAAGTCATATTTCAATGTGTTTGGAAAACAAGAAGAAACAAAAAATGACTTAGGCAATTATGCTATGAGGCTAACATTTGTGAGGATGTTATATTTCTAAATGTTACATTCACCACATTGCCGTAATTATAAGATGACAACATGTGACGTTCTACCTGGAGCTGTACAAGAACTAGTACAATACCATGTATACCAATAATTTAATTAAAAAAAACGATGGAGAAATATAAAACTACTCATTTAAAAATGTTGATTATATATAAATAAGACAATATATTTTAAGTTTTTGTGAAATATGGATATATATTCAGATATTTAAGTATTTTGAGAGAGTAAGGAGGCCGAACTCGATTACAGTGCTTCATGGGAGTGGGCGGAGCTAATGAGATCTTTTGGCATATTTCGCTTGTTTCGACTCTGATTGGTGGAATTTTCTACTTGGTAATGTAGTTATTCACCTCAAATTTCACTGTTAAACTGATAAATGAGTGAGCAGATTTCACTGATAAATTATTTTTAAAAATAAGCTGAAATAATGCTGGCTGATGGCTTCAACCAACCCGGTCACACTAAATCCGTCTCTATAGCACGCATTGTGTTTATCGTAAAAATTTTTATGCGAAAATTAGTTTTTACGTGCATATGATACGCATGGGTAGGTGTGGTGTGGGGTACGTATGTATTATACGTTTGGTTAGGATTAGTGGTGTGGGGTGCGTGTGAATTACACGCAATAAAGTGTGTAGGCTATCATATGCACATGAAAACTGCGTATCATATGCACGTAAAAACTAATTTTCGCATATAAATTGCACGATAAACACAATGCGTGCTATAGAGACGCATTTTCATGAGATCAGGCTGCTTCAACAAAAGCAAATACTATCGATTAACAACCTCGTAGCTCACACTAAGGCTGTCTTTAAATGTTTATGTTATCGTTAAAAATAATTTTTCCTATTTTGTAATTTCGAGCTCGACAAGAATTAAAGAAGTCGAAATCTCGTAATTACGACATGGCGTGCAGTGAATGCCAAATAAATAAATGCTGTTTTTAACTTTCTATTCATCAAAGAATCCTGAAAAAAAAACGTATCACAGTTTCCACAAAATTATGAAGCAGTACAACTGATTTCAACATTGATAATAATAAGAAATGAGCATCAAATCAGCATAATAGAATAATTTCTGAAGGATCATGTGACACTGAGTAATGATGCTGAAAATGAAGGTTTGATCACAGGAATAAAGTACATTTTACAATATATTCAAATAGAAAACTATTTTGAACTGTAATAATATTACTGATTTTACTGTATTTTTTATCAATAAATGCAGTCTTGATAAGCAGAAGAGGCTTTAAGCATACCGACCCCATACTTTTGCATGGTTGTGTATGTTTGTGTTTCATGGTGCATGGTTGGTGTTCAGTTATCCAGTTGGTTTCATGTATCACAAATCCTGAAGCAAACGCTGTCTTGTCGTCCTTCGCACAGTGTGTTTTAAAATCTTGAGGGATTAAATGAGGTTCAGATGAATCGGGCGGCTGGATGAGATGAGGATGCTGAAGCTGAGCAGGAGTTTTCACATTTCTATCAGAGATTTTCTCCTCGAGATAGCAGCAAGATTGAGGGCTTCTCTTCAACGAGGCAGGCGAGAGAGAAAATACTTCATTTAAACAAGATAACCATCACACACAGGTTTAAATGAATGAGACCCGTCAGCAAGAAATGAATTACTCGAAAGAAGTGAAAGATTTGGGATGGTGTGCAGGCCACTGATTATCTGTATTTATGGAGGAGAGTCGTGACAGTCGGAAAACACCTCTCTCTCTCTCTCTCCGACTCTTTCTGCTTTATATCACTCGTCTCTTTTGCACCCCATTGCTTCCTCTATCTAGTGGTTAATGAGGGGTTCTCGTATTCGCACTGTTTATGTTATGTAAAAGCTGTCAAGGTCAGGAAAAGAAACTATAGTTTCCAGTTTTCTGAGCAGTCAAATCGCCTCCACGGTTCCACACAGTGCCCATGTCTTCAGGGTTTGCTGGAGGCATCATAGCTTTCAATTCATTTGGTCCACAAAACAAACTTGCTGTAACTAACCTCCTTATCTTTAACAGCAGCGTGTCCCACGTTAGCCAATCATTAGAGCCGTTCCCAGCTGAATTTATGCGTGAGGTTTAAACGAGCATGTTAAGTGCTGTAGTCTGCCCAGGTATCCATCATCATTAGGTTTCCAAGACATTTACTA
This sequence comes from Semotilus atromaculatus, assembly GCA_031834385.1. Classification (NCBI taxonomy): domain Eukaryota; kingdom Metazoa; phylum Chordata; class Actinopteri; order Cypriniformes; family Leuciscidae; genus Semotilus; species Semotilus atromaculatus. The sequence continues at coordinate 10,500,610 of JAULUF010000016.1, read as the reverse complement.
TGAGGGATGAAAAGAGAGCAGCGTGTGAGTTTATCAGAACTCTATTAAAAGAGCATTACGCCCTAAGAGTTAAAAGAGAAAACAAATGAACCAACAGCCACTCAATGACTCAACACATTCTTCCTGAACGTCTCCCTCGCATGCAGCAATAACTGCACTGCATTACTGTGAAAAAAAGAAGTTCAAAATTGAAATTGAAATATTGTATCGAAAGGAAAATGTATCATGGACTCCGTTGGACTACCGTTTTGGACTACCGTTTTGGACTACCGTTTTGTGATACACAAGCACAGTCTTTGTCACTCTCCTTCAAATTATAATATTAATAATAGCAGTTTATGTAAAGCATACAAAGTTTGGGGTCAGTAATATATTTTTTTTAGAGATTAATGCTTTTATTCAGCAGGATGCATTACATTGATCAAAAGTGACGGTAAAGGCATTTACAACATTTTCTGTTTCAAATAAATACTTTTTTTTCAAACCTTTGTATTTAACAAAGAATGCCACAAAAATATGTTTTCAACATTGATAATAATCAGAAATGTTTCTTGAGCTGCAAATCATCATATTAGAATGATTTCTGAAGGATCATGTGACACTGAAGACT